>JAPZDV010000009.1:4602745-4648320 GCA_029814665.1 Acanthurus lineatus
GTTTCACTTCTAAATACAATAAAAGAAAACAGTGTCTGATTAATAAACTGTGTATGTAAATTCGTGGGAGAAAAATTCCAAAAAAAAACAAACAGAACAAAAAGTTCAAAGCTCACGGACTTTATTTAATGTAAATCTGTTCAATAAGACTCGGTCCTTACTTAAATTCATTGTGTCTTTCTATTCAGAGTCATTAAGTGAGAAGCTTCTACCTGCATGAAGATGAAAAACACTCTTGACATGTTGTCAATTCACATTTTAACCCCACTTCATCTGACCTGCACTCAAGAAGCCTGAAAACGTTGATAAAGAAATCCATACGTGGAGATTTATCTGGGTAGTAAAATAGTTAAAACCAAGTGAGATCAATTAACGCTAATAGGTTCATTAATACATGATTGGTAATCTGTTTATCGGTACAGTTTAACTGAGCGAGCTTAAGTGAAAAAGATGCCTCCTTTTGTTTTCAATGAACTTGTCTTTTATCATCACTGTGGTCAAACGTTATCAATCACTGCTGTGATGTAACATGCGATTCTCTCAGCAGTCGGCTGTGATTTCTTCTAATTTGTGAGATCAAGCTGCTCTGATGCTGCCCCCCCAAGAAGAGGAAATGTGGTACAAATTCTCTGTTTTCTATTTTATGAAAGCAGAAAGACATTATGAGGAAATATGAGCACTGAGTGAAGAAAAAGCAGAGTATAAAGATAAAAAACTCAGCGGCAAACACCACCGTTTTCTAACGTTTCTTCTCTGTGTCTCATAAACAAACAGGCTGGAGAAAAGCTTGTGGTCTGTAGCAAGTTAAGATAAAATATTCTTTAAAAAAAAATGAAATGTTGTAGTTGACTGTGTTTGAATTTAATCGTTTCAAAAGATCCTGGGTATATTTATGACAAATCTTAAATATATACAGTAACATTTTGGCCACCGTACATTATCAATAACAAATTTCCCCCACAGTTGATTTATGACCCAGGACCTGAGGAGATAATTGAACAAAAAAAACAGTCTCTGAATAAAGTGTGTGCATGTGACATCTGTTAGTATGAAGCATTTGTTAGGAGGCTTTCTAGCTCACAATATCTCCACAGAAAAGATTAAAGCACCAATCAATAAGAGCCACAGACAGACATATAGATGCCTGAGCATGCAGTGTGTTAGCTTCTTTTTTCACATTATATAACTGTGTGCATGTGTATTTTCCTTGGATATCTGCTCCAAAGTGACAGAGTGACTCATTGGGACTTGGGTGGCCCCCAGTTAAGCCCCCTTTCTTTCTTTCTTTCTTGCTGCTGACTGAACGCTCCTGGTTCTGTAAACAGAGACAAATTTGCCCTACAGGAGCACCCGCTGCCCTGCAGTACCCCCCCTCCATGCCTCAAACTAATGAATTTTTAAAGACGGTATCAATCAAACCGCAGGCCGGATCAATAGACCACAGAGTGGATTTCATCAGCACTGCGGAGCGAGGTTTTGGTACACACATCGCCTCCACACAGGCGGCCTTTTAGTCACATCAAGCTTCAGGTTGGACTCGGTTAAAGTGCAGGCAGTCGACCACGAGCAGAGTTAAATAATAGGACGGCAGGTTTGTACTGTAACAGAATCGGATTCAAATTAAGGAAACGTGTGCATGTGATTACGAAGGTGTCCTCTGCACAGAACTGACTGACTCTATACGGTTGATTAGGACGTCTGACGGCCGGTCAATCAGAGCATCGTCACCCTGGTCATGGACATCATTGATTTGGATCATATTACAAAACACTGAGGTCATTCTGGACATTAATCCTCATCAGAAACACGCCTGACTGAAACTGTCCACCACCGCCTTTGCACACCATGTAATGCCATTTTTTTCCAAGAAAGCCACAAGGGAACACTAACACACACACACACACAAAAACACACACACAAATTTGGCTTTATAAGGCCAAAGATGGGAGAAAGATACAGCAGGAGGGGGATGATGGGCTGCAGGCCGGTTTGGGTACACGGTGCAAACTGAGCCACCAGGACACATGTAGACGCATTAATTTTTTTTTTTTTTTGACATGACAGATGGCAGACAGTTTTAGTAATTCAAGCATTTACACGGAGTTAAATTTTAAAAGTAGTTTAAGACTAATTTTGAGGGAAAAAGCTGAAAAAAACTTTTTTACTCATAAATCTGAATGGCAAGGAAGGAACTCTGTTAAAAACATGAAGTAAATGACTTATTTGATCCTTTTATCACACATGACATCTCAAATTGTCAGAAACTTCTCTAATTATCTTAATTTAGAGCCTTTTATCATGTGATGTTCAACTTGCAATGCTGTACAGAGAAAGTTACAGGTGACTGCATTATCATTTAAATGATGACACACTTTTTCAGACAGCCTCTTCAGAAAGCATTGTTAGTTTTGGATAGTTACAGAAAAGGTCAGACACAGTAATCTGACTCCTGAAAAGTGTTGAAATGGGGAGTTTTTAAAGCTATTTCAAGCACATCTGAAGAGGCACACTGGCCTGCTTGACTTTCAAAATATAACTGCTTGTGCATTTCCAGTTCTCAGCCCTTGACTTCTCATCGCTTTGGCACTTATTTGGAAAGATTGTGGTTATTATTATTCTCCTATCTGCCCTCAAAAAATATCTGTACCCCCTAGTCTGGAGATCTCTTTGTGAAAAAGGAGGATCTCAGGCTCAGGCCATCCACTCAACCTTGCAAATGAATAACTTTACAGCAGCACTGGATCAATCAATTCACCAGCACCTCAGAAAAAAAATGCAGGTTCTCTCTCATATCATACTCCCTTCAGCATTTGGGAGGCAAGAAATTGCTTGATTACACACAGAATGATGGGAGGATGCAATTTCTCAGCTTTTACGCTGCAGTGATAAGAAATCGAGAAGGGAGTAATCCTTTAAATCAAATTTGATTCAATTACATTAAGTCAGAAAAGTCGGGAGGAATACAAAATAGAAGCAATATCATGAGCAGCACTGATGAGAAGAAATACAGTGAAGAGGCAAAGAGAAAAGCCTCTTGTGCAAAGACACAAAAGAATATTCATTTGTCACCTGAGTCAGTTTCATTGGGTTCAAAAGGTAAAATTAGAAAACTTCTGGAGGAGTTAAAACATTCAAAGTGTAAAAGTGTTCATGCTGATGTGAAGTCAGAGGAAAAAGGGGTAAAGCTCATGAACGGCTGTAAACAGCCAGAGGCTCTGCTCTGTATGACCCTGAACAAAAAGTTGTAGTTCAGGGTGACTTCGCTCGATAACTCTGGGCGTTTGGTCTCTTGATCTGGATCTGGAAGTCTTGGCAGTCTTTCCTCTGGCTCACATAAACAGTGTCCTCCATGATAATGTTTAAAGACCAAGAGAAACAGACCCTGATAAGTTGCAGAAGTCAGTGATGTTTGGTCCATTAAACACACAATATGTCATTTCTACCACTAGGGGTCTCCTGTTTATTTCATTAAACAACCACTGCAGATGGAAATCTGTTGGACTAACCAAGGTGGAAATGAACACGATCTACATAATGTCTGAAAGTTTTACTGATGTTCACACATCATAGTGGGTCCATTTTCCAGGTGCACCACCATCAGTATTCCTTTGGCATCCTGATAAAAGGAGGAAACCACTTTGCCTGCAGGCATCACCAGTTTGACCTTCTTGGGAGCCTCTAAGTGTTTCCAGTGTTTCGTCTGTTCTTGCATTTCTGGTTGAAAGTGCTGAACTAAAGTCTCATACATGGTCACAAATTGATGGTTAAATCTCTCATAATTCGCCTCAAAAATGTCAAGATTTATCTTTGACATATTGTGTCAAATCTGCCTCTTAAAAAGGCCCAAGCAACCTGACATCTTGGCCGTTTGAAGTTTGCTGAGGATCAACTGCACAGACATTTGTGGCAATGTGTTATTCGTCCATCAGTCAAGATCATGTTGTGGATTTCGTAAATGTTTTCATTTGTCTTGACAGTAAACAAACTTCCAGGTCTGAGTTAATCTTCCCAGCTATCTCTGCTGCACTTAAACTTAGTTTGCCATACTTCTCCGTCATGATTTAGCAGTGAAATCCAACCTTAGTGTTGCCACCTTGTCCTTATGATCCTCCTTGGAGGAGACCTTGTGACTGAAGTAGCAGATGACTGAACTAAAGTTTATTTCTCAACTTGAAACACAAACTCTACAAATTTTATCACTTCAAACTTCCTGTATAAGCACTCAAAGAGCATAAATGCATGTGCATGAAAACCAGAGCTGCTTAACTCATCTCCTTCTACCTGAGGCCTAAAACGTATCAATCACCAGCAAGAGTTTATGTTTGCAGGTGTGCGTTAAAATTTCACACACATGAGCTGTCCGTCTTAATACTATGATCACTAAAAACTAATTGTATACAAGAAAATGAACCTAATTTTCTGTATTTTGACCATGTTTGGAATTTTTCTTGAAGATCAGCTCAGATGATTGTATTTCTAAAAGAACTGTACGTAATGCACACATGCTAGCACACAGTCTCGTGTGCTGTACTAGCCAGCACAATCCTGTAATCTGCAGCAAAGGCAACAAAAGAAAAATGTTTGCAGTTTTTCTCTGTTTGCCTGCCAAGAAAAGGATTTCACTGAAGAGACTAGGAAGAGAGAAAATAAAGAAGCAGAGCTGCTTGGCTAAAAGCCTGCTGGATTCTTTGATTCTCAAGGACATTTCTATGTCCTATACTTCACTGAATCCCCCCACCCTTTATCTAAGCCCACCCCACCCAGCCCCATTATATCACTCTCAGTCGCAGAGAGCTTTTCCGCAATTCCAACTCAGCTGCTTATAAAATAGGAGCCATGTAAGCCTTTGGAGCCGAAGGGATTGAAGATCCCTGGGGTAAAAGCTGGGAACATTCAGAAAAACTCTCTATTTTTGCTTTTTCCACTTTTTTTCTGGGTCTTATTTTGAAAGTCAAGAGATTCTGAAGTTGCTCTTCACAGAAAATTGGCTTTTTAAAAAGTTGAAAGGCCAGGGAAACTTGTGAGCAGTGCAGGATTTATAAAAAAAGGGTCATTAAATGCAAACTATAGCATCAGTGGCACTCGAATAAAAAGGAAGTCTTCTGCATGCACAGAGGGTGTCATAAGGTGCAATCACTGGCTGATATATCTGGACACATATTTATGAAATATGCTGGTGATTCAGCCCCAATCAGTGAAGATATTACCATACAAAACTGTTGTGCCAAAAGCAGGAAACTCATGTTCAACAGATCATTGAATCTATTCATGTCCTCTGCATGAGAGGCCCTTTCAATCACGGCCATCAAATATACACTAGATACAGTAACAGGCTTTAGCCCCCTTCTGCACCCAAGAAAAGCTTTGTAATGCATTGCTTTGTCAAGAGAATAATATACAAAGACTGACACTGAATGGACTCTCAGGTTGTAACAGCAGTCCTCTTCTTCATCCTCTTTGCTTCTGCTCCCTGATCCCTGAGTCTTGTGGCACATCTGGACTAAATGTGTTGAGTGAAGCAGAACCTCTGCTTCTCATTCATTCCACCAAAAACTGCAAATCCCTGGTGAACAGGACGGAAAAGTCCCATTTTTTATAGTGTTGAATAGCACCAAAAAATGTCAGCAGGGATGATAGTCTAGGTAGTCTGGTTGCTGTGAAGGTTTTTAACAAATACAGAGATTATATAACTAATAAAATGTGGGTGCTATGACAAATATGGAGACTGCAGCAGATACAGTAATTGGTAATTGCCTTATTCCCTGTCATTTTCTCCGACCTGTTTGGATCCAGGTCACAGTTGCAGCATTCAGAGATTATTCCAGGCCATAAATAAAACATATATATCCCTTGTTGCTCTGAGTCTTTCCCAGTGTTTCCTCCTGGTCAGACATGCTCAGAATACCTGCAGGCTCCCTGATCAGATTCAATTCCACCTTAAGCTGATCCTGTTCATTTGAATGGGCAGTAACGCTCGTTTTTTTTTAGTCTCCACCAGTGTTTTTGTCATCCTGACTGTAATTTATTTTTGGTTTATCGCATGTTAATTTAAACTGGAAGAGAGTGTTGTATGCTGCTGATCCTGAAGCCCCTTAAAGGCAAATTTGTGATTTGTCATATTAAACTATGATAAAACTGACTTGACTTGACCTACAGTTCATGACTATGGGGTCGGGAAGAAGTCGAACCCTTGGGCGTAGTTTTGCCCGACATGACTTCCAGTGAAATGTAACTGCACGTCGCAGCGATGCAGACGGCCACACGAGTGATTGGTCTGCTTGGATGTAAATTTCATTTCTTCGCCCTTGTCTCTAAGCGGACAAGCTCAAAAAACATATTCTCCCTTTGCTTTAGTCAGTTCAACGGAGGGACACAACACCCCTTCAAGCATCTTCTCATTTATTGACTTGCAGTTATTTTAGTAAAAGTAACTTTTGTTTAACTTTTATTTTTTCTGACTTCAACATGATCACCAACTTCTGTCTTGGCAGTGTGATTGCAGAGCCGAGCAGACACAGTGAGAATAAGCCAACAATTTTAAAATTCAAAATTTGCAAATGAAATCAGCGCCTCATAAAACTGAACTAATCACAAATTTAGAACGAAAATTACACAAAACTTAGTTTAAAAACTATGAACCAGCCGTAATTGCACACAAACCCTCTTTATACAAACAATGAGGCTGGACTATCAGGCCAACTTATGCAATGATGCAACTACGTACCACTTAATGCTTCCACCCTGCACTCATCAATAAACACTGCATTTGAATCAACTCAAACTGGACTATTGAGAAAGTGATTAATAATAATACAACTATCTGTGACAGCAAAAGTGTAAAACTGTAAAAAACATTAAGCTTTAAGGGAAAAAAACAAAGAAACTCCTCTTTCAACACTCCAAGCAGGTGAAGGTTTATGAGTTCAGGTCTGAAAACAAATGTAACCGAAAACTGAACATATACACAAGATAAAAAAAAGGAATTGTTTCTTGTAATTTCCTTTCTTTTGGAGTAAAAAGCTTCTTTACCAACAATTTTGATGCATCTATTTGCTTCCCCTGCATTTCTGACACAGATGCTGTTGTCATTGTTTGCCTCCAGCTTCTGATAAAACAAAACACTTCTCTTTTTTTGTTCAATCAAGGATGCATTACCACCCACACAAAACACATAAGATGGGCATAGCAAAGACAATAGGAGGTATATGTGTTTAAACAACAGCTCTCCTTACAGACTGGCTAGAAATACTTGTCAATATAAATGTTTTCATCTTTATTTTCAGCAAACATCTTCTCATTTTTCAGTCTCAGCTCTGATGAAATAAAACCTTAAACTCATGCAGGAAAAAATTTAAAGGAGAGAAATCGATACGGAAAACATTGCTTTAAAAAAAATGCGGCTGCTTATGAAGGCATCAAATTAATCTGAATCCTTTCAACCGAAAAGAGCTTGAAATAACTAAGCAAGAAATTGCCAAAAGTTGATTGAGTTTCCGCTCAAATGACCACACCTGTCCAGGAGGCAAGGGTGAATAAAAGCGAGTGTTCTGCCACTCAGTCAACAACAGGCATCCAACAAAAAGACTGTTGTCGAGCTCTGACAGTGAAGACTGTTTCCCCTCTGTTTCTGATTGTAACCATCCAAAGCAATAGATAAATCACCGGAGAGCTGCTCCAGATCCGCAGCTTCCCAAAGGCCACCCTCGGCCATCTGTCAAAGAAAGACCCCCTCCACCTCTGTCTTTACACAAACACACACTTAATGCCCCTCCCCGATTGCCTGCAGAGCAGCACGAGGCCACAGATGTCATGAAAGACCACAGGGACCGTAAACAAACCGACTTTTTTCCAAAACCACATCGATCAGTTGAAGGTAGACAGTCCAAAGCACCAATAATGAGCCTCTGTGATTAAAAAATAATCCACCTTAAAAGTCATGGATGGATGTTTCTCTTAAATGTTTAAGAGCAAAACCAGAGAGATACACTGAGTCGCTCAGCTTGTCTCGTTCGTCATGAATCCATGCACGATGTGAGGGGCATGCCTGAGATAATGAGAAATGAAATAAGGAGGAGTTGTTGGGAAACCATGCATCATTTACTACCTCCTGTCGACTGCAGGACTCAGCAGCTGGCAAACCAGTTCATCTATCACAAGTTTTCTGGAGGAGACAGCAGGAGGAAATTTCCTGTAACGACACAATCCATTGGCTCTAATTACAGACGGTGGGAAAACGTGCTAACGTGCTAATCGCAGAGTGATGGCTGCATCTGTAAACATGCGGTAAACATCTGTCTGATGGGGAGACATCAATGATTCAAGACATAACTTCAGAAAAAACTCAACCTGTTTCCAGCAAGCGAGGAAACTGCTTCTTTAAACACTGTAACTTACATATTACTGCCACTCAGTGGACAGAAGATGGAAACATTTTAGACAGATAAATAAAATAAAAGTGTAGTTATGGATCAACTTAATAAATTATTTCTCAATTAATCATCTGCAGAAGCTAGAAAATGGTTAAGGTGACACCCTCAGAGCTCAGATTTTTACTATTGAAGCTGCTGCTTGAAAATGACTAATATTTAATAGATTATAAAAGAATTGTTTCTTTTTAATCAGTTGATTGACTTAACATTCGTATTTGGCTTTTATTATCACGTGTCTTTGTTAGTTTGTCACTTTGTTTTAGTGAGACCTTTGGTGCTCACATCGTGCTGTTTTAAAGTTTTTACTTTGCATTTTTCAGCTGTTTTAACTGGTAATCATCATGTTCTTGCAGTTGTTGTTCCAAACAGCAAAACATCTTACCAAATTTTCCTCTTTGTGAACCAGATTTATTGTCTGATTACAGCTATTATTTTCGAAATCTTGTACAACCGCAGCAAAGACAGAAAACCCAGTAAATTCAGCCAATCTACCATAAATAAACTGTTTTTGTTTGTAACTCAGTGTAAGACGCTCCTGTACTCCACCTGCCTGGACTCCACTTCTGCAGCATCAAGGACAGTTAATAGTTCAATTACCACTTGGCAGGTTCGATCTCAGGGGGAATCGGCCGTTACCAGCTGATTAGCCCTGCTGCTGCTGCTGCTTCTGCTCAATGTGGTGACTTGATGACACTCGCCTGCCTGTTAACCGGCAAACCTGCAAGGCTCACGAGCCGATGATGAACAAAAGAGCCACAAGGGTGAGCAGAGACCAGAGAAGGAGGCTTACAGGGAGTTTCCTTTCAGACATAGATGCTGGAGCACTGCAGCTACATGAGAAATAAGACCACTAACCAATCAGCGTGTCCATGCTGTTGAGATGAAAAGATAGTTTAAGCGAAACTTTGAGAATCTATATTTCTGTCCTCAATCTGAACAGACGTAGCTGAAGTAAAATATATATATATACAGTATTTTTTTTTTTTTAATTGAACTGAGACTCGGCCCAGTCTGCTCTACTATTCCTGCTCCGTGTAAAACTTCAAAGATGTGCAACTGTGCCAGAACGCTGCACAGACATACCTAATGATGCATCCCCGTGATTGACAGCATTGCTTAAACATTAACCAGCCTCTGTCGGCTCTGTGCTGAAGTACCACGCTTTTATGCTGGATTCAGGATCCGGCTGAAGAGGGGACAATTATCTCTACTGGCGGTATGGATCTGCTCCAGCAAAGTGGAACACGCAGGAAAAAGTGGATGTGGGGCAATAATGTGGGAGAAGAAGCACCAGACTGCTGTGTAACGGTGATTTCACTATTGACTAACGATGACAACAAGGAGAATAGTGCAATCTGAGATGGTTAGACGCTCAGTGAGTTGACATAAGGGGTGAAAAAAGCTGTTCATACCTCTTTAAGGTCGTATTCTGTAAATTATCCTGCATGTTTGTGATGGGAAGCAGCTCTCAGCACCTCATCCATCTGTGGACTGAAAGCTCAAAGCTCTGCAAGGTTAAAGAAATATCCTATTGATAACAGGCTGATAAAATATATTGAAATATCACTCATGCCAATCAATTTAACTTTAATTGTTTAATTTATACCTTTCTGTTCATTGATTTTTTCATTTATGACATCTAATTGGGCTGAACGGGTTTCATAGAGGCAAATTAATTTTACCTTGAGGTCCATTTAGTAGCTTGTCTGGAGATTTTCATCATATCAGCATCAGCACATGCAATTTGCCTTGATGTCCTAGAATTAAAGATGTTAAAAACTTTTTTTAAAGGCATGTTCATGCTGGCTTAACAGAGGATTTTTAAAATTCATTCCTGACCTTGGAAAAGAAATCTCACCTGCAGCAAAGGAGTCACAGGATCTTTATCAATTCATGACTGAGCTTCAGGAAAAATGTTAAATGGACATTAAGGTGAGATTATTCTGTCACCCGCTCTTTCCAAACTTATTAAAGAACTTTTAACCAACCAGAAATCTCAGCAATGCCCCTGAGAAAAAAATCGAAATTTGACCATTCTAACCAATTCATTAGAAGTGAGCAAACTCCATCAGCTTCTAAAGATGTATTGATTAGACTTGAAGCTCCAAACCTGCTAAATAAACCCTGAGCTGTTTTGTTTCTCGTCAGGTGCTTTTTCCAAAGGTCACGAATGAATGTTAACACTCAGCATTACGGTAAATGATTACAAACAGTCACCATTTAACGCTAAAACTGACCGAAATATACCAAAACTTCTGTGTGTCAAAGCGCCGAAAACTGACCTTTTCAAAATATCATGACAGGAAGCATATATACATCAATTATGGGCCATAACTAATGCAATTGGCTGCGTTTTTGGCTCAGTTCCGGTCCGGTAACCGTCTGGCTCATGTTCGCTACGGGGACACTAAAATGCAAAGGAGCCGTCATTAATTAATGCTATTGATCACACTTGTGCTTATATTGATTAGAAGAGTTAGACAATCTGTCGTTAAATTTACTTGTAATGTTGCTACGACGCAGAAAAGTCGAGATTTCTTTGTAGAAAAGATTTAAAAACAAGTAAATCTAATAAAATTAACTAGCATTTTAGTAAAACATTAGTTACCAACAGAATTTACAGCCAAATACTCTAAAACTTAAACAACCCACAAAAAATTCATTATTCTGATTTTTAAACTTACCTCCTGTCATGTGTGTTGAGATAACTGCATTACGGCGGTTAATGTGCGCCACCTAGCGTCAAATGTACCGACGTGTGTGAGACTTTAAGCAGCTTTTCCAACCAGCATTTAAAACATGGCAGCGAGCGCGCGTGCCCCAGCCCTACCCACGCGCAGACCGAGCTGCGGTGCGCGCGCAGGAAGGTTAAACTGGTAAAGAGAGGGAAGTTTGATCATCAGTCACCCGCCGACAGCCTCAGCTCCGCAGGTCGAGCTCGTGGGCTGCTTTGGTGCGCGTTCACGCGCCCGATTTGGAGATGTTGGTGCCGTCTCCGCGCGCCTTGTGGCTGGGAGAAAAGTATTTTGTCTCCTTAAAGGAATCCAAGTAAAAGGACAAAATGTTGAGGTAAGAAACTGGAAAAAATGTTCATCTACTTTATGTGAGTCGAAAGTGTTGTGACTTTAAACTTCGATTAACTTTAAAAATGTTCAGTACACTTTTGTAAAATATAAACTCTTCTTTTTCTAAATGTGATCTTTAAGAGTCGATAAACTTTACTAAAACTCGTGCGTGTGCGCTGAGTGTGAGCGCGTGCCTGTGTATATGTGTGTGTATGTGTGTTCCAATTGATCAACTGTTTGAAAACAATCAATACGTAGAGATATGAGCTTGGATTCGGTTGTATAATTGATATTTATTTGGAGTCTTGTTTGTCGTCACATTGCGCATCTATTCGGGCAGCACAGCGACTTTCTCATTGTCACTAATTTTAGAGTCAAACCCCTTTTTAATGCGCTTTGTGTGGGAGAACACACACAATTATGCAGGTGAACTGTAAGTAATAAACACACACACACACCATTAAACATGCAAAATGGATAATCTAGGTGCCACTTATAGAAACTCCTGTTGTTTGCAGCAGTGGAAAAAAGTATTCAGATTCTTAACTTCAGTAAAAGTCGTAACACCTGTAAGTTATTGTGTAACTTTATTTGCATAGAAACAAAAGTCCTGCACTCACAGGTTTTAAAGAAGTAAATCAAAGCACAGAAGCAGCCAAATTTAGCTTAAGAGTGTGTTTTATGTAAAATGATGCTGCATTTTGACTGTATAGCTGTAAAGCTGAAGCTTCTATCAGCTATAAATGTATTGGAGCATATTTTTTAAGTTAAACTTACATGTGTTTTATATGTTAACCTGCCTGAAAGTTACTAAAGCTGTCAAATAAATGTTGTGGAATAAAAGTAGGAGTAGCAGAGTAAGTACAAGTACCTCAAAGCTGTACTCAAGTACACAACAGAGACTGGCAGTTTGTTCTCAGCTGGTTTAGCTGGAAAAGAGCAAAAATTACTTAAAAAATAACTTCTTAGGTAGCTGTTTTGTGCTCTTTAAAATCACAGATGGCACTGAGAACTTTGGGAGAAACATGTTTAGATAAAAAAAAAAAAGTGAGTGGAGTTTTTTCTTCACCCTTAAATACCTCCAATTGCTCAGTTTACCTTTTTCTATCTGTTTATGTTAGAAAAGATCTCTTTAAGCCTTTCAGATAGACCGGCCTGAGAAAAGAAAAGTAGTCCGAGAAGCTTTGGTGCAGGAGGGAGAGACAGGAGAAAGCTCTGTATGATACGGCGAGTGTAACACAGATTAATCTGATTAAAGAATTACAGCATTCCAAGGCAGAATCTCACATAATCATCCAGGCAAAAAAATGCAGGTTTTACAATGTTGTAACGTCGAAAAGTTCAGCTGCCTTGTGGTCATTTGTTCTCATAACATCACACTAAACTGTATCTTTGCTTTCTTTTAAATGTCAAACCCAATTAAATGAATTTATTATACTGTACCTGGAGAGCTGTCAGGGTGACCAATGACAGCCTTTTTTATTTTTTTGTTCTACTAAGAGTTCGCACACATTTACACAAGTCATCAGGAGGGGCAGGGCAGGTTAATGAGTGACTAGATTGGGGGGAAAAAAAGGAGGCAGGTATACTTTACAATTTCAGAGAGAAGCTAAATGGGGAAACATGTCACCTAAATTAAACTGCAGATAATCAACAAATAGGCTACTTCAGCCGAGACGGGAACATAAGAAGGTAAGAGGTCAAAGTTCTTCTTAGTTTTGTTCTTTGTTGAGGTTTTGACTGCAGGTTTCAGATGTGTTCATATCACTGGAGCTGCTAAATAAACTGAGTCGAAACGAGATATCTCTAGTTTTTGAAGTTGTTTACTTTATTGCTGCCTGATAAAATTAACATTATGTTTAGTTGTTAAGCTGTGGTTCTTCCAGTTTAAAGTAAAATCTCCTGTGTGGTAAACTCTGTTCTCATTATACTGCATGTAGTGCAAACAAAGGGCAAGTGCACTTCAGCTGCTTATGTACTCAGATAAAGATCAGTTTTATGTGTGTGTGTTGTAGGTGTGCCACATTTACAGAAACAGACAAATCACTGCTGATTGTCCCCTCCTCTCCGTTATGGTCAATGTAGTGTGACAAAAATGGAAATTTAAGGGAAATTTCCTGCAGAAATATCCTCGAGTGTGATGATAATTTCCCTCTTGTCCAGTTTGATGTCACACAATCAGACTGAAACCATCAATTATTCTCCCCTCGACAGATGAGCGCCCGTCCATAATCGAGCTCGGACAATCAGCCGACCCTGATTGTGCTCTTTTCCTCTCGAAACAAGTTGCCGCCTGCAGCAGCAGCAGCAGCCGCCGCCGCCGCGGGAGCCGGAGTCGCCATGGAGACGGTGGTGATCGTGGCCATCGGGGTGTTGGCCACCATTTTCCTGGCCTCCTTCATCGCCCTGGTGGTGGTGTGCAGACACCGATACTGCCACCCTCACGACCTGCTGCACCACTTCGACTCCAAGTAGGTCGATGCCCAAAAAACTCCAAACATGTTTCGGACAATTTTCATGCTTTACAATCTTTCAACTTTTATAAAAATTTAAGATCTAAACTTTGTTTTGCTGGTCTTAGTTCACCTGTCACAGTGTGTCCTGTTTGATACAGCAAAAATAGAGTTTGTATTACAATATTCCAGCTGTTCATTTAAATGTAAAGTTATTTTTAGGGGATTTTATTTACTGGCTACAGTGGAGGAGAGAGGCCATGTAACCAGGGAGTGAGACATGCAACCAAGGCATGTTTTTACTCACAGTTTGTGTCTTAATTAATCCATAGAGCCCCATATGTCCCAACAAGTACTATATTTTGACAATTTCATCCTATTGAAGCCCTTGATGCTTCCATTAATCTCAATATATTCAATCAGTTTTCGGGTGCAAACTCAAAAGTTTAAAATCATCTTAAATATTGCAGATATCAAGTTGTAGTTTCCCCTTAAAATGAGTCATTTAACTTCCCTTTTTCTCCCGACATTAAAGAGAACCGAGGCAAAATATTCGCAATGGGACCCCTAACGATACCCCCCTCACCTCCCACCATTTGTGCTTTGTTTATGTAACCTGTTGCCTCCATCTTCACTGTGAGCTCAGAGACCAGAGACACCTTTTTAAAACAGAACAACAAGTTAAGTGATCGCAGCTAAAACGGGTGCAAATGAATCAGCTCAACCACAGCCAATTTAAATGAGAGCACACTCAGACATCTGGGGCCCCTGTGGTTCTGCTTTTTCCCCCCCGTTCTGTTTTTCCAGACCCACCGTGGATCTGATTGGAGCCATGGAGACGCAGAGTGAGCCGTCGGAGCTGGAGCTGGACGATGTGGTCATCACCAATCCTCACATCGAGGCCATCTTGGAGAACGAGGACTGGATAGAGGATGCCTCGTATGTTTACTGGCATTGTGGCACCAGTTTTTAGTCTTTTTAGTGCTTTTACCGTAAATATTGTAATAAATAGAAACAAAATCTGTGATTTTTTTTTCTCTAACAGTGGATTGGTCTCTCACTGCATCTCCATCCTAAAGGTAACTGAGTATTTTCTTCCTCCTTTAGTCCATTTACTGTCTGTGTTTTTGTTTATTAGTTCACTGACACATAATATTCCCCCCCGAGCAGATCTGCCACACTTTAACGGAAAAGCTTGTTGCTATGACAATGGGTTCAGGGGCAAAGGTCAAAGCACCGGCCAGCCTGAGTGACATCATCACCGTGGCTAAACGCATCAGCCCCAGGTAACACACACACACGGTGTCAACACAAACTCAACATGAACACATTATGGACTGAGTCTGACCTTCCTCCTCGCGTCCTCGCTGTCCCGTCTCGCAGGGTGGACGACGTGGTCAGATCCATGTATCCTCCTCTGGATCCCATCCTCCTGGACGCCAGGTAATCTCATTTGCTGCCCCATTATTTCACTGGAGTTTTTGTAGTTTGATAGCTCAGTGTAATGCAAAGACCTGCTAATGTGATTGATTAGGCATCTGTAAGAGCTGGAGAGGAGCGACCAGTAGACTTGATTTATCTATAATGTAATAACCGCTGATATATAGAGAGATGGAGACAGTGATGCAATTGCTGTGCTGTCGCAGAAAATTGATGCTACGAGGAATATGTAATAAATTTTTTGTTTTCCATCATTTAATCAGATTGAATTTCATGCAGTTATTTATGCTTTGTTTTATTTTCATGCCTTGGCTTAATTTTAAGAAGCAGTCTTTTTAAAAAATAAGTGATTTTTTTTTATCAAGCAGCAACTAAAAAAAAGTAGACTAATAAAAAATCAATTCATCCTCAGGGCCACTGCTCTCCTGCTTTCAGTCAGCCACCTGGTGCTGGTCACCCGCAACGCCTGTCACATGTCCGGCAGTATGGACTGGATCGACCAGTCGCTCCACGCTGCAGAGGATCACATGGTGGTTTTGCGTGAGGCGGCGTTGGCCTCCGAACCGGAACGAAGCATACCTGGAGCTGACGCACAGAGAGAGCAGGCCATCTAAAGCAAACACAGATACTCACACAAACAAGCAGCAAGCAGCAGCAGCTTCAGCAGCAGGGCATGAAAATGTCCATTTCTAGCTGCCTTTTTTTTAAAAAAAAAATCTGCACTCAACTGATGCTTAACAGGCACATATTCTGCCAATCCAAAATAATAAGGACATGTCTAACCAGGCGGCACTGACAGATGGAGGGACTTCACTCTGTCTCTTATTTTTACATTATACTTAAAGATGTCTGAATTTTTTCTCTTAATCATATTTAGACCAAGAAAGTCTACATAATAAAAGCTGTAAAGTAAATGTCACACTTTCAGGTACAGGTAAAGGTTTTTTTTTTCTTCTTTTTTTTTTTCTAAAATACCCTGCAGCAGATCTTTTTAGAGTTGTCTTATTAAAGCGCAAGCTGGCTGCAGGTGAAAGAAAAGTCTTTTGGAAATTTCTTCCTGAGTGCTCCATCACTCAGCAGTGGGCCCAAATCCAATCTCGCCAGCACTGCACAGTCACATGTGGGCTTAGTCAGCTAATCCATTCTGAGGAAAATAACACCCAGTTAGTCAGTGAACCCAAAGGGGGTTTCAAATCAGTGGTCCAATAAAGACCAGTCCGACTCTTTTTCAATTTGTGGGGTCAGCGTGACTCGTGGAGCCCTCAGAAACGTTAATGCTGCTGCTAGAAATCACCCGTCTGTGAGTTTTCAGAGACCAACAGCTGTATTTTCAGTCACATCAGCAGCAGAGAGATATTTTTTCCGGTTAGTTTGGCATTGCATTGTAATTGATTAAGGCTGTAATCAGTGGAAAAGCTTTTGTCCGTTCCTCTTAAAAGTTTTTAACTAAGCTAGAAGTGAATTACTGAAATATCTCAACTTCTGCATGGCGGATTGGCACAAATCTTTCGATAAATATTGATGTTTCAAAGAGGAAAAATCCCCATGACTTTAATGTTACCCTCAACTTTTCCTTGGCATCACCAGCAGGTTCAAATTTGTGGTTTAAAGTGCCAAAACAACACATATTTATTAGCCCCACAGGATTAATCATAATTATTTTGGTGCTCATTTTTTTACATCAGCAATGTCTAATTTTGCACAACACTTTGTTTATCTAATAATATTCCAATCAGCCTGCTTTTGTTAGCATGCACTAAGCTAAAAAACTAAGCATTATACTTGCTGTACAGCATAGCATTGTCAATGTGAGCATGTTAGCATGCTGATGCTAGCATTTAGCTCAAATCTCCACTGTTTCTTAGCAGAGCAACACAGATCTTGCTAACATGGTACGAAGTCAAAGTTAGACAGAAAGTCAAGAAACACATTTAATTCTGAGGACAAAACTTTTTTAAAAAAATCTCATATTTACTCTCAAATCTAAGTGTAGCAGCTGTTTCTATCTACATGAAGCCAGAAATAAGGATTTCACACAAATATCAAAGAAGACCAAGTCATAATAAGAACACTGACATTAGCAGTTTACAGTGTTTCTGTTATTTCTGTTAGAAATATTAAGCTTTCACACTCTGAGAGACCACAGTCGTATATCGCCATGTTGTGTGGATGTTTTGAACAGTGTGATGATTGAGGTGAAGCAGAATTAGCGTGTTGTTTCGGCCCAGCAGATGTTATTGGAGCATGTCTACCTGCTCCTCCATGCATAACTAATAGTGAATAATAAGGCATTACCCACAGCCACAATGAACACATGGGCTCAGGCTACAAAACACATGGCACAAACCTTTGAACACACAAGGCTGGCAGACAAATGAATACATCAGTACAGTCGTTGTAACACAAGGCTGTAAAATACAGATAATAGATAAATAGATTCAGACACTTGTTTCATAATTTTGGCGACAATCAGGATGAAAAGCAGCAGTTTTTCCGATCTTAAGCAGAAACTGTAGCTCTGAACATGCAGAGATTTTTTTAGTGGATCGATTGAGGAGGAAACATTTAAAAAGTGGTTAGCCTTTTATTTTTTTTTTCTTGTTTACATTGTTTATTAGCATTGATCTTTTTTTTTGTAAGCACTCCTTTGGTTTCTCATCTTTATCCCACAGTTTGTTACTGATGTCCTTCCCTCACTCCCACACATCTTTTTTTCCTTTTTATCTCTCACTGATTTGTACAGATAAAATGAAGTTTTTATAGGAAAAATGTGTTTTGTTTTTTGCTCTGAACGATAGCTACGGAGAAATCAATGTCTGATAAAAAGTCCACACACTCATACTAGTTTGACATAAATAAAACTGAATTTCTTTCCTCTTTCTGTTAAGTTGTGAGCAGTCCTTTGTGCAGCAACGTGGTGCAAATATTCCCCCTTTGACAGTCAGCCTCCACTTGTTTTTGCTGTTTAGCAAAGCAGCCCTTTGCTCTTCTTCAGATCAGTTTGCTTCCAGCTCGGCAGGGAGGCATATTCGTCTCTCTTCATCTCTAAAATGGTCTGAAACATGATAGTAATGACTTATTTACAAAGAAATTTATGTGAAAATCAATTCACATAATCAAATATTATACATAAGCTTCTTCTCAGATTATGAGTGGCTATGTTCATATGTATAATAGAGTGAACACTGCAGCCTGCTGGTAAGAAAACATCACTGCATGCTGCTTCTTCTGGTTACCTGGAAGTCCTGATCGGACAGGTAGACCTCCAGGTGCTGGGGGTCCACCCCTTCAGGTAAGGGGCTCCGCAGCAGCTCCTCCAGAGGGTACTGGGTCTTCATGAGCTGGGCCAGGGCGTCCTGCACCAAGGTCAGCTTCACCCGTCCTGTGTCACCCTGACACACACACACACCAAACACACCAAGGGGAAGAGACGGATGTGGCTGTGACTTCAAGCAACAGAGTGTGTTAATAAATGGACTACAAAACAGGAAATATGTGACATTTTGCTTTAAGAGGTAATTTCAGGATAGTAGGGGGCGACTTTTTAAATGGCAAATACAAACGCATTCTTGTGGAATTTAACTGTTATAATTAACCTTTTTGTGCAAAAATATATTTAATTGTAATTTTTTTTTTAGCGGAGTTTCATTTTTTTTTCATTTTCTGTTTGATTTCTTTGCCTGCATCTTTTCTAGAACTAAGTGCACATCTGGCAACATGTGGACAGAAACAGCAGCTTTAGCTGAATTAAGTGTTTCTGTCTTAACAAGTGTCCTTGCACTTACTTTAGGAAAACAAAACAGTGGGAAAAATCCTGCTCACAAGACGGAGAGAGACCAGATTGTCTATGAACAAAAATTAGCAAACAGTGTAGAAATGCCTGTGTGTAACTTTTTTTACAAAAACATATGTGATGTGATGTAAGTTGGTTTCTATTTGATTCAGAATTTGGATGGTAAAATTTCTACCTGACAGAAAAGTAATAACAGCAATTTTGAAATGCAGTCCTGCATTTAGAAGAGAAATTAGCTCAATAAAAGACATAAAAAT
Organism: Acanthurus lineatus; assembly: GCA_029814665.1. Lineage (NCBI taxonomy): Eukaryota > Metazoa > Chordata > Actinopteri > Acanthuriformes > Acanthuridae > Acanthurus > Acanthurus lineatus. Next base: position 4,622,183 of record JAPZDV010000009.1, read on the forward strand.
TAGCCATAAAGTCAGAGCAAAGTGTGTAAAAGAAGCACAGCAGGGTTTTTCAGTGGGTAGATAATAATAATATACTAGAGGAACATATGTTGATTGTTATATTTGCTCAACATCTTTTAAAAACCTGTTAAATACATAGAATTTAAAATTGACAGTTTCTTCAAATACCTTCAGCTCAGAGATGATGTAAGTAATAAAATTACATAAAAATTAACATGGGTCAGTATATTCATTGATGCATATAATAATAAATAACAATATAAAACTTCACTGCCGTCTGGATCAAACAGAAGACCTGAAGATATCTAAAGATTACTTTAAGAAAGTCTAAATGGATATTTTGTGACTCTGAAATTGAATTTATTCAAAGAGGTTATCTGGGATTCATGCCGCATGCTGTTGGTAAGAAAACTTAAGTTTTTTTCACATCGGCCATAGATTGCTCAGGAAATAAAAATGGCTGAACTGCCACATTAAACCTGGGCAATAATCCCAGACAGACTCATGAATCAGGATGAATAACTCTTTAAAATACTCTGTGCAGCCTGCAAGCCAAAATATGCAAAAAGCTGCAGCCAAACGCTCAAATAGAGGCCAAATGGACTAAAGCTGTCAACAAAATATAATAATTCTAAAGAATAAATTAACTTTTACCTTAAAAAAATAATAAAACACTGTGAAAGGCTGGAAAAATGGAAATAAAACATATAACACGTGTCTGTAAAGATGGAACTCAGTGCATTTAGATTTAATGTAAGTTTTTATTTTCCTAAAACAATGATGACAAAACCTTCTTATTATGATGCATCAGTCTGCAACTTTAAACAACATCTGGACTAGTTTCTACATTATAATCTGATCATACGACAGTGGTGGTCCTACCTGTATGTGGGGCCCCGGGCTCCTCTCCCAGCGAGGGAACACATTCGTGAAGGTGAGAGGCTCAGATTCCTCGTGGATGAGGTAGGCCTGCGGTGGGCGTCTGGGGTTCATCTCTGGGATGCAGAGCAAAGTCAACACATTGTTTTTAAACAAACACACACAACCAGAAACCCCATTCATGTCCTCGTCAGACGGCTTCTTCCTACCTTTGCAGTACTGCAGCGCCGTCTGCATGGCGCACCTCCTCTCGTTGTGCCAGCAGCTCCAGGCCGAGGCCGAGCTCTCGGTCTGCTCAGGCTGACCCCTCTGCCACAGGTAGACCTCCAGGCGATTGTCGAGCAGGAACAAGGCTGGAGGACAGAGAAGAAAGAAAAGAGATATGTTAGACAATAAAAGGGAATTAGATTAGATTAATATTGCATTAAGTTCGACTTTGATGTTCCTGATGGATGTTTGCAGCAAGAAGAAAGGATACAAAGTCAAGTAAAAGGTTTTTCAAAAGACATTTTTGTTGAATTCAAGAGAAACAAAGCATGTTTTTCTGTGTATTTTGTGAAAATGTGGGTGTTTTCTCACCTGGCTGTGGTGCAGAGTACAGACTCTCCTGGACGAAAGGCATCGCCATCACGAGCCCCGGCAGCCGTGTTGGACTCTGCAGCTCTTTGGCCCTGAAACTCCCAGAGGCGGCGCTCAGGTGGAAGAGGCGAGGTGCGAAGTTATACTTTCCAGGATCTGACAGAAGACAGAATGATTTTTTCCCCCCACTTTGATTCTGAATCGATTTCTTTTACAACTCCACCCTCAGAGGGTCAGACACTCTGAGTCAATAGTCTGGCCCTTGGGCTCATTTCCAGCCTGTCATCTGCTGTAACCCCCTGATTTATGTCATTATTTACAATCTATATTGTGATGTCTTGAGAAGTCAGAGGCTTTTCCCTTGGAGCTTTTGAGGTGCAGGAAAGTAAGACAGCGAAGTGTTGTCTTAAATCTAAACTCAGTGAGTTCAATCTTCTAACAAAAGGTAAACTAAACTCTTGCAGACAGCAGCAACACAAAAACTTATATCAAATTCTTATGACATAATGAAAACAACAATCCTCTCTGCACACTGCAGTCTCCCCCTTTCCCCCCTTTCTCTAGTGCAATCAGCTTGTCTGGATTTGTAGTCCTTTGATTGACCCCATGATGGGTTGTAGTCCTTGTTTTGTAGCCAGTGGAAGGGAATATATCAGAGTATTTTAAACTCTGCCATACTTTGTTTTCATCTGTGCGATTACTTTAAATTACTGTGATGCACATATTTTTACATATTGGAGTATGATGACAAGTTGCTTTCATACACTTTTTTTTCTTTCCTATTCTTTGTTTTTATTTTTCTTATTTTTCTGCAGCAGCTCTAGAGCAGAACGATTCCCCTTCAGGTATCAACAAAAAGATCTGAGAGGAAAATTTTCAATTCTGATTCTAGTTGAAGTTTACAGAGCTCAGAGAAAAAGTCCTGGGTGGAGAAAACAAGTACAGTCGGTGTTGTTTTCTACCTTGCAGCATGGAGTCGTAGGCCTTCCTGTCCATCTGTCCCAGTGCTGTCCAGAAGTCTGCAGGCTCTGAACCTTCCTCCACCAGCTGCACCTTCACCGAGCTGCTTTGGCTGAGACTCAACTCTGTCGGACATCTGATCAACACACAAGATTCACAAGCCGGAAAATTATGAAAATCTCCAATATTACCATCACTGGATTCTAAAATCTACTGTGTCACTTACATTTGAGTGAGACGCTCCACTGCTCTCTTGCTGACCTCTCTGGTGCTGGCATGAGCTTTACAGCCGGTCCAGAGATACAGCACCCCCTGCTGGCTATTGAGCAGGACAACACAGCCTCTGGACCTCAGACCTGCACAACAGCAATCCACCTCTAATAGGGAGCCTTCCTCTGGGAGCTCTCCACGCACACAGAACATACGCCAGCCTGCCAGGACAGACAGAATATTTCTTTAAAATCACACAACAATCACAGAAAAAACTAAATAGATGCCAGACAAAAAAATAATATCGCACCCTCATTTGTGGCCTCCTCTCGCTTGCCCTTGTGGATAACCAGGCCCCCCTGGAAAAGCTGCAGGAAACAGGGAGGTTCTTGTCCCTGAGGAACCACCACCTGAAGAAACAACACAAAAAAACACAAAGGCTGTAAACAAAAACAGCTCTGCTGAAGGGAAACTGACAAGGTACAGTCAATAGTTTTATGTAACATGTCACAGAAGAATGGATGTTACTGCAGCAAAAATATACAAAAAAAGTGAAACTAGAAACTGTATAGTAAGAAAACATTTCATTGAAGTTATTCTGTTTGCTTTAACCTGTAATATATCAAATGAAAAAGCCAATCCATTGCATTAAAAATGATTTTTAAACATTCTTTTTCATTTATTCACTTATTATTGCTGTTGTAAGGAAGAGCATTTTAGGAGAAACTCTCACTTTTGCACACACACACATAGTCAGTGTGTATTTTGCATGCAACTCCTCGTTCTGCACTTCTACTGCAGTAACAGACAATAAAGTAAATTTAAAACATTTTCATCAAACATGGCAAAATAAAAGAAAAAAGCCTCACCTAGAAGAACCAAAGATGCACTTTAATAGGCATCTTGAGTGATTCGTACAGTGTTTTTTCTTTAGGTTAATGTAATATTTATAAGTAAATAATCATTTCTTTAAGCTGTGTTTGTTCACCTGTGACTCTTCCTGGTTGTTCATCCCGATGGACAGGAAAGCAGCAGTGTCCCGCCCACTGACACTGGAGTGACGGCCCCTCCACAGGAACAACGCTGTGTTTTCTTTTTGTCCTCTGCTGCTCTCATCAGGGCTGTTAATCTGATCTACAGCAGAAAAAAACATGGACCTGCATTAAACTGCATAGAAATAATTTATTGAACATTTAGTTTTACTGCTGAACAAACACAAGCTTCCATCTGCAAAAACTACAAGAAAGTTAAGAAGTGAAAGCATCAAGCATTCGATGATGAACATCACTGACCGACAGTGTTGATGCTATACGTCCAGCGGATGACGTAGGAGTCTCCTTCATGAAGCTGCCCGTTGCTCTCTATTTGAATCTCACTGTCGTCAAACTCCTGGACGTGCCAGGTGTCCACAGCAACTGTTTTCAGCTCCATCTGACCTCCATCCTCCAATGTGATGACTCCGTGTCCCCTCTGGACATCAACCCCGGCCAACACGCTGCGGACCGAGCCTTCCTCCTCCAGTGACTGACCCGACACCAGAGCCTTGGCATCGCAGGCACTCAGGTGGTCCAACGATGGAGATACGGACTGGAAAGACTGATCTGGAAGAAGCTGCGAGGAGTTGGAAGAAGGATGAGGATGTCGGGAATCTAGAGGAGCTTATTTCTGATTATTTTGTGTTCTGCAGGATGATTTTTAAATATGAAACTGTGAGATGAACCTGTGTGTCCTTGTCAGCTACAGCAGGTTCCTCAGTGCCTCCAGTTCTGCTCTTCCAGTCCAGGAACTTCTCCCTGAACAGAGACGTCTCGTTGTGCTCGGAGACGCAGCCGAACAGCGCCCAGCTGGGACGCCCCTCCCCCCTCCTGAGGACACACAGCTCAGTATTAAGTTTTACAGGAAGCCAATTTTTTTATACTGAAATTCAGTAAATATAGAATCTTAAATCTCAAACCAGTGAAATTATTACAAACTGTTGGAATTTAAAGTCCTTTAGTTATATCAGTATGTTATGTTTTTATGCTAACTATGCTGTCATATTAAGCTTACATCTTTATATGTGCATTTTCGCCTCAAAATGTTCTCAAGGCTTTGGAGTTTAAAGAGATTGATCCTGCAGCTGTACACATTATGTGGCCAGAAGTATGTGGACATGCTTTCCCCTTAATTTCTGCATACTTTTGTCTGATTTGTTCCCGTTCTGCATCTTCTTTTCTCTTTATTCCAATTAAAAGTAACCTTATAACTAAAGTGAACCATGATATTTTAGACAACAGTGTGCTTCCACATTTGTTGCAACAGGTTGAGGAACAAACAATAAAAAAATATTTTTTCCCCACTTGATGTGGAAGAGCTTGACTGGCCTGCACAGAGTCCTGACCTCGGCCCCATCCAGCACCTTTAGGACGAACTGGGACAAAATAGCAAGCCAGATTTACAGCACTAACGCTCTTGTTGCTGAATGGGATCAAATCCCTGCAGCCAGCCTCCTAAATCTTACAGAGAGCTTTCACAGAATAATGCAGGCTGTTATAGCAGCAGATTAACACCCAACATTTTGGAAAAGGATGTTCAGCAATTACATAAGGGTGTAGTGTTCTGGGGTCAACATTTGTTCAACCACACCTTTGGCAATGTAGCATCTTATCTTGCAGATTAAACTGTAGCCGTACAGTAGACTGTTGTCGGCTCTCAGTGTGAATGCACTGCATGTTTGCACAGCGAGCTGCAGCACACTGGGCCTTCTGTCTACTTGTTTGAATTTCCAAACAGCTGACCTGTGACAGCTACAGCAGGTCAGCCTGTGGTGCGGACACAGAGCAGCATGTTGGGGTTTTACAGCTCTTCGTGTGGACACAAACGCTTTATGCCGGGGCTTCTCCATGTGCAGTGTGGAGCTTAAAGCCATTATCTTTGGTTTTAGCGTGGGCACTAAAGACCAACGGCAGATTTCTGAAGGTGTGGATGCAAATACTATTAACTTAATGCTGTATGCAGTGTGAAATTACATCCATTGCTCTTATTGTGTGCACCGCAACGCTCGATATGTGTAGTAAAATACAAGCAGCTGTTTCTGTAATGTGTGCTAACTTTAATATGTTGTTCTTTAAGTACGGACCGACAGCTTTACTGCCTGCAGTGAGAACTCACAGAGGTATGCAGGGGTTGCACTGCGTGGGATCCAGTGGATTGACTCGACAGTTGCTGTAGTCATAAGCTCCAGCCCACACTTGATGAGTCAGCTGGAGAGCAACAGTCCTCCTGCTGAGGGAAACATCCTGTCCATGCCACAGGTACACCTCGCTGCCGAAGTCAAACACCAGGGCCTGGACACACATGAAAACACATTCAGCTTACAAAACGGAGCTTGTTAAGACAAATTAGACGCAACACATGACAGGATAACACAGCAGAGACATCAGACCTCAGAGGAGTCCAGCAGGGAGACACTCGGGATGGAGGCCCAGGCCTGTTCGAGAGGCACCAGTCTGTTCTCCACCAGCCTGTACACACAGTTGGACTCCACCACCCCTCGCTCGTAGAGCTCGTCCTCCTCTTCTGCGCTGGCTCCTGTGGAGGGAAACAAACAGAAATATAAAACATGCTGTTCAGTCCACATGAACGCACATCGAACGGATATTTAATCTGATTTTCCGGTTGTCACTTTTGATGACTTCTTGTTGGCATGTGTTAACAGCCATGGTGAGTCACATCAGAGGAAAACATCGACTGAATTTTAAAAGAGGTCATGTTGTTTTATAATCTGTCCATCATTCTTTGGCAATATAATAAACACAGTCATCCTCAGAAAGTCTAACGTACAGTAGACATTTGACCTCTGACCTCTGTATTGTGTCCTTCCTCCTAGGAGACTCCAGAAGTCTGCAGCCTGACAGCCGTCACAGTTCAGCCCCTCCTCCAGGTGGACGACCTGGGAGGCCTGACAGCCGAGGTCCCTCTGACCCTGGATGACTGAAGCCAGCTCGCAGGCCTGAAAAAAGCAGGATGATCAGCTTGTTACAGCACAGCAGCACAGAAATATGAACCTGGGATGTAACAGATTACTTCAAACCATGTAATTAAAAAAATTGGAGTTCTGATACTTTAAAAACAAGGAGGAGTTTAGCAACAGGTGCTGCACCAAGTCCGGCGTCCAATCAGATTCTGTGATTGAAACAGCTCGAATGCTGCTGCAGCTGCTTAAATCATAGCTTGGTATGATAGCAGCTGATGCTAAGAAGGATTTCATCATAGTGTTATGCCCAGCTAGGAAACAGTTATCAAAATAAAGTCACACTGGAAAAGTTCTGGTGAATTTGTAAACAGAATAATGCTTTTTTATTTGTGGGAGATGCAATATTCTACAAGTATGACTCTAGATGAAAGACGTGTAATGTAAAGAAAAGGAAACTGTTGGTTATGTAACCTCAGAGCAGAAAACATCTCATAGCATCAGTGCTACTAGTTTTACTTCCAGAAACACAGCTCATGTGTTCCTCTGCCTCTGTATGCCACTCAAAATGGATTTTCATGCACAAAATGGGGCATCGAGTGTAAATTTAAATGTCATTTTTATGCATTTTGTGGCATGAAATGAAACATGTGAATATGGCATACATTCAGATAGTTGAGTCATTTTAATTTGCATCGCCCTGAAAGATATGCAGCGACATTTCACGGCATGTGGGCATATGATAATGAGGTTTTCAAGTGAAGTGACATTTTTACACATTTTCACCCAATTTACATTTCATGGCACAGAATGTTTAATCCCCCGTGTGCATATCACATCCTGTCACTCTGTAATTTTATGCTGACACATACAAGGAAAGAAACGCTACATTATGTTAATGTCTACGGTCGTACCTTTGCTTTTTCTTGCTCGTTGGCAAACTCTCCGCTCCACAGGATGCAATGCTCCAGTGTGACCAGCAGGAAGCAGTCTCCGCTGTTCAGCGACCTCACCGAGGGCTCCACCAGACGCACCTGGACATGCCGCCTACCTGTCGCCACAGACACCAGTTAGTTTAAAAACCTGAGCTCAAAGATGTCATCATGAGGACACTCGTGCACACAGATGAATCAAATCTTCTCTGACCTTTAATGTGAATGAGCATCAGGCTGTTAAAAGGAGGATGAGACTTCGAGGATGCAGCATCTGAGGATGAGCAGAAGTCTTCTGGTCTGGTAAGATGTGACTCAGATGAGTTTTTGGACTCTGAGGGAGAAAAAAACCCAATAAGAAAGACAAATAAGAAAGAAAAAGTCAAAAGAAAGAAAATTTAAAAGAGAGAATGTTCCAACTCACTCTTCTCTGCTTGCATCCTCTCCTCTGAAGTCGAGTTCACTCTCTCTCCCATGTAGTCCTGCCTGATGTCCTCCCTGGCAGCCAGAGCCCTCAGAGGGTTTCTGGAGCCTTGAGTCCGACGGGATGGACGCACCGACCGCCGGTGCTCTGCTACCGCTGAGGACAGTCTGCAGCACACACATCACAAACACAGTTTCACACAGACTCTATGGGCAGTCTCCATAAGGTTTTTACATTTATAAGTTCATGATTGTGTGTGCAAATCATACAAACAACTGCTGTAATGTTAGTGCGTCAGGGCCAGAGAGTATAAGGTATAAATATATACAGCTCTCCTTACATGCATGCACAGTTTTAAGCATTTCTGCAAAAACTTTTTGAGAAAATGGGCAACATCTGCCTTGGTGCATTCATCCAAAAAGGAAATTTTTAACGCATCCATCCATCTGACCTCATTTTGCACTCGTAGTCTGCTGCCACTTTGACAGTGACAGTGACATTACAGCTGCTGTGAACCATTTCCTGAAGGTTTAACACACCAAGTTACCCAAAGACGGGCTTCTGTTTGCTCCATAAATGCTGGACTAAGTGTGTAAATGCAGGGGGGAACTGTGTTTTTAAGTAAATATGTAGGTTTTTTCTAAACTGATCCCCTCCACTTGAGGCCATGAACTTCAATCACCCCTCATAATAAAGGCCAGTTGTCTCACAGTCTGTGTTGAATAAAAAATAGGCTCACATGTGTGTGTTGGTCTGGCAGAAGACGCCCAGGTCCTGCTCACTCTCTGTAGCAACATCTTCTCCACAGGCAGGAGGAGCGCAGGTGGAGGGAGGTGACTGGTCTCTGTAGAAACCTCCATCAAACATGTTTGATTCGTCCACATGCGTCTCCTCCTTCGCCTCATGAGGAGCCACAGGGGGCGGAGAGCTCTGTGGAGCTGCAGGGCAAAGAGACAGGAGGTGTAAACTTTGAATACTTTAGATTTTACATCAGTGAGGCTTTTACATGATCTTACCTTCAGACTGCATCACTGACTGCACAGAAGTTTCTGTTGAGCAAAAGGAAAATAAAGTTTAGAGAGAAACGAACTAGAAAACAGTTTTTTGACGTGAATTCAAGCTGCTCTGACCTTCGTATGTTGGAGCTTCAGTGGAGTGTTTCCTGTCAAGAGGGGCGTCATTTCTGTCTGATTCTGGAGATCCAAAATCTAACAGATGGAAAACAGAGTCAGAGGCAGTGAAAGCAAAGAGGGAGAGTAAAGCAAAGCAAAGTAAACTCACCTCTCTTTGACAAACGTCCATCTTCCTGCTCGTTTCTCTCCTGATGTGTGTTGATTTCCTCAACTTCGACTGACTGAAACTCATCCTCAACTCCTGTCATCTACACAGCCAAAAAAACCCCCAGAAGTACTGATGTAAGATATAAGCATCAAAAATATTAAAAGATCCAAAAATATTTCCTCCTTCTTCACCTTGTGTCTCCACTGAGGCTGAATCGGGTTCTTAGTAGGAGAAGAGACCTCCTGAGCCTCGAAGGACAGATTCGTCTGAGGATGATATGAAAAGAAGAAAGCATGAATCATACAGAAACAGATCAGTTTTGTAGTGTTGGGGTGTGAAGGCAAATCCCAAAGGAATTAATATGAAGCTGAAGTATAAAATTGAATTATGATGATGATTGATTAACTGATGGGAGGACAATAACAAACAAGAGCGATTAGAAAATAGCAAACCTTAAAAAAAAGTCAGGCAGCAACACAAAATATCAGAACAAGATTTATTGACACGAGAGAGAAGGAAGCCAGTTTTTATTTAAATTATATTAAGATTAATTTTAAAAAATGTAACTTCCCTTTAATATTTGAGCAGAGGAGTGAAAATAAAATGAAAAAATCTGAGTATCATGATTTTAAACTTGTTATCGAACTGACTTTTTAAATTATTTTATCTTTTTTATTTATCTTTTTTAATTATAGCAGTTTCACTTATATTTTTGCAGCTTGATGATATTAATCTGACCTCAATGGAAAGGCTGGGTTTTGTGTTTTTTATGTTTTTATGACATTTATTTTCAATTTTCCAAGAGGTAAAACAGAGCACAGAATGAGCTAAAAACAACATTAAAACTGTTAAAGTGGGAGCTGTGATGTGTCACTTCAAAATAAAAGGATCAAATTCACACACAAACACTCTGCAGGTGACAGAGCTGAAACTTCACACATCATCCACATGAAACTGTGCGATCGCAAACTCGTTCACTGCATGCAAGTTCACTGCAAACCAAAGAGCAGCGACTGATCCGTCATGCAGCAGCTCAGACAATTACCTGATTGAAACACATGATATATTGGGGCGTACTGTTAGAAAAGACAGACGCAAAGACGGGTTCCTGGGTGGGAGAGGGAATTAGAGGAGAGAGGGAGGCTAAAGGTTTGGTAAAATGATTTTATGGAGATGAATATGGAGAGTTTCTGTTTTAAAACATGAGTTAGAGACTCACCCAGCACTGAGGGTTCTCAGTATGAATGTTTTCCGTCTCCTCCTACAGGGGGCAGTGTGGACAAAACAGGAATTAAAACAGGATTTTAAAATGTTCCTCCAGGAAAAGAAAATTAAAGCTGATGTTCTGATGTAGTTTTCTGCATGATGATGATGATGATGCTTCACATAAACCCTTTAGATGAGGAAGAGGAGGGGAGCGTTTGAACCTTCGTCACCGCTGTGCACACACACTGTCACTGTGGTGCAGCTGAGATCATGAGGTCACGCAAAGGTCAACATTTAACCAGCAGAAAATGTAGTCTGTTTACATTCCTCATCCTGTTAAGACACAGTCAAGTCCGTAAACGCTAACGGGTCTCAGATATTCTCCGGTAACTTAATTCTGGTCTCTGATCCGGAGTGCTGTTGCTATAAGAGATGTTGTATCTGGTTTCACTGGAATGACAAATACTCTGATCCAACCACCGCCCACTTCCCAGTCTGGATTTAAAGATGGCGGTTAGAGTGAACCCGACAACCTCCACATGTCATTTTCTTCATGGATCCTTTTTTCAAAAACTGGACTTCATCCCAGCAGAATTTTCTACTTTTAGGATTCACTTTAAGACACTTTGCTGCTTTGATTCAACAGCTGTCATTTCTGCTGACAGTCTGAAACACATAGACTCCAAACTGGACTCTCAAAAGGATTTAAGATCATGGAGAGTCAAAGAGAGGTGCTGATTTTGATCCATTAAGAGTCTCACTGTTCATTGAAGACGGCACAGACTTTTGTTTCTTACCTCACTTCTGCTGCCGATGGTCGTCTCCTGCTGTTTAACGGTGTCGTCCACCAGCGTGACCTGAACGTGTCCCGTCACTGTGTTTCCTTCATTCACCTTCCTCACACTGTCCACATCGATCTGCTGTCTGTTGGACAGATCACACAGAAAATAAACCACAGAACAAATCAGCATCTGTGAATTTGATCACTGCCATCTCCTCAAAGAAAGAATTCGTGGTTTCCCTTCAAACTATACTTATTATACTTCATGTAGAAAAGCTTTAAGATTTTAAATTTTTACTTGTGAGGTATGATACTCACTGAACTCGCTCTGTTGTATCTGAGCTGCTCTCCACACTGGAAACCAGCTGTTCCTGAGGTTTGGTCTCCAGAGGAGCCTCCTGCTCTGATGAAGCTCTTATCGGCGTGCAGGCGATGGTTTCCCTCCTGGCTCGAGCCCTCTGCCTCCAGGGGGCGGCGGTCAGCGAGCCTCCCTCCCCACCTGAGGCCTGACGCCTTTCTCTCCGCGGCGGTACGGGAACATCCCGCCGCTCCGTGACCTCCATCCTCCCTTGTGACCCTGTTTCTTCGCAGCCTCCGCCGTTTTGCTCGTGGCTGACCGGTGCATCCGTCTGTCCTCCGTCCTCCGTCCTGCTCCACTCTGAGCCCCCGGAGCTGCTCTTCTTCAGGATTCCTCTCAAACCTGACTCAGAGTCGTGGCACCGCAGGCCCGGCTGGGTGGGGCCGCCGTGCTCCCCGGGCACAGGATGGACGTCAGGTCTCTGCTGCGAAAGACAAACCTCACTGGGTTTCAGGTTGACAGACGAGGCCTGCTGTCTGTCGGACAGATGAGGCGACAAAGAGAAGGCGGGAAGCTGCACGGGGCCTTTCTGGAGCTGAACAAAGACACAAAGGTGAGAAAAACTCAAAAACACACTTCAGAGAGGTTGTCTTTTAAACACACACAGGTTTCTGTTGCATTAAATGTAAATAAAACAAAATCTGACTCTTCTGTCTTCTCACCAGGCTGACCTCCTCCACAGTGATGGGCTGCGTGCGGTAACGAGCCCCCTTCTGCCTCCGTCTCTCTGGGGGCCCGTCGGCGGGGCCGGGCCCCTGTCTGTCCGGCAGGGACAGTTTATTGAAGAGGGCCAGTTTCTCACTCATGCTCAGCTTGCAGCTCTCGTCCTCATCCTCCACCGACTCAGCCTGCACTGGTGGGGACTCCACTGGTGCTGGTGGTGCTGGTGCTGCTGGTGCTGCTGGTGCTGCTGGTGCTGCTGGTTTGGGGCTGCTGCAGGAAAACATGAGTGCATGCGATATAAAACAGGCTGATGGTTGATAGAGATATTCTTTATTTTTTTTATGGTTATTAAATCTTATTGAAAGACCAAAACCAATTACAAATTCATCATAATCACTAATATATTCTGCAAAGCTAAAATCTAATATTCCTTTGTGGAAGAGTAGAAGAAGAAATCCATTATTGATCAAGAACTTAATAAGAGGGTAATATTTTAATCATATTTGTGCTTGTTTGATACAATAAAAACTTAAGCGGTTTGAAAAAGAAAGAAAGTTGGAGGGCGAATAATAATCGAATTATCTTAACTTTATCCTTTAAACACAAACATCTTTTCACTGGTTTCCCCCACCTGATTGCCACTATTTCCTCACAGGTGATTGGCTGAGTGAGGAAGCGATGGTCGTTGCCGCGGCGAGCCCTGCGCTCGTAGCAGACGCTGCCTGAGCGAGGCTTCAGGAGGGCGGAGGCCTCGGGGGCAGCAGACTTCTCCAGCTCCTGCAGAGGAGGCGGGGCGAACACGTTAAAATCAACACGTCACGCTGGGCTCAAATAGCAGCTTCAATCAACGGCCCCCACCTGCTAAATAAGTAATAAGGGTGACCACAAAAATGGCAGTAAAAACTCCCTCTCCTGATGTCTCCGGTTCTATTTGTACGGACAGATGGAGGGAGGGGGGGGCGGCTCGGGTGGCTGGTGAATAAAGCAGCTTGCTGTAAGGTGGAGTTGGCCCAACAGGTCACAGTGTAACCAGAGACCTGTCAGCTTCAGTTACCCCCCTCCACCCACCATCATCCCCACCGCCGCCTTCCTCCACCCACAGAGAGGCAGGCTAATTATAACACAGCTGCTCTGGTTGTTCTTGGTAAAACAGTGTCTGCCATGTTTTCACCTGGAGCTTCAGGACCAAAACCGAGCAGGAGGTGAAACGAACTAAACGTCCTGACTCTTCTGAATGTGTATTAATCACTTTTATATATCCAGTGTGTGTGTTAATAAGCACAGGCTGCAGCTCTGAACTGAAGTGTGTATCCAGCACCTGTTTGACCGTTCATACCCCTCGACATGGCCAGGTTGGGTTCTGCAGGCTCAGCACCGACTCATCACGCTGTAAGGTGAGCAGCCGAAGTGACTGTTGATGATGGACGATGCTTTCTCCTCAGCTGGTCGATATATATCTCCATACAGCTTATCACCATCCCATAATACTAACCTTTAATCTAATGTTGGACATCACGCGGGAGTATTTTTAGGTCTATCTAATAATACTGAACTTTTCTGAGTCCGTTTACTAAAGAGGTGTATTAAATTATTAATATGAGGTGTTTTTTCTTTGCTTAAGCTTCCATTTCTCAAAGGAAAATATTGTACTTTTTACTCCATTACATTTTACAGACAGTTTTAGTTACTAGTTACCTCTCAGATAGTAAATCTTGATATCTTTCCTGTCGGGTGTAAACTAAAAGTTTCCAATTTTTGTGATTTTGAGTTTTTTTTTTTTTTATTAAACTGAAGGATTAAATGAGGAAATTTTCCTTCCTTTTAACATAAATAAACTGGTTTTAAATGCTTGAAAATTTAATGTCACAGAGTTAAAAACAGGCTGATTTTCAGACTTTTTAGGGACATAAGGATTTGAGTCTGGTCACCACAAAAAATATGCTCATAGTTCATATTTTTTACAACCCATGAATACATAATATTTCATCATTTTAACAGTGCAAATGATATAGTTCTGATTTAAAAAAAGCCTATATGAGGTCAGTTTTCTCACCAGGAGGTTGCAGGTGATGATGGTGGTTCAGACTTCATCAAGGCCGACGGTTTCTGTTTGATAATTTTAGGAACGGGACGTTTTAAAATTGTTTTGCTGCCATGATTTTCCAGCCAATTTTGTGGCAACTTAACTGAGTGTTTTTAAGGGAATGTTATAAGATTTTTTCACCTGTTTTGTGGCAAAAACTACCACATGTTTTTGAGGAGACTATGTACGTTTCCAAATGTGCATCTGGCAACATAAACCAGATATGTTAAGCCAAAGCATGATTTTCTCCCGACCTTTACCACCTGATTTTTGTGCCAAAACCTAAACAGACCTTTACTGCAGAAAGGTAAAGATGAAGTATTTCTGTGGTTTGCAGGAAAGTCAAGGTGTGCAGGATGTCACAGGACAGAAATCCTGCAAATACATGATGATCTTATTGAGCATGATGCAACGCTGTAGATTAAACTACTCAACAGTGTGCAAACAATTCAAAACAAGCTCAACATTAAATATCTGCAGTAGTAAAACACAACATGCACATTTATGTAACAGTTTGTCAGCAGAGTGAGTACTTTTACTTTTATAGCTGACTTTAAGTAAATCGTTCTGAGATTTAAGTAGTTTACTTAAGTAAAGGATCTAAGTGATTCTTCCCCTCCAGATATATTTTATGTTTGCAGTTAATTATTGGCAGCAGCTCCAGGTGGACGAGTTCGACTTGTATCTGACATCCTGACAGCAGATTAATAGTCACGAGTAAACTGCCAGAAAAGTGATTCAGCTTCGACTGAACACGAGTGTCGCACATCAGCTGCTGACTGATCCTTCCATGATCTCCACACTGAATCATTTTTAGCAGCAGGCATTGGGACGGACAGCACGTAACAGAGAAAATAAAGAGGTCATGAACGGCAATAAGGATCCTGTTTCAGCGCGGAGACGAACATAGACTCACTTTGAACAAAGACATCTTGGCTGCGACGCTCATCTTGGCTCTGTCGTCCGTTTTCACATCAGCTGTGGGGAAAAAAACATCAATCATGGTGTCATTAAGACTTGAAACAAACAGTTCAGATGCTTTCTGATGATTATCAGCAGGAAAGAAAAGTGCAAGTTATGAAACAGAACTCCAAATGGTAAAAAATAACTGGGTATATTTACTAAACTTTGAGGTAATTTTTGGTCCTTTTTTCATCAACTTTATTGTATTTAAGCTGGAAATATTAAAATTTTTTACTGCTCTGTATTTATCTCTGGGCTATAGTGACTAATTTCATTACATATTCATATTTTGCACAATAAAATAAAAACTGGTGATCTTATAAATATGTTAATATATTGTCAAAGGTTAAACAAAAGCAGTCTTTGAGGTTCTTTGACCAAGTTTTTTGCAATTTCCCTCCTAAATTTTCCAGCTGGTTAAATTTAAAAACAGTTTTCAAGCTCAAAGAGGTAAAAATGATCCAATGTTTTACAAAAATCAAATAAATGGAGTAGAACTTTTTGCATTTGAGACTCTTCTTTCTCCCTTTAAATCCCTCAGATTAGTCATCCTGTGACCCTTTGGACTAAAAATACCAGTTAGTTGTATTTAAAACCACCTCAACAGTTATAATTGTGCACTAGATCATTACACAGTAATCAGAGGTCTGTAATCTAAAGCCTCATTGAAAAAATAAACAAAATGCGAATAACTTCTACAGGAAATTAACTCAGATTTCTGTGTCCCAGTTCGCACTGTAAGTTTAAATGGAGCTGCATTTATTTTTGTATTTGTGGGGTTAAATACAGTCGCAATAGGCACAGAAAAACATTATGACACACGGCCTGAAATGAGTCGAAACGGCAATAAAAACCAGATTTACGTCAGCTTCTTGCTTCCAGTTGTGGTGTAAATTCTTGGTAAGTCAATCTTTGTAAAGACCTGCCTGTAATCTTTTTTATGATGTGGGTCAAAAGTGAGAGCGACTACGCGCCTCTTCATCGCTCACATGGTTATTGAGACGTAAATCTGTCAGATGAACCATTGTGAGCCTAAAAATACAACCTGATTTATTTCATGAGCCATTTAATGAGTCAACTGTGCAGGTTGGACGGCTTTAAACAACGTGTGGAGGGAGATGCATTTCTCAGATGTTTCTGCTCCTTGTGTTGCCTCTTTATGCCTCAAATATACTCTGCCATCATCCTTTCTGTGTTTACATTATTCTGCTGTCGATGTTTGTTAAGGTGTCTGTCAAACAGAGCTTTACCTTTGCTGTTCTCCTCCTCCTCAGCATCCAACAGCCTAGAAAAGTGAAAAGAGGCGGTTTGTGAGGTCATCAGGTGAAATATGAACAGGCAGGTGATGTGAACTCCTGTGTGCTCCTTTCAGATCCTACTTCAAGCTCACAATGCACATCTTTGTGCTCCAGTATGCAGCTCAAACTATCAAGATACTGGGCCATATTTGCATGTAAGGTGAAGCAGCACTGTGGAAGACGAACACATGCAAACTACACCTCCCATGGACACGTATGTAAAGGTGCTGGATCTGCCACTCCTCAGCCTCAGTTTGACTGTGTTTTTATTAGTGAAGAGCAAATCTGAAGCCTTTGAAGAGCCTCATAGTCTCGAAAAATGTTATTAAATCACACATTTCTTTACAAACACCACACTGCAAACAGCATCCTCTGGGGAAAAACCAAATCAGGTGCCTCCATAATAGAGCCGGCACCACAGCACACAGCCCCTACCCGCTGCTCTCCTCCATCTCATTGGCTGTGATCGGCTGCGTCCTGAAGCGCTCGCTGGTCTTGCGACCACCACCTGACCCGGTGGGGAGGTACCGCCGGGTGCGCCGCCGGCCCCCCTCGAGGCCCGGCTTCACAGCCAGATCCAGAGAGGACGCGGCTCGCCCAGCGTCAGGGCAGCTAAGATCCACACAGACAGAGTGAGAGGAGGAAAAAGGAGGAAGATGTTGTGTGAGGAAGACAAATATTCACAGAGAAGCACACAGGTTGATGGTTTCAGTATGGATCACACACATGCAGGTGACCATACACTTTCTCAGGCTGCGCTCCGCTCGCCGTCTGCTGCAGGAGGGCACTTCTCAACTGACCCACCGACACCCGAGTTTGGAGCTGCGGGGCGTCGAGTCCAAGAGGGGCGAGGCACCCCTCCCCACTCAGCATGCTGGCAGAGTCCTGGGAACCCTGCCTGAAGGGGGCGGAAGTGAGGGGAAGGGGTGAGGATGCGGGAGAGGGGAACGTTGGGAAAGGAAGGGCTCTCGGAAACTAAAGTACAACGTTGAATCTTCTTCATCAAGAGCTGCAGAAAAGTGCGCAGCTCTGATTGGAAAAAGGTGCAACGTTGTAATTTTTTTCTGGGAGGGAAGACATTTCCAGTTTCTTTTTCACAATGCCAACTGTGAGAAAAAGCTCCCAGACCACATGAGGGGAGACGAGTCAGGCCGGGAGAGTACAAACCAAATGCATAAGGAGACTCAGGCTGGCTTTAACACTCCCTGCTGGGACCTGCTGTTTAGTCCTCTCAGTTTTAATTAGCAACAAAGTCTACAGAGCAACAGGTGAAGTCAAGAAAAGTCTGCAAGGTCGCTGGTGAGAAGGAGATCAAGTTTAAAAACTGGTTGAATAACCTGCTTAGTGGTTAAACAGGTTATATTTTCTGTGTAATCTTTAGCAAAATTTCATGTTTTCTGCTTTTATTGGAAAAAAAATGTATCATGGTATTCTGTATATATTTAATGCCACGACTTAAGTCTTATGATCTAATAAGAACTGAAAAAAAAGCTGCTTAGCAGAAAAAAAACAGTGAATCAGACTGTTTTCATGCCTCTGAAGCAGGAAAAAAGTGACTCACTTTGATGCATATTCTGCATAATTAACACACTGGTTATCATGCATTTACATCCCATATTCATTCTGTATGGTATAAGAATATAAAAATGCATGAAATCCTTTTTTCTCTCTGCTTAGCGATGACCTCATTATGATGTTACACTACTGCTGTGATACTTTTTAACACCTCCAGTGTGTCTGTAGTTGATTTTAAGGGGGAAAAGGTTGACGGTGACAGGTGTCATTGAGGTTAAAACATGAGCATGCTGCTTTACTGACGTCTGGGTAAATTAAGCTAAAAACACCCGCTTCTCTCAACATCCAGGCTCAGGACCAAGAAAATATAAGGATACTTTTGCTGTTCTTTACCCAGAAGACACATAACCTTCTTGGTTGGAGATGAAGTTTCCTATTTACAGATTTTTACATCCAAGTCCTGAAGGGATTTGTTGTTTTTCACAGCATTTATGTTCATATCTACTAAAATTTGTTGTATTTCCAGCTGCAAGGAGACACTGATCAGATCACCATCACTGCAGAAACCAGCTGCAGGTGAAAACTCTCATTTTTGCTTTGGTCATCCTTCACTCCAAACATGACTCACCTTCTTGAGCAGTTGGACTCTGCGGGAGCGTCTGACTCTAATCCATTCGTAACCCCACGCGTCCTGCCGTTAACTCTTTCGCCGAGGCCATCTGAGTTCAAAGTTCCTCTGTGGCCTTGAGCCGCTGGGTCCTGCGCCTCTTTCCCGTCCCTCCTCACCCACTTGGTAGGTAACTCCTCCACGTTGCCGTAGCGTTCGGCCAGTTCTCGCCTCCTTTCAGCCTTATAACGAGCGATCCGCTCCGATCTGGGCTCCAGGACTGGGTTCTCCATTGCATCTGTCAATTCTTCTCAAAGACTTGCAAAGCATTTAGGGACAGAAAGCAGATGGGTTGTTCTTTCTCCACTTTTTCAACTAAAACAGAACACAGGATCCAAACTTTTACTCCGATGAAATTCAGATTCCATTTGACCCAAAGGCTTTCTTTGCTGAGAGTCCACCAATCAGGAGCTGCAGAACAATCTGCTCCTCAGCAGGTAAGGCATCGCTCCTAAAAGAGGATAAAAAAAATTAGAAACTTGCACTTGTCAAGAGGTCAGTTTTTTTCTAAAAAATGCATCCTTCATTTAAGTTTCTCCTCTCCTCTTGCTCGAGTCCGTGTAAGATGACCTGTACCAGCCTGCAGTGCCATGCAGGAATCTCCCCTTGCACTGAAACTCAACACCTCAGCAGCTCTGGAGTCCAGGCCTCCATTGCACTGAGTCTGCAGGCTTGCTTGTCTTTTCCACAAGCCCGCATGAAACTTGAGCTCGACAAGTTTTTCTTATTCAAATGTTATCCAACAAGCTGCACAGCCAGTTCATCTGTTGTGTGTCAATACTGAGGATGCTGTCTGTCAATAACAGATCAGCTGTGGTTTCGAATTCATTTAAATGGGTATATAATGATTTGAATTATGGAAGGTTCCCAGGCAACGTTCACACACACACAGGAGCCAAAAAGAGTCCCAGCTGGTTGATTGGAAGTGATAAAAAACACCAACAAAAGGGCTGTTAACCACATGTAAATAGTCCCGATATGACGCAGTTTGCATTTAAAGACAGTGGCTAACCAACAGCTCGGCTCACAAACGAGTGTCTGTGTGCTCGCAGATATGTACAAACATAAATGTGTGTTTGCATATGCACCCGTGTGCTTTCCAAAAACTGTGGGTGTCAGCATTCCTGATGCAGGAAGCACAATGGAGCCAGAACAAAGAGGCGTGAGCCGCGGACTTAGCGCACCAGATAGATCTGCAGCAGGGCTGAATGCTTCTGCTGGCAGGAAAGGTCACAAAGTAAAAGAAGCAACTTTTGAGTTTATTTTATCGCGTTTGCTGCTCCTGATGAGGATGCTGGTAAGACACATGGAGTGAAAAGACAAAAGAGATGCAGGTTTAACACATTGCAGAGCATAAATGTCAAAGTCTGCACAGGTCTGCTTCTCAGAAACACCTGAAATATAAACATAAAGTCATTTTAAATAAGCTAAAGGCCAGATTTTGCAGACGCTGTAAGCAAGCATGCCTCAGAGAGCTTTAATGAGCTGAACTGTAACATTCAGTGATCCCTGACATGAGACAACATGCTTAAGAGTCGCTGCTCCGTGTATCTGTGTCGACACCTCCAAGCACGTGTACATGTGCTTTCAACAAAAACAACCAGGAAAACCAGAACGGGAGGACTCACCTCCGTGTCCAGACCCTGTCCAGCAAACCACAAGCACCCCCCCTCCTCCGACAGTCTCACTGACGCCACGCTCCTTTATGTTTTTACTGGCAGAATATGAGTAAGAGCTGAGAGCGGCCACACTTGTTTTAAGAGCAGAAGTCATGTGACAAGCGGGAGGATTGTCAATCGGTTGGGGAGAATACTGCCGAGGCTCAACAGGGATCACGGCCTTCTAATCCAGCAACACTCGCTGACTCTAAAGCTGCTGGATGAACACACAGGATCTATTCTCCAACTGAAAACCTGACTCCAAAAAAAGTTGCGTAAAAAGTAAAAAAAAAGATAAAATGCATTTGCAGCTGTACTGCCAACAAGCCTAAACAGTAATATCCTTCATACTATGGAGGTGAACCATCTTTGAGAACAGCTGAGCCTTCAAAAGGATGTCAAATCACACCAAATCACCATACTATCACCTGTTAGCAATGAGCCTGTTTTGTTTAATAATAAGCTAATAATATAAATTACAGCTTTTCACATATTTTAAGACGTGACTTCCTCAAACAGACATGCATTGGGTTCATTTTACAGGTGTAAAATTTAGTTTTCCAGTGCAGACGAGTTACATAACAAGAGGACCTCAATGTCCAGCAGCGGCACAGTAACCAGATTAAAAGGCTGGCCCAGAATAAGCCTCCGACCAATTACACCTGTCCTGGCTGGGCTACCTGCATTAAAGCCCCCCATGGAGCACCATAATTCAAGGGCAACAGCTTAACAGAGGCCGTCCCTTCATTCTGCCAGCGGATATATGTGGCACATGAAGCAGTATCATGAACATAGATGGCTTTACATAGCCATGCATTGTTCAGGAACAGCACAGGAACGTGTGAAACTGACATTAGCAGCTGCAGCCACTGTTGTGCCTTTGCCTTGATCTCTATATTAAAAAGGAAATGTGGCTGCACATCTTCCTACTAATGCAACCACTGTAAGCCACTTGTTAGCTCCAGACGGGAAATGTCACATTAACAGTCGTTTTTTATTTCCACATACAAATTAGATTCATGTTTCCGAAAGTATTCACCCAGAATGTCAGACTCCTAACATGTCATATGGATTGGGCAGATGGAGATGGTGTGAATATTTCAAATTCTATCACAATGCCAGTCTTAAAGTGTCTAGACAGTAATACTTATACATTTTTTAAAATTCTTAGTTAGCCAGCTGAGAAAATATGAGAACAGCGAACTTTTACCAAGAATACATATCAAGATTAAAGGTTCCTTCAGTCTAATTCATGCGTAATTTGTGCGTAATTTGTGCGTAAAACGTGTCCTGGCACCCGAAAACATTACACTGCCAAATCACCAAAGCCTTAAGTGCTTTTTTACGCAATTTAATAGAAAATCTTGTACACACACGGTTTGAAAAGTAGCCCGACTGAACACTTGAACTCTGCTGTTCAATGCGCAGCTCGACAGTCAGATGAAACGGCAGATGACTGACTGTAACAGCGTGGTAAAACATTCAGAGCTCAAAATGTCACCTCGTTAGATTTCCAACCGTAAACTCGTTATTAGAGACAGTAAATGTATCGTGTGTACTTACATGCACTTACATGCGCGCCGCGTGGAGTGGGCATGTGTGCCGCCGCTGCCCTTCCTCAGACCGGCGCTCCCTCCCTACTGGCCCTTCACCGCGCGGACCGTCGCTCCAAATGTAGTCACACTCGCAGCTGTGGAGCGCTCTCCGTATTAAGGGGGGGAGTATAAATAGATGGACAAACCCGTGGGACGCCCCTTCTGCCGTCCAGGAAGCAGCCGAGAGACGCTGCTTTGGTTGAGCTGTAGGAGAAAAAGAGCTTCGAAGAAAACACTCGAGTCACCTCACGTCAAATGTGTTTTGATACTTTAATTGCGAATTAATTGATAATTTGCAAAGTGCAACATCATCCAATATCTAAACTTTTGACCCTTTGTCCAAAAGTGCCTTTAATTTTGTAACTTCAAATGATTTTCTTTTGCATTGTGCAAAAATTGCGCTTAAAAAGGTTGTTTAAATCAATTTCCATAAAGTAATTGACACAAAAAAAAACTGTGGTCATTTAACGTTCCAGCACTTGTTGAGTTTTGTTTTTGGTGGCCTGCAATAAGGCTGCAATTTATAACCTGTTATGTGCGTGGTATGCAACCAGTAAAACAGTTAAATGTGCATTTAATTGATACGTTGAAACTCAAAGCAGAAAGTGATAAACTCTGGAATGATTAAAAATAAATATATTTAAAATATTTTAAGTATTAATTATAACTTATTTTCTATATGTAAATGATACATTTGCTAAAGTTAAAAGCTAAATAAAAAACCTTTTTAAAAATATATATATTTGCAGCTTAAGTTTGAGGTTCCCGGGTAAAACAACTCCAAGGATCCACCGTGTCTGTGGGTCTTCGCTGTTTCAGCACTGCCCCCTTCTGTTCACTTTACACTATTGCAAGAGAAAAGACCCACGTTGTGTTTGTGCATCTGTTGCTTGTACCTGCTAAATTAACTGTAAAAGCAAACAGCAGATGTCTTTGTTCAAACTCACCGTCAAAGTCAACAGGTTTCCTTATCTACCTGAATGAGTCATTCATGTTTTCAGTTGTGTTGCATTCAAAGGCCGAGACGGTTTTGAGAGATAAGTTTTTATAGAAATATTTTTTTTTAACGAACAGTAACTCATGTAGAAAAATATCTTTCATATTGCCAATACAAACATAAATACAGGTGTAATCTGTTTCTCTGACTACACCATAAATATCTTTATAAAAATAAAGAAAAATGAATAATTTCATCCAATGTCAACAAGTCAGGAACTGAGAAAAAACACAAACTCATCAACTTAAAGGTGCTCATAATAGTGTTTTCAGCAGTTTGGAGCAAAAACAAACTCCCCAGCTTTAACAGTAACACTCAACAAACATAAAATAACAAGGAAGTATTTTGTGGAAATAAACAATGTGCTATCAAATCAAACAATGTTCTTTTTCTCTGTTCAAAAGCATACAAGCCAAACCAAGTAAATAAAACTGTTAGACAGCATTCCTCCAAAAAAATCCCTTTTTTTTTTTAATCAAATCTATTTTGAGCTTTATACGTCACAGTGAAGGATCTTATGCCATCAGATCCATGTTGGACCGGTCAGGGAAAATGTGTTTTTAATAAAGTTTGATGTCAGTTGTTTCCTTCAAACCTGACCAGAGTCTCATGATGCGGGTGTGTGTGTGTGATGGACTTGATGGCACAAAACTCGTTAGCACAGATGACAGAAGATGGGAAAAAGATACAGAAGGAGCTGAGGATTTTCTTGATCTGAATTCTTCAGTGCTTCATGAAGAAAGGATGAACCAGAGCTTTGGCAGCTGAGATGCGTCTGCTCGGTCTGAACACCAGACACTTCTGCAAATAAGGAGATGTCACACCTTTAAACAACTCGGAGAAAAGTGTGGTTTGTATACTAAATGCTGCTTTTTTGTTTTAATCACAGTTATTTGAATAATCCTTTGATTATTAGTTTAATTAAATCAAACAGAATGCCAGGTTTAAGTCTGGTTTAAGCAGCCAGACTTAAACCTTCCCCCTAAAATTTACCTAAAAACACAATAAAAACATTTGCAGTGTTTATAAATCTTTAAAAAGTGAAAAATTCACTTTGTTTTTATTGCTAGTCAGCAAATGTTAGCATGCTAACAGGCTAAACTTGTATGATAAACAATCTACCCTCTAAATCTCAGCATGTTAGCATTGTCGTTGTGAGCATGTTAGCATTGTCGTTGTGAGCATGTTAGCATACTCTGTCAGCCTCTCTCTGAGTGTTTGACTGCAGGTGTGAAATGTGAAGGATGGCATCGTGTCGTGAAAACAGAGACGTGCTCACAGATAGGAGGTCGTTCTCGTCGGGGCCCAGCTTGTGCAGCAGTTTGGTGCAGGAGCCTTTCGGCCCCCAGCTGACTGAGTATGAGACGGGGCTGTCTTTGGGCCAGTCGTCCTCGCTGGGCAAACCGATCACCCTGACGAACATAAAAAAAACCCCAGCTGTGTCTGTCATTTTTAAGAAATAACACAATACTCTTTAAATCTATTTATTTATTTAAAAGGAAAAACAAATGTTTTACACACGTAATTAAACCGTTTCTTGTACTTAGTGTTGAATGAAACGAGTACATTTACTCAAGTATTGTGTTTATGTACAATTTTGTAGGCAGTTTTTAATAATATTTATACACATTATATCTAATATTTATTCTGTTTCTCTCACCTCAACTATTGTTTAGTGTCTCTTTGTCTTTTTAGTGTCTTATTGAGTATTTTTAAATGTTTTAGTCTTTTTATGCACACTGGTTTTGAGGAACAGCATTTTGTTCCACTTATGTGTTTTTTGGACAAAAAGGTTGAAATGAAAAATCAGCTTAACTTGAACTTGATAAATTTACTTATTCTGAGGTGAAATAATGAGTTCTTCTAATAATATCTAAGAGCTTAAAGCAGTTATGCAGTGAAATCCCTGCCTGATTATGAGGTTTGTGTCCTTTTGGAGCAAACATGAAGATTCTCATACTCACTCGAAGATTTTCTGCAGCTGCTGTACCTCTGAGTATCCCTGAAACAGCGGCCTGTAAAAGAACAAACGTCAAACAGCAACTTTATCTCTGTTTTAAAAAATGTAAAGGGTGTTTAACCTCTTAAATTAGCCTCTCCAGAGCCACATATCACTTGCAGACTCATCTTTTTTACCTCAGGAGGAGGAGCTCGGCGAAGACGCAGCCGGCGCTCCACATGTCCACAGAGGACATGTAAACAGAGTTCAGCAGCACCTCAGGAGCTCTGTACCACAGCGTCACCACCTGGATGAAGAGATGGAGGTAGATGGAGAGAGTGTAAGAAACAAAAATACACAGCAAGATCAGACAGAAATAATAAAAGAACATTATTCACCTCAGACCAAATAAAGGATAAAACACTGTTGTTTACGGTAAAAACAGACTCCAAAATGTCTTAGAAGAGAAAAATTATACAATAAACAGTCTCTGCTCTTTTCTCCATTTATAAGTTAATGAGCTACAGCAGGAGGTCACGTAGCTTCACTTACACCTGGAGTGAGAGCGATATTGTAGGTGTAGATACGTGCAAGTCCAAAGTCTGCGATCTTGACCTCTCCGCGGCTGCTGACCAGGATGTTTTCTGGTTTGAGGTCACGGTGCAGCACCATGTTCGTGTGCAGGAAGTCCAGTCCCTGCAGAAGCTGCTGCATCAAATCCTGTGCAGACAGAAAAGCAGCATGGCAGCATTTAAAATCTGTCTGCACAGGAGCAGAGATGTCTCCTTGGAGGTATGGTCCTTTATTTAGGCAGAATATAAAGGACACTCTGTGTGTGTGGTAGGTGATTGAGTGCACACCTTAACACAGTCACGGCTCAGTCCAGATGCAGGAACCTTGGACAGGTAGGTGGATAAGTCCTGGTCGATGTATTCCAGCACCAGAGTGAGGTCGATGGTGTTGCCCTCTGGAACAGCTGATGCATCCAACAGCCTGGACGTTAAAACCGACGTGATTAGAGCACACACGCACCAACAAGAGAATATTTCTTTTTTAATCAGAAAAATTTACCTCAAATTTTAAAATTAAAAGGAATCAGTGAAAAAAAAGTGTCTGTGACTGTTACACTGTTATATTAGAATATTACTACTAATGCATTAATGTAAAATTAGAATTTTAATGTTGAAGTTGTCTGAAT
>JAPZDV010000009.1:4656603-4694645 GCA_029814665.1 Acanthurus lineatus
ATTTGAAAATTATCTAGATTATCTCTTGTGATATTATCTGAGGCCTTCACAAAGTTCTTTGAGTCAGTTTTGAAACTCTATTTTTTAAAAACAAGTAAAGTAAACATTGTTTACTTTCTTCGTTTATTATTTTAATAGATATATATTTATATTACTGTAGCCCATTTTTCTGGACTTTAAAATATTTGATTTTATGCAAGTTTTGAATAGTCTTTTCTCAATAGTAGCTTTTAAATGCCTGTTTTGAGTATTTGTTTTGTAAAAAATATCTCATAAACAATCCACCATGTTGTCTGCCTTTCCAAACACCTTGTTAAAAGATCATCTGTAGCAATACTGTCCAAAAAACTGCAGGTCAAACCTCAAATCTTCATGGATAAATCAATGCTAAAAATGACCTTTCAGTTGAATCAAAGTATAACTTGCCTTATGCCTTATTAGAAACCATTTTGCTGCATTTTTTAATGAAAAAAAACTGGACTAAAAGCTTTTGAAGATGTTTTCATTGCAATCCTGAGGAGAAACACCAACAACAGATGAAGACTGAGAGATGCTGTTTAAAGCCAGTTGACCTTGTTGTTGCTAAGATTTATCTCCAAACAATGTGCTGCCTTGATTTGAAGGACTGTTTAGTTTGATATTCTAGTTGTTTTTGCATAAACATGAACATAAATGTTAAAAGCCCTCTTTGACAAAAAACATACAAAAACCTCACAGCAACTTCTAGATTTTATTTTTTTGCTCCAAAAAAAAAAAAAAAAATCACCTGCATCTTCACAGTCATTTCCTGCATCATAACACCATGAGACCTTTTTTTTTTTTTTTATTTTTACATCTGTTTGCAAAAAGAACCAACATTGTACATAAGAAACACTTTAAGCGGGGCAATTTCCCCCCTGTCGTCATCTTCACCACCCACTCTGCACAAAGTCCTGGAAGTCCCGACTGCCATTGATGAGTCCAGTTCCAACATCCACCCTGAATCCTCAGTCTTTAACCGAACCGCCTGCATGATCAATGTAGAGCTCCTAATGCTGAGCTGAGCTGAAATGCTACCTGAAACGCTCATATTTTATATTATGTATGTTAATTCTACCTCCTTTGTTGTCACTTTCTAGATAAAGCTTGTAAAAGCATAATATTAGTGATGTTATTTCATCAAGAGAAAAAAAAAACACTATCATGCCCTTTATACAGCAAAGAACTGAACACAGTATGCGCATGTAAACTTGTTTTTCTTAATGGTGTATTTTTTTTCTACATTATTGTATTTATGACTATTTTTAAGACTTAATGCATGATTCCCTAAAGCAAAGTCTGTATAATTATCTCAGAAAGTCTTCAAAAGTGCACTCAGGCATCATCTATGCTCCATTTGTGATTTTGGCGGAAGCATTTGCAGACTTTTTGAGCAGGGTGGACATTGAAACTGCAGCAGTCCAATCAAGTGGTGTCATAACAAATCCGATCCCTGCTGAAAAATGTGTTAAGTAAACCCCATCAAACTGCCTTAAACCTCTGTGTGCCCAAAGCAATTCAGATTTTTTTTTTTTTACATCCAACTGAGCTGGTCCATTGTTTTCAGTCTGTGTTTCAGGGCTTCTTCTGTTAGTGCAGTAAGCTGGAGGAGGGGGGTCATGAAAGTTAATACAGATGAAGGGGAAATCCAGAGGAAGATCGCCGACTGTGGCATAAACTTCTTCAAGCAGGGCTGAAACTTTTCCATAATGACTGGCAGAAAAGAGGGTTTGATGAGAAAATATCTTTTTTTAAAAAAAGACAGGGTCAAGCATGACAAGAGAAATCTTAACAGAAGCCCTTATCTGGTGTCCACTTTTGGTATTTATTACCTCACTTTTTTGAGCCTTTTCCTCCTTAAAATATTTTTAGATCATTTTGATTTTTTTTTTATCTCTAAAACTGAAGGATGACAGATTGATTTTAATTGCAAAAAGCACTTCCAACATTTAGGAATAAAATAGTAGATCCTAGTCTGTATGTGTTGGGGTATAATCCACAGTTATGTTTGATTTCACTTACAGTATTGTATGTTCTGTAGGTTTGCCAACCATGAGTGTTTGGTATACAGGGATCTGTGCAAACTGTTCTTGTGTGTGTCTGTGTGTGTCCGTGTGTTTGGTACAATCAAGACAGCTCTCAGATGAAATACAGTTGTCTGGGATGGTAACTACAATGGCTTAAGGTCCATGTGATCGAGGGAAGAGGAAGAGCAGGAAGACTCTTCCTTCCTCCCCGCCTGGCAGCGGTAGTGCAGGTCAAAGTTCAAAAGGTCAAAAAGTAAAAATGGGCGGTGGGTTTTTCCTTCCCTGAAGCAGGAAGTCATCAGTCCATCTGTCAGGTGGTCAGTGCGATGGTGCGGTCTCTCCTGGCCTGTTAGTGACACTTGTTTATGGCGTAAAGGGATGTCACTGCAGCACCAACCCAACCTGAGACACAGAAAAGACAGCAGTTATTTTTTGGCAACTTCATGCTCCAAGGTCCAAGGTAATAAACGGTGTGACCTGGATAAGTAGCGGTAAATATGAGGTAGTGTTAACCAATTAAAGTTAATACTTCATCTATGCTCATTTAAGTTTTTCTTTAAAACTGACACTTGCCCTCGATCAGACTATGAGTTTGCTAGTTTCTGCAGCTAGCAGCAGTGACGATGTTTGCTAAAGGTTCCAGTTCGAAACTCCAAAAAAAAGGACTGAACAGCCTGCAGCACAATCCACTGTTGCACCAATCCCAATATATAATGTAACGTTTCCTTGTAGCTCCAGCCATGCAGCATTTTATAACTAACATTACTGCCTGCAGCAGGCAATAAGAATATCAAAGGTCCAGTATATTGAATTGAGTGGCATCTAGTGCTGAGATTGAAGACTGCAACCAACTATCCACTCCTTGCCCTATCTTCTGCAAAAGGACCAATCTAAAGCCAGTGTTTGGCTTGTCCATTATGGGTTACTGTAGAAACATGGCTGTGCAACATGGTGGACTCTGCAGAAGAGGACCTGCTCTCTCTACAGACACAAAATACTTATTGCAAGGTTACCAAAACATAAAGATTTAAATTTCTGGTCATTTAACACCAATAAAAAGAAAACAATGAATGTTATATTCAACTCTGTCAACAGCCCTATGCTTACACACTGGGCTTTTAAAACTTTATAAAATGAAACTGAAGATTTTCAGTGTTTTGAAGCCTCTTTTGTGGAGACAGATCTCAGTGCTGACCTGCAGACACCCAGAAGTCATGATACTGCTGTAATAAAAAGAAGTCGCCCCAGAAAATGTACCTTTTCTGAACCCATGCTTGGACACTTCCAATTGTACAGATAATACTGTAGATTTCCATCGCCGATGCCGAACTTAAGCTTCTCCAAGAAAGTCTTGTTTTCCATTAAATCCAGTGCATTGAAGACGTCGAACCCTTTCTGTATAGAAGGAAGAGAAAAACTCATGAACTTTCTTGCAGCTAAACATTTCAGATAACATATTACTTGCAGAGGAACACGCACTGATTTGGCCAGGATGAGGGCATCAGACATCAGGTCAAGCAGGGGGGTGACAGTGTGCACGTTGTAGAAGGAGTACGCTGCTTTTAGGCTGCGGTGCACAGGGTGGTTCATAATGGTGGAGGGCAGTGTGTAGAAACTCAGGAAATCAGTCACTTTGCCATCGTTCTGTCAAGAGAACATCATTTTGTAAAGCCTCTAAAGGTGGTGGTTTTAGGACAGAACGTCTCTGGTTAAAGTTTTTTCCTTTTTTACCTCCACCAGATAAGTGTCGATGATGTTTTCCCGGGGCAGCAGCCAGTGTTCTACCTCTTCCTGGTTCATGGCAGGCACCAGGTTGAACTGGCTCAGGTATTCTCGGAGAAGGTGATGCACCACTGGTACATCCTTCTTGGTCATCGGCCGCAGACCTTGAGTCTTGGGGGCCTGAATGAAGGAAAGACAGGGGAAGAGAAGAATAAAGGCGTGGCACAACCTTATGGCCTTATGTTTGTGTTGGTTAGACTTGTGTGTTTTCACTTACCTCAGGCAGGCGATACAACTTCATGGTGCGCTGCATAGTCATGTTCCTGCTCAGGTGGGAGAACTTGACCTCAATGAGTTTGCGTGGGTTCAAAGAGCGATGCCAGTACCTGCACACAGAAAACTGATTAGTAAAAGGAGAGCAAAGGTTGTGTGCATCGAGTATGAAGAGAGCTTTTCTTTCAGACCCACCTGCATGTGCCCACAGGTTTGGGCAGTACCACTCCAGCAGTGTAAACCGCCTGAAAGATACCCTGCAGGTTGACCCGTCTTGTGATTTCTCTTATCAGAACCGTAGCAACTCGTTTAGAGCGAAGCTTCTTGTGAACGCAGAGGAAATTGATCTCAACCATTTTCTTTTCTCTAAACAGCAAACAAAAACACAATTATTGAGTCTACGTGCAACAACCTCTACAGTAAATACACAGAAAGCACTTATACCATCATTCTAAGTACTATTTACAGTAGAATTACTAACCTGTGTTACACTTTTACAATTTAAACTTGATATTCAGTGTTTGGTGAAATTTTTTGAAATATGTAAATCTAATTACAGTTTTATTACTGGTTCATAGTTAACACCTCTTTTATTACAAAGTAATCATAAATGACGACCTTCAGGCAGATTAGCTGAACAACATTAGTGAGATAATTAAACACATCTGTGATGTGACTGATTTAATCCACGCAATGTTTTTTTAGGCTGCACTATGTGTTCACTTACATTTCGTAGATACGGATGGTAGCAGGAATGGCACTGATGAAGCCAACCAGCTTCTGGTTGGAGTTAACCCTCACCCCACAATGCCACTGGGGCAACCAGCCAGGGGGCCTCAGGGCCCTGAGAAGGAGATAGGTCAGTCCTTAAATGCAACACATCAATGTATTGCCATCAAATGTACTAAAATTTAGTAATAGATTTACCTAAGAGTAAAATTAAAGGAAAATCAGTTCTGAGATTAATTACCAGAGCAGGAACTCAGGGGAGTAGTCGAATCGAAACATGTTGTCGTCATCTTCAACATAATTCTCATTGAGAAGCGTGTAAAGCTCCTTGAGCTGGATTTAATAAAAAAATGACAGAATTAGACATTTTGTCACAATCTTTGCAAACACAGAAAAGAAATGTAGAACAACACAACAGAAACAGGTTAAATTGTAATGTACAACAGTAAACACTCTTCCAACACACACATCACTTTTTATGGTACAAGTTCATAAAACAAACATGCCAGTTCTCTGTAAATTCCATGTGTTCTACATCCGATCTAGGAAAACCATCCAATCTTTAGACATTTCTGACAATGCTAATTATATAAAACACTGTGTGACCGAAAAACAGAAATGCAGATTCTTATCATCTTTGCATTAAGAATCTTGCCGCCATCTTAGAGAATCAGGCACATGTACATAAGATACACATTTGTTTTCTTTTTGTCTAAAATTTTCACTAAAAAGTTCATTTGAAGATCTCAGCTGAAATCTGGTACAACAGATGCATTTTATTACTGTAATCATTAATCAGCAATCCCACCACAGAGGAGATGACAACAACAGGACATGTTCTGTTAGCACTGAGTATTTTAAATGAACAGTACTAAAATGAATTTTTAAGAGCATTACTGCTGTAAGTGTATGAGTGCGTGATACACTTACCACACCAGGGTTCCCCAAGTCCAGGGTGTCCCAGCTGAAGCCCTGTGGGAGGCTGTAGGGCTCCTCACGAATGTTGTCCTTGTCAGGTTCAATGGAGCCGTGTGATGTTACAGTTTCCCCTGAAGCAAAACAAAAAAAGTTTCTGACATGAAGCGCAGAGACCCACAATCCATGAGTCACCCGTCTGTGGTTGCTTTGGTCTTAGCGCAGACGTAAAAGCCCTGATAGATGTCATACCTAGCTTGGGCACAGGCTGTGTATCCCAGAACTGGTAACTCCTCCGAGTGGCCTCCTCCATGGTTTTGGCAGGGCCTTGGCCTACAGAGAACAGTTCAATGGCCTTTTGGATCTCCTGTAGCTTATCAGCTGGCAATGAGTTCACCTGTGTTAAAAGTAAAAAGTAAATCAAATTTAAACAGAAACACTGTTCAAATGATAATTTCCCCCAAATAAATCATTTTTCTTTATTCAAACAGTTCTGTTGAGAGGGACCACCTACATAACACTTTTAATACTTGGGCTGTAAACATACAGTGTCTAATCAGCAAAGTGCTGCACAATGAGTTAGCAGTATACATGCCGCAGTCCACAGCAGTATTTTCACATCATGTTCAGCAATGAGCACGACAACACACAGCCACACATGAGCAGAAAATAAAACTAAGTGAACACAGACACAGTTAGGTCCGTGGATTGTTGTTTTTTACTGTGTCATGATTTCTAGGTGTTTTTTTTTATATCAGCACCACAATTTTAACTCCAAACTTTTGTAAAAAACCTGGCTATTGTTGTTTCTTATTGAATTTTAGGTAAACTGGCCCTTATATTTAAACATGTTACTTCAAACATCAAGTAATTCATGCCTTGGCAAGGGGGTCCTGAGAAGCTTCTGTGGCACCAGATTTCTTCTTCTTTTTCTGCTTCTTCTTCTTCTTCTTAGCGCCTGTGTCGTCACCCAGCCCCCTGTCACTGAAACAGGACAGAAATAGAAGGCATCCCCATTAGTCTACTACCCCAGAGGAAAGCCATATCCTGTCAAAATGTATCATTTTAAATCCCTACCAGTGATATGCTTACAGTTTGGATGATTAACACAGCATTACACACACTTTTGTACTAAAACACTACATATACAGCCATTTTATCAGCCTTGGATGAAGTTATTCTTGCTAATATTTATTTCTAACACCATCTCAAATTTTAGTTGTGACACAAAGTCATTTTTAGGTGGAAAAGGTTCATTAAGATTTATTTTGAGACCCATTTCTCAGTGACAGATTTAGCTGGCATAGTTGTGCATTTACTCTTGTCAGTGTCAGGTGTAGTCCTGGGACAGGTGAATAAACAACTACAGCACTCTATCAGCAAAAAAAGAAAAACTTATAGTCATTTGAAATTGATAGATCACAAGTAAAGTATTACAAACACAGGGACTGTGACCCTTTCCATCATCTGTACCAGGTAATACAGGAAAAGCAAAATGATACATTAAGATTTAAATCCCTGTATAAAAGTAGTCCTACAACTGCCTCTTCAGGCCTGTGTGTCAAAAACCCCCAGTGTCTTATAATGTCATTTAAAACCTTAGAAACCACACACCCCCACCCAGCTATCCCATTTTCTGGCCTTGGAGAGACTGCATACTTACAGAGGATAATCTCATTAGTGTCCAAGGGAAGAGAGAGGCCAAGCACTGGCCTGTATTTGTAACACCAGCACAGATGGTGAATCACATGACCTCTGGAAGAAGAGTATGTGGTATCTACGTGCATGTACATATGTACGTACAAGAGGTCAGTGGATGACTGGGACAATGGACAACAAAACATTCAATAGTTTGTTCCACAGGCTTCCTTTTTAACAGAGCAGACCAGCTAACCACCAGAACTATTCTTTGTTTCTGTTTCACTGTGTGTGTGTGTGTGTGTGTGTGTGTGTGTGTGTGTGTGTGTGCTGGGTCCAGGGGACATGTTGTATGAAAGAAAACAGTGAAGCTCATAATTGCTTTACTTAAATTAATAAGTAGGGTCATCACTTTTCCTGTTGCAGCAGCACAGCAGTATTTAGTCAGGTAGAAAAATTATATTACAGCATTGCAGAATTATGTTTATTCATATTCTTTGGTTAATTGCTTTTTAGCCTGTGAAATATAGACAAGCCCATAAACCTTCAAATAAAACAATCTGACCAAGAAAATTCACTAGTAATACTGCTTGCAATTCATCACAACAACAGGGCCACAACTTGTGATGGAGGGTCACAAGTGGACTCTGATTTTTCTGAAGAGGTTAGCAGCCACAAAAACGCTGGGAACACTGTCTAACGGTATTAATTTCTCACAC
The DNA here is from genome assembly GCA_029814665.1 of Acanthurus lineatus. Lineage (NCBI taxonomy): Eukaryota > Metazoa > Chordata > Actinopteri > Acanthuriformes > Acanthuridae > Acanthurus > Acanthurus lineatus. The sequence goes on from JAPZDV010000009.1 coordinate 4,664,645, forward strand.
ACATATTTAATGCACCTTCCGTGAGCAGGACACGCCTTAATATTAGCAGCATGGGCTCCTTTCATGTGTCACCGCTTGGTAAACATTAACAGAGGCCATTTTCAAGAAGAAGGATTTCCATTAAAGCCTGTTTGAAGCAAGGGCTACTCATGGCTAGGTTGATTAGCATTTATCATATATCTCTGATTCAAATGGTAATTCAAAGCCCAGACACACATCCTTATCATGTTGCATCTGTAACAACATGCAGGTTTTGCTTGTTTCACTTTTGATTCGGCAACTGTCTGCAGCGAGATTCACTTCCAGACAATAGGGGTTTGACAGCTATGTTAGCATGCATGCTACATCGCTAAATGTCAGCTGGGCTTGCCATGAATTGCATCAGTTAGAGGCAGTCAACAACGGCGTGTGAATATTATATTTCAGTGTCAATATAACAGAAAGACTGGGTTTCCTTGTAAGTTGTAGGACTAGAAGTAAATACAGTGGTTGTTGTATGACTAGCCTTCAAGCGCACTTTGGTTTTTCTACCCCCATACTACGCCTTGCTGACTTTAGTAAAGCGTCGCTACAGCCCGCCTCCATGAGGAAAGAAGGCAGTCTAAACCAATCATATCACAGAAATGGCACGCAATAGCCGTATCTAACCAATTAAGTGAACGCAAGTGGGCGGGACAACTTCCATCGATGGCTGTCTACCCCGACTGCTCGCCGAGGAATTAGCTTGAACACGCTTCGCTTTAGCGTGTCGCAGAGTGACATATTTTACACCGCTATGCTGCTAAGCCTGTCTTCTTACCCATCGTCAAAGTGGTGCTCTTCATTTTCACAGTCGCTGCAGTGTCCGTGGTCCTCTACATCTTCTTTCTCCGGCATCGGTGCTGTCTCATTCTCATCCGCCATCTTCAACCAGGAAGTGAAGAGCTACCGCGTGCCATCAACGGCTTTAAACCTCCCTTAATGCTATTGGCTGAGAGCGGTGATGGAAGTGTCTTGACTGTTGTCTTCCAGTGGCTCATTCCAAGAAACTTATAATAAACACATGCTTATAATAAACTGTTGATGGTTTGGTTTTAAAGCCTTGGTCTCAAATTTCTTACCACCCTAGTAAATAAAGTTTGAGATAAATTAGTTTAATTTAGCTTCTCTGAGGTATGCATATAGTGCTATGTTATTTAAGACTGTCCAACATATAAATGAGATAGTGAAGTGTTGCACAGGATAATAAACACATTGTGTAACGAAACAAGATGTGATGACTTCATTATCTTGTTAACATGTTCATTTCATTAGTGCATTAACATGTCACAAAGAGCTTCATTGTAGCTTATAAATGCAATTTAATAGTTTTTGGACAACAATGGAGGTCTGTGACCAAGAGGAATAAGAAATATTTCATCTGTTCTCTGTTGGTTTTGGTGTTTTCATGGGATTTGTTGAAAAAGAAAGAAATACACAAATTAACTTGAGTTTCCCTTTAAGGTTCAGTGTGTTGGATTGAGTGCCATCTAGCTGAGAAGTTGCAGATTGCACACAACTGAATGCCCCTGTGCTCACTCTACATTTCCAAGCACGCAGGAGAACCTGAGTTGGGATCTAAATTTGTGAAGACTCTCTCTAAAGCCAAGGTTCCTTATGATTTATTATATTTCTGCAAATAGATCCCTCTAAATCTGATCCACTAGAGCTTTAAATTAGAACAACTTTTGGATGAACAAGTGTCCTCAATGTGCACAATATACATTGATATATACATTGATTGCATTGATTGCTTACCTGCCTACATACCTGCAGAATGATGGGTTTAACTTTAAATTACTTAATCATTAGAAAATGGATTTGATAACCACCAGTCAGTGGATATTAGTTTTAATGAGTTGCTGATCTTTCTCACATTAGTAAATGTAGTAAAATTTAAAATTAAGATAGACTTTATTTGCAAAGGTGCCTTATCAGAAAGTGGCTATGACTTTGAGAATATACACACAAAGGGTACATAACAGTGTGAGATTCAATGTTCTTTTCTATCAAGAAAGCCTTTATTTATTTGCAAATCAAGAGCAATATAAAAAAAGTTATGTCTACTGCAACATGTTGTAATTTATTATAAAGTGCTGCCAACATTATTACAAATAGCCTCCAGCATTGTTTTGGCCTCAGCCCACATGCAGTTCACTGACCCTTTGGATCTGGTGCACTTTATCAGCTTGTAAATGGTTTAGCATTTCAAAAGGTAAATAAGAGAAAAATGCATACAAAATATGAACATATTGCTTCTAATATTGCCTCTCTCTTATATACACAAACATTCACTGTCTGTCTTGGTTGCATATGCTAAAACAACAGAAGGGCTCACGCAGTGATGTGTTATTAGCACTTTTATGAAAACAGTCATTTCTCTTGCACATTTAATACCAACAGCCATTCACACAACATTGGCTATAAGCTTCAAAACTGCATAGTAATTCTTTACTTACCATATGTTACATGCTATCTTGATCACAAATACTGTCATTATAGTTATCCACGTGCAGGACCTTTCATTACTGCACCATTTATTATCAGGGAATCTCTTTATAAGAGTATGAAATGATTCACCATAGCCTACAGTAATTTCATGCTTGTAATAGATCGTTAAAATTGTTGTTTGACCACAATATTTCAGATCTAAAAAAATCATACATTGTTCACAAGGAGCACAGAAGCAAATATCATCAAAAGTAAAACACTATTCAACTGGCACACTCTATAATTGAAATGTTAAGAGCATTAGTAAACATACATCTGTAAGTTAATACTGCTTATATTTCAAGTTCATTTGTAAGTCGTGGAAATATATTTGTCCTTTGTCTCAGACAATAAAATCTTTCTCCGAAGAGAAATTAAAAGTGTCAAGTATCTGAGTATCACATAAGACTAACTGAATAAATTTCTCATTTTGTTCGACCTTCTTGGACAATAAAACCAGGGACAATCAGTCAACATCACATCTGGTCTACAATTAATACTCAAACAACAATCTGCAAAATAAAAGTGATTGTATATTAATTCCAGCATGCCGGGATTATAGCACTTAAGAGACGATTTCAGTTAAGTATGGATTGCAAGTTTCATTCTTTAAGTTTCAGCCAAACACTTAAGTGTAGAAATGTTAACATTACTAAAAATTAAATATACAAAAGGATGAAATAACACGTCTTCACCCTGTCTGACAGATTGAGAAATAATCTACACATTAAAGCGTTATTGATTCAAATTACTTTTGTAACAAATCCTATATTAGTGTGTGTCAGGAACCACAGTCCTTGGTGTTTCCGGAGCTCTCAGCACTGACAAGACCAAATTCTCCCGCAGTGCATCATGGATTCATTATTCAGCCCAAGGCAATTCATTTGCTAATAGCCAGCTTCTCCATCTCTGATAAACGACATCTTTCTTCCTGCTTTGGGAAGTGGCTCATTGTAAATTCGACCACTTGAGGTCTAAACTGGCAGCAGCAGTAGCAGTCTCTTTCGCTCTCTCTCTCTCTCTCTCCTCACAGTTTAGGGTTTCTTTTTCAAAGCCCCTTATTGTCAAAAAAAGCAGCTTTCCATCTGGTTCAGATGCTCGTCATGCCTTGCCTTTGGCTTTGGCCATACGCTCGGACACAGTTTTGACGGGAACTCCTTTGCGGGTCACTTTGACATGGATGAAGAGTGTTGCAGGGGACAGACTGGAACCATCTGCTTTCAATAAATGAACATGTCGATACCCTGAGAAGATAGATAGCAGGCGTTTTAAAAAAAAAGCCACAGTGATGACTGTTTTATAACATGCAAATGTGTGATCTTTAGTAGCACCTGTCCGTAGGCTTGTGAAAGGTAAAGTGAACTGCCCCACAAAGTCATTTTTTGCAGTGTGATCGTGATCCTCCACTACAAACCGCACCAAGGCCAGATCAGGGACCTGCAGCTGGAAGCTCAGAGTGCAGTCCCATCGTGGGTTAAAGCCTGTAGAGGGCGCACAAGAGCTGTAAATATATCACACAGTACTGTACCTTTCAAACAAACTAATCATGGCGATGGACAGGAAAGGCTGCAAAAATATGTCAAAGATCTGTGCTGCCTGATGTTAACGCCATCTATTGCCTCCAGCTTTACATTAAAAACTGTATTACAGCATAACATTTTATCACAGCAGAGAGAGGCTGGAATACAAATACAGTACTCGCTCCCTTTGGGAAATATTCATACAGCTCATATATATACAGACTTGAAGCTTTATTTTTGATGCTTTACAGTGTTAAATAAGACTCAGAATTACCATTGTTGTCAATGCGGTGTGTTTTGTCTCTTGTATTATCAATAGCCACCCCATGAATTTCCACCCACACTTGTGGATCCACAATGGAGCTGGCCTTCTCTGTGTTGATTTTTGGCAGCTGCTGTGCAGATATTATCTGAAAAGCAAAATGTAATCAGTCAGTTTTCTCATCAGATTTTGATCAGTGACCCATCAAATTTTCATTTGAGACAAATTAATTTAATCACACGTGCTTCAACATCTGTGACTGCCTCGATCTTTGGGACCTTATTTTAGATCGGAAAAAATTCTAAGACAACTTTTAATTGGAAGAGGTCTCAGAGGAGAGATGCTTCCTGCAGGACAGACATGCAATACATGTTGCATGCATAGCTTAAACAGAGGCAACAAAGCTAAATAACATTATGGAGAAACATTAAGGCAACATAAGGTAAATAAAGTATATAAGAATATAAATATGGAACAATTAAGGCCATGTCAGACTGTGTCATGCTGTCACATGTCATATCAAGTTATGACTGATTTAAAATGGATGAGTCAACCTATCAAATCTGCTGTAACAGTGTTACCCAATATGTTACCGCTCACCCGTATAGTCAGCTGGGTGGGGACATGACCGGGGCCTCCCCCTGTGTTCTCTGGGTTAAAGTTGGACGTGGGGCTGCACAGGAAGCTCGGTTTAAGGATGTATCCACAGCGACCGTTGGGTAGGAAGCGGCCCTGGTTCAGGTCCATCTGCTCCCCCGGTGTTTGGAAGTTCAGAGCCACTGCACGGCAGAGAGAGTGGAGTCATTAACACGGCGAGCCTGATCGCACACGTGCCAACAGAAAACATTTCAGCATCAGTGAATGCTGAATTACAGTCAGTGAATCGGTAAAAGCAATGACCTCAATGTGTTCTCGTGTAGCAGCAATTTGCAGAAATGAGAGTCGGAATAACATTTTGTTGGCACTTACTGACCACATAATGTTTTTAAAATGAATTGCCTTAATTTGCTGCCTGCAGAACAGCATCCTAGCTTCTAGTCTGGAGTACTAACCCATCTGGCAGCCGCCGTTCCACATTTCCTGAGGATCATAGTTGGATGATTGGAGACGCTGGCCAGAGGGGTAGATCCGGCTCAGCTGCCTGCTGTTGTGTCTCACAAAAAGCTTTCCTGCAAATGAAAAGATAGAAAACCACATGCCATGATACACTGGAGGCTGAATACACTCTCTGTAGAATCAGCTGCAGCAGAGCAATGCCACAAAATCGTTTTGACTTTCTCTCTGTCATGTCAAGATGCAATTATTTCCACTGCTGTACCCGAATCTTTGATGAGCCTAAGGGCCTCACTCTCAGAGAAGGAGGACATTTCATTCGGAAGTTTTTCAGATAGATTTTCAAACCGATGGAAAGGGACACTTCTGCAGTACACCACCAGATCTGATAGCTCCGGGCTCAGTTTGGAACAGACCTGTGAAGGACAAAGAGGAACATAAAAGAAAATTGGTCGATTATCTAAAAAGTTCACTTCAGCGGCAAGGCAAGCGTAATGACTACCCCCGCTGAACTGACCTTTGCAGGATCCTTCTTGGGCGTGTTCTTGATGCTGCTGGCTAGTTCATCATCAGAGCTCGAGGAGAAGCTGGCACAGCTGCCATTCTTGCCCAGCTGGCTAAGGTGAGGAATTAGCTTCTTCCCTTTTATCAGAATGCGCCCCTTTAGCTCCTGAAACGGAGGTCATTGGAACAAATTGCTTAATTAGAAATAAAGAAAGCCAGAGGTCTTTAAAAAACAGGGCTGAGCTGTGTGTGTTGTACCTCGGGAGAAGGCAGATCCTTCAGTGGCTGAGAACTGAGGGGCTTGGTGAGCAGTTTGCTGCCCAGGATGGTGCGGAGGTGTTTGGCCATGACAGCCTGCTGCTCCACAGAACAGTGGTTCTCCAAGGATAGAATTAGAGGGTATGGGGACGCCTGCAGGGGGAAAAAAAAAAACACAGGAACATTTGTATGCCGAGCCATTAAAATGCAATTAGATCACATAACAGCAACGCAGGACATAACACTGCAGTGCTACAGTATGTTCAAAAAAAAAAAAAAATACCACAGGGTTGACTCAGAGTATGCAAGAAGTGCAGCAGGCTGTGAAGGATGACTGTGACTATGACGACTACTCACTTATTTCATTAACAGTGAAGTGGAGCAGTGAGCTTTCTGTCATAGCTGAGGATTAACACCAGCAAATTAAGTTGCTCTTACCTTGAAGGCGTACTGAGCGATGGTTTCAATGACCTCCTTGAAAGTCACTTTAGAGGTGAGAGTGTGGCCGTGGTAGATGGCAGGTTCACCTTTATCTCCATCCCAGCAGTCCAGCTCCACACAGCGACATCCCTGAATGAGAGCCCTGTGCGTGACACACACACACACACACACATAAACACAGGTGATCACACCGAACAGGTTTCTGAACAGACTAGGAGAATAAAAGAGCTATTTGATGGGTGTGTGTCTGACTACCTGATGTATGGCTCAGTGCTGCTTGCACTGGTGACTTGGTCCTTGGTAAGGTAAGTGTTGTGCGACGAGGAGATGAAGTAGTGGGCCAAAGGGCGGGTCATGTCCTGGTAGACTCTGGCATGGTCAGGGTTTACCACATCGTTCTCCAGAGACAGCATGTACATAGTGAAACCATTCTGGGTCATGAACTGGTTTTTCTGGGCTGTAATAAATGGCAAAGTGTTTTCACTGAGTCAGCTAGCTTTCAGTGCGTTTGTCAGCTACGGTGGTGAGTGTTAATTCAAAGAGTATTAACAGCGTACTGTATATCAGCACTGAGGTACACTGAAGACAAGTCAGGACATGTTTTCACTGAATCACAGCATCCATCTCTCACAAGGATTAAGTTAAACATTAATTTTGTTGACTTCATTATTATAAGCTGTTACTGTTGGGATATTTCTTCACTCTGCTTCACTTGGCAGTCAACATGTTGGAATCATTGAACCCTGTTGACCTTTTTATTTTGAAAACCTTTTTAAAAATATTTCTTTTTATGTACGAGATGGAATTTGATAAAAAAAAACATGCAGATACTATTTTCTCTTAATTCTAAGCTTATTCAAAGTAATCTCTCTGTTTACTAGTTTTCATCCTCCCAAACATTCACTGGGGCCTGACTTGGCCTATAATGACTGCTAGCATATAGCGGCTAATGTTGGCTAATGTTAGCATGGTGCCAAGTGCTAAATGCTAGGTGGTTTAGCATTGAGCTTGATCAAATAAATGTCATTTTTTGCTGCTGTTTAGCAAAAGTTTTATGGCTTTAATGCCTTAGAGTGCATGTTTTAAAAACTATAAACTCTGTTGCAAAATTTTTATCCTATTCTGTATACATTGACAAAGCATTGATACATTTGAATTTTGTTTTTTTTATTTCTTTCTGAAGACAGAGGTAATCAGTGAGCCCTACTTGACTTTTTTCCATCAATGAACAGGATGTATTGAATTATTACTTGTCCTTTGTTTTGCCCTTTGACAGACTTTTTCTCTGATATTTAGTTAATAAAGTTGGAATTTTTTGTAGGTGGTATTTTATTCTTAGCCCTCTATATTTCTGCTATTGCAGCCATGATTGCTCATGCTGACCATTAAGTTCTCCCATGAAAACAAACCCACTCTCACTGCTGGAAACATACAGTGCATCAAATTATTTTGCAGCAAAAGGATTTTGCCTCAGGGTTTAGAATAGCAAATGCTTTCTTGGGTGTGAGGCTAAGCATGATTTTTGTCAGGAGGCAGCATCAGAGTGGACGTTCACAGTATTTACTGTATATGATAGTATTGTGGGTTCTTCCTTTAAAGCCTTTAACGAGTGCCTTTAGGACCTACCCCATTCATTGAGCTCATAGGTAAGTATGAGGTTCTGAGCATGTTTCAGTGAGGCGTCTTCTCCTTGGTCTCCCAGGAAGTCGCGCAGCTCAGCAGTGGCGAGCACGTTACCATTACTGGAATAGTGTCTGAAAATGGCATCCAGCTCCGGACGTCGCAGCAGCTCCCTGCAGAATTCCTCAATCTCTATGTGATCCAGACGACCATCACCGGATCGGTCACACCTCTGGGATACAGGGGAAAGGGATGAGTTAAAAAAAACACAGAAAACCAAACAGACATGGAGAGAGATAGACGCAAATCAAACAAAAGCATGCTTTTATTTTGAAAATGCTTCGAACTCCCTGTGGGGAAAGCATCTCCATAATAATTGAAGCCAGCTGTGCATGCTTACAATAAAAATATGGTTCTCTGAGGAGGGTCAGTATTGGAAATTGCATTAGGAAAGAGCATTAAAATGAACAACTCAGCTGCAATAGAGAGCTGAAGGACATAGCAGGCAGTAATACTCTGCCATAAAGAAATAACTGGCTCTTGATTTGTTTTGGGAGGAGATTTTGGTTGGCTCACTGGGCCCCAAGGTTGTCCCAGTAAACTGAGCTCATATAAATCTACTGACCATACACTGAGGATAATTTACACATGCCTTAAAAATACATATAACATTAAAAAATGACATCCCTGACCTTGAATAAACAGCGGGCGTAATGCTCACTCAGGTCAATGTTGATCATCTGGAGCAGCCGTTTGACCTCGTCGTAGCTCATATTCCCGTCCTGGTTCTGATCCGCTCGCTTCAGGTAGCCTCGGATCCAAGTGAGGTGGGTTAAGGAATAAAAACCGGACTAAAACCAGACTTTGGGTTCACAATGTAAAGAAATACACTTAAATCCTCCACTGGATTCAGCTTTTAGATGTAAAATGTTTTCTGTACCTCCATTGTTACATAACCACTAATCACCTATTGTGTAGATCTCCTGTTTTGGGTGGACCCACCCAAAGCTTATTCCTTAGAGATTTTTTGGTCAGGAAGTTCATACAAACACTCATTTAACGGTATGCAGATTGGACCGACTGCTGCATTGTAATAATTGTTTCTCTCCGTTCAAGCGGTGAAATGAATGTTCGTTCAGGAACTTTGACTTTGAACTTATCATTTTGACCTTAAATAAACTCTAACTGACCAGAATTTATGTGTACAGACAATATGGTCTAAATTTCAAGTTTTAGTCTTTTACAGTGACTGAAAAACAAATCAATATGCATTTGTTACGCAGATATGCACACAGATGCTAGTTAATTAAGCATTCTTAGCTAAACTAATGCAGACTAATTGAACAGTCCTGCAGTAAATTCTACCTTCATAAAAAATTCTGCTCATTTAAAGCTGTTTTAGGGTGATAATTATTCACCTTCATGATCATTTTTGGTCATTTGTGTTGCTGTTGAACAACAGTAAAATTAGGGTTATCTGTTAATAGGTCAAACCTCATGGTGATAACTAGGGCAAAAAAAAAAATTATATATAAAAGAGAACTGAACACCTGTCAGTAAAACGCAATACATTCAAATAGCTTAATGACCTACAGCTCTATAAATGAGAAGTTGTTAAATCAACAGTAAACTGGGCTGTGTAACGTTCACGAAGGGAGAATTTATTGCCAGCCGGTTGTATTTGACTGCATTAGTTTTAACTTTGTGTACCTACAAACTGAGTGTGCACTTTTTAACTGTTGTTGAGGGAAAACAGTGTTTAACAGTGTGATCTGTTAGCACCCGATTCAATTCAGCTGCTGCCTCCAAATCTCTTATGAATAAATTAAACCGTAAACACCACTGAACAAGCTCCCAGTTGTTTGTTGTGGGATGCACTCAGAATTTATGATCAAGCTCTTGTTTCTATGCAGGTAGAATACAATTATTGCAAGTCCATTTGGAAAAAAAGCATCTGCAGGACAGAATAATGTAACTTCATAAGAGCTAATAGCAACAAGAGACTTATTTTAGTTTGCTTCCACCTGCCTTGTACCAGAGTGAGCCCACACACACACGCACATTAAACCACTTTAGATAAACATCACCTAGGCTACAGGAAGTCCGCAGTATGAAACATAATAAACTAGATACCAAGATAGAATAAAGAGGACAATTACCCCGCTGATTTATATGTTTACAAAATTACAAATTTATCAGCAGAGAATGAGAGTGTAATACCGTAAACAGAGAAGCAGAACGTTAACGTGAAACACTACCTGATACCTACACTCATACCATCCTCTGCCTATAAGGGACTGTAATTAAAAGTGATAGTCTGACTATATATAGACACGGGACTTTTTTTATCTCGTCATTACAGCTCATCTCTGCTATGCCGTGGACGTGGGAAGGCACATGTGACAGCCGAGTCAGTGACCGTAACAGTGCTGCCTCAGCCGCTCTATATTTAATCCAGCATATTGGAAATTAGGTAGGATATTGGTCCAGTTTCTCCTTCTGACTCATCTTGGCCACGTGCTCCTTTAAAGTGCGAAGCCCTCGCACCCAGCGTTCAGCTTCATCCTCACTGGGGCACACCAGGTCCAGGCTCTTCCTGGATCCTTTGAAGACCACTGTGAAGCACTGCTTTTCTTGGACCGACCCAGACAGACGTCGCAGTGCCTCGGACTGGCAGCCTTCGCGCACACACTCCACCTCTGTTACTGCGACTGGGAGAAGAGAGGAAGAGATCAGACCCAGAAAAAGTTCCCGTGTTCAGGCATGTTTGTCATAAGATCACAACAACAACACAGCTGTAGGTCAAATGTCATGTAATTTTACAGATTCAAATATACCACCAACACAGCCACCACGTGACTGTAAAATATAACATGCTCTTTAAAGGCTCCTCGATGGGATAATTTTAATCTGCAGCTTCATGACTCTTGACAGTCAACAAACTGACACACAAGTTGAGCTGGACCTTCAAGCTGAGCTCTCTCTGCTGATGGCCAAAGAGCAAGGCCTTCTGGTGGGTTTTATAGCTGTTACTATCTCATTGTGGTGGCTGCGTGGGGTCATTTGGAGGGTTGATTTATTGGATGTGCAATAAAAACAGTCCATAAACATGCTAGTGACCCTGAGGCCTTGTCCACACACACACAAGTATTTTTTAAATCGTGTTTACCTTGTTTGCCATCTAAGACTAGCATGCTAATATTTACTGATTCACACTAAACATGAAGTACAGCTGAGAGAGCAGGAAATGTCACTTTTGCAAATCAAAGGAAGGCTGCAAAGATTAGTCAAATATTCAATTAGTCAACTAAGCAGAAAATAATCGTCAACTTCTTTGATAATTGGCTAACTGCTTAACTTATTTTATGCAAAAAAGCAGAATATTTGCTTTGGTTCCAGCTTCTCAAATATGCAGATTTTCTGCAGGGGATCATCAAAGGCACTGGGATTCATCCTCTGGGCACCATGAATGTGGCAGACACATTTCATTGCATTGCTGAGATATTTAAGTTGGAACCAAACAGATGATTTAACTGGCTAAATACATTATTTTAGCAAAAAGACTTATGTTTTTTCCTCATATTTTTGTCCTTCCTGACAGTTACTTAATACTCACATCTCAGTGAATTCATTCTTTCTTCACTACTCTGCAAACACAGCTTCATGTCAGTTCATCTTTATACAGGAGTCTTTTTTTTTTATCCCTGATTCAGTTCAAGAATTCACAGACCAAAAAATCTCAGATTTACAACTTGTTTATCTCATGTCTGCAGAGCTCTGGTGTGTCTGGGCAACACTTAGTGCCCAGAAAAGAAAAACACAAACACACAAACTTGCTACTCGCTGATCCTAACACAACAACCTCATTCAGCACAGAAGCTCGTCTGTTTCTGCACTGGGATGCCTGCAGTGTGAGTGATCACACAGTCGGGTTATAAGCAGTGTCTGCTCTGACAAAAGCCTCATTCTCTCGCTGGAGGTCATAAAGCCTCTGCCGTCCACCTCTTCAAAATTACTCCACATTCCTCCTTTGTGGTTTATCCTAGAGACGTGGCAAAAGTGACATGCATGTGTGTGTGGATTAGAAAAGGACCAGAGAAATGTTAAGTGTTGTATTCTGTGCCATGTGCTTTTAAGCAGAAGACACAGCACTCAGCTGCAGGCGTCAGGACTTAGAGAGGCGCCTGGAGATCGGAAAAGAGGAGCCAAGCCAAGCCTTCATCCAGTATTCACACAAACACACACTCGAACACCCATAGATATGTTCCTAAGCAGCTTGCCAGTGTGGCATTATCAGTATCTGCCCTCACACTGCTTGTTGTCATCATTGTAAGGAGTCTTACACGCTGCAGCTCCACCGCTCTGCGTCTATTTCTGGCTGCAGCACAATCAAGACAGCCTTCGCCACCCGCTGACCCACAAACCGGCCCACCCACACACCCACTCTGCAAGGCTAACGCAGGTTAGCATTGAACCGCATTTCAACATCAGGCCGGAGAGAACAAACAGAGAGGCAGGAGAGCTAAAGTCCAAGCAACACTAAGAAAATAATAAAAGAGGGTGAGAGGGATTAATCCTATGCAGGTCAGCTGACACCGTTTCACCTTCAGCTGCAGTAAATTTTCATTCCAAGAGAAGGTTTGACTCTAAATACAGCTGAAGAAACATTAAGATCAAATACCAGCCCTCTGTCTTAAAAAAATAATAAATGCCCTGCACTTTCAAGTAAAAAAGATAAGACTCTTATCTCTTATGCTTAAATAACTTCGCTGTGTCAATATGGAAAATATGGAAAATATGAGGCAGTGACATGCCACTGTTGAGGCTAAGAGAGCTGATGTTGTCCTCTAAAAAACAACCATCCTGCCAGCATTTATATTGCCTCTATAATAAACATCCAGATCAGATGCGATATCTTCGTCATCCTGTTTTATTGACTTTTCGAGGCATTTATGTTCCTGTAAATTAGGCCACTGGAGTAACTCTGAGATGCTGTGATAGACAGCGCTAACAAGATACGTGTCCTACATTCTCACATCCTCAAACTGGTTTTCTCACCTCATCTGAGAAATCCCAGTACAGTTAATACATGATGGGCAGTTTAAAACAACAACTGCATAAAGTTCTCCTTTATTTTTTGTAATATTTTCTGACTAAGAATAATGCAAGATGCCTTAAGTTCTCTTGGAGAGAGAATGTTAAATTACCCAAGAGAGCGAATAAAAAAAAAAACTTTTGCAAAATAGCATTTGAACAGCTTGTGCAATTTGAATCTAGGAAAAACAAACATGCTTTTCACCCTGTAAACTATCTCTTAGTGTTTGCATGCTAGTAAGAAAGATCACAGGCAGAAATTTGAATGTATGGGTTAGTTACCCGTTTATTGTTTCTGTTCTCTGTTGTCTGCTGTGACAGAAAACAATTAACTAACTTCTTTATTTGCTTTGGATTGTTTCCCCTTGTTCTTTTCATCCCCAGAATCCCCTGCTAACTTCATGTTGTTAGCCAATGAAAGGCTTCGTCCATTGTACATTGTATCATCAGAAGATTCTTTCACTAAAAAAGGAAATTCAGTGCCAGATCTCAGATGCACCTACTCACATGCAACCCACAAACCAGCGTGGATGTTTACATCTGGAGACTTCTGCAACCACAAGAAGTGCTGAAAATCCACAAACACGCCCTTAATTAGGTCTTTGGCTGTTTTTCCCTGCATCTTTGCTTCTCAGGAAAGATATATTTTTCCCATATTTTTTTATTATAGCTTCTTGATGAGGGTTGTTCAGGCTGTTTACAGATTGTATAAAAGACTGCAGACACTTTTAAAAAAAGTCCCCAAACTTCTCTGAAGTTTTCAGGTAACACAAAAAAATGTATCTGTTTTTATTTATGTACAAAAAAAGGGACTGGAACTTATTATCAAGTAAGTGTATTAAAAATAAAAATAAAGCGTTACTTACTCAGTTAAAAAGTTAATTTTTCACATAAATGGCACTTTGAATTTTTATATCGGTAATATGATAGCAAGATTTATCAAAGATAATTGTTGCTGTTGTTGACTTCAATGTGTTCACGCACTACTTTGAAACTGAACCCACGCCCATGAGATTAAATATTACATGAAATGAATGCAATGAAAACAGGCCAGTCAAACAGGAAAAACCCTCAGAGTTCAATCTGTGTGCTTCACCCTCTCTTATCTGGGTTTACACCACAGGTGAGCTGAGCAGAAGGAGCCAGCGTACTGTACCTGACTCTACACAAGTCCAAGTAATCGTTTCATGAGTTGGTTCATAACTTGCATGTTATTATTATTGTTTAACCAGGTTACATAACCAATTATTAGTCTCTGCTCTCACAAGTAGAGGAAAGGCTATGAGATCAAGATAAAACAGCCAAACAACTCTAAGCAATTAGCTGATGAATGAACGTGTTGACTCACATCCCAGTCTGTACTGGACTGGTTAAAGAGCTTGCTGGTTTGTTTCTACGTTACTCCCCAGTAGATTATTTTCCCTGCAGGCAAAGCTCTTTTCTAATCTGATATCACTCTCACTTTCAGAGCTCACTTTTCCTTCCTGACCCTCCTAACTCTCTTTCCCACTTGGTCCTTTGCCTCTTTTCCACCTTAAATCCTCCCTCCTGATGATCAGTCAGCTCAAGCCAGCACGCACACACACATATGCACACACACACACACACACTCCTCCTGATCGTAAAAGCCAAGTTTCAGAAACACTCACATGTCTTCTGTTCCTGGGCTTTGCGGGAACTCTTGGTGGACTCACACCACACGGTGAGTCCGTCCTCCAGCAGCCGCAGGTTTCGGCTCTTCTTCCACCTCGAAGAGCGAACTTTCACCATGTTGGCGCCCTGCATCATCACGCGTATGTCCTCATTTTCCAGCCCTGGAACGAACACACAAACACACAGGATACCAAAGTTTTAATGAAACTTTAATGTAGAAATAAACTACATTGACATCAAGTTACTGCATCTTCAGCCAGTTGGGTCTGAGTCGGTTGTGTGATGTTTTATTGTGACAACATATTGGCTTCATGTAATGAGTCAAAAGTTAATATCATCTGTTCAACCACCCATCTTCCCTCACTATCTTTCCACTGTGTTGGCAAAGTCTCTATCAGAGAGTAAAGGTGTGTAAAATTAATGAAAAAGCACAAAGAGCTAAAACTTGAACAATAAAGTTTACAACTAAGCACCATAGAAACTGAACTATTTCTCTTGTGGTTGGTTTTTTTTTATTGCTGTCTTTAATAAGACTAATACTCTGAGGCCATAGCAACTCTGTGATGCACTGTGGTTAGCCACAGCAGAGCTTAACATGCACACAAACACAACGCCAGAATGTTGATATTTAGCAGGTATAATATCTAACATGTTCACCCTCTTAGTTTAGCATGTTAGCATGCTAAAATTTTACACAAAGTACAGCTGAGGCTGATGGGAATGCCAAATAATTTTACATGTAAGCCTATGACAAATTGCCACGCTGACTGCATTCGGCACTGAATGACTAATAAAGGGATCAATGAAGTTAATGCATTTTATCCTGATGGAAACATGAATGTCACCACCAGGATTGTAGGGCTGCAGGGAACACATCAGATGGATCACCGGTTAATTACAGGTCCAACACACAGAGGCCATTCATGCTCACAGTCACGCCTACAGGTGATTTAGAGTCGCCTCTTAACCCAACCTGCATAACTTTTGACTGTGGGAGGAGGCCAAAGCACCCAGAGGTGACATACACACACACACACAAACAGACACACAAACTCCACATAGAGAGGCTGGGTTTGAAACTAGGATTCACCAACCAAGAATCAAGAATCAAGAACCAAGAATGTTGTAAACAAGACAAAAAAAAGGGAAGCATCCTGTCAGAATCAATGGACCTAAATCTGTCTGAATAAACCCAATTTATCATCCATAGCATCCATCAAAAATGTCATAAATCACAGTAATTATCTCTTCAGAAAGTACCAGTTTCTTTAGTACTACTGTTGTTTCAAAGAGAGATTTTGCTTTTCTGTGTCAAGTTGACAAAATCAGTGAGTGACATTTTCCTATCTGCCTTCTGTGCCACTTGAGCTGATTTGATGACAATTTTTCTTTCTTTTCTTAGATCTTGGCAGCCGACAGCAGCAATATTTCCCCGAAAACAGACCTCACTGACTTGACCTTGTATTTCTCAAGCTGACCTCACAAATATAGTCAACACTGTTCTGCTTATACCTGAAACCTCAGCTTGTGTTTTATATACAAAACCTTGAAGTAAATAAGCAGAAGTTCGAACTGCTCATGAAGAGGTTTTGAAAAAGTGACTTTCTGATTTCACGGTTTTTCTCTGCGTGTTTTTCTTCCAGTCTAGACTTTCTTCTAAAAATGAACAATGCACTCCAAACTCAAAATAAAACCGAGACAAATCAAGTGCTGAGATGTCATGATAATTTGTAGATTTATGTCTCTCTTGAGGCAGAAGCAAGCCAACAGGCGGCAGAGAGGAGTTACACTATGGAAAATTTCAAAGTGTTTGTCTGGCTGCGCTGTTCATACTTGTCCTCCCCGACTATGGAAATGTAATCAAGGAGCTGAAAGAAGCAGCTCAGAATGGATTATTATTTGTTGTGAGCACTGAAAGGATCAGGGCCTGTTAAAGGAAAGAAAATAAAGGATAAAAAAGCTGGCAGAAGGACGGATCAATAGACACGATAAACACACAAAAAAGCTTCAAGTTTAGAGAGGACTGTGAAGGCAAAGCGCTGTGATGTGGTATCACAGAAACACAGGGATGAAAACAAGTAATTATGCACGGTTTGATTTGGACTTGCTTTGAAATAGCAAGAAATGTTTAACAATCAGTCACAAAGCAGCATGTTTGCCCAACAAATAAATCACTTGAATTTTTTTAAAGGAAGACATTTTTTACATGAGATGGAATCAATCCAGAGCTTGAACCATAAATTAGAGTTTGAACTTCAAACATTTTAATGGTTTATCATTAAAAACAAAACAGGAAAAAAGACATAACAGTTTAAAATGAACAAAATTGTTAGTTGCAGCTCCACTTGTAGGCTGAGGATGATTGTGAGCTGCAGGGTTGAAGGTGAAAACATGCAGAGAGTGTTTGAACAGACGTTTTTCTGACTCTCACTCCAAAAGTTCAAACATGACACACTCACAAAGGGCTCAATGTGCAATCCAATGGGCATTTCTGTATGTGTCAAATGATTTGAAATGATTTCAAATCTACTAAACATTTTCTGAATATTTAAACAATTATTTCTTTTGTGGCATGGATTGTTTTTTCTTCAAATTAGATATATAATAAAGTACTTTTCACTTATTCGGTTCATTATTTTAAGAAATTTAACATTAAACTGACAAATTTACTGATACATCTTGCCCATTTTTTTAGAGATTTTGCCATTATTGATGACAGCTGTAATTTTTATAGAGTTATTGCAAAATCAGTGGAGACAGAGGGAAGGAATGACTTGTATTAAAGGCAGAATTTCACACAGAAACAGGGATGAATAGTTTTAAATTATTAATATGAAAATATTCAGACATGAAGGGTTCAAAATGTGCTTAAAGACATGATGCAAATGACCTATTTGCATAGTTTAAAAATTGTGCCTTTTGACTTAAATCAAACAACAAGAATGTTTTTAAAGGTTTTGCTGAGAGCTCAGTTACAGCAAACTGCTAGGTAACTTTTACGGAAAACGAATGCAACTACAACTTTACAGTAGAGGTGCTAATAGAGGACATTCAGCTATGCCTCATTGCTTCTTTTGCAGGGATGAATGGGACCTCTCACAGAGCTGTCTTCTCCTTTAGGACTATTCAAAGGAGAAGTCCAAACAAACTCTCTCTTGTCAAATTATTCTCCATGGCTTAGTCTCTTCTGCTCACCCTTTTAAGATTTGCACAGACCCAGTTGGCACTCTTTCTTTCTCTCCCCTTTAAATCACAGTCCTCATACTGTCAGTGCCAAACGGCTGAGCATCCTCCAAAGGGCCCCCCAAAAGAAACTACAGCACAACAGAAACTCCTCACAGCTCCCCTCCTTCCCCCTGCAACTAGAAACAATCTGAAGCTTGGGATTTTTTTTTCCCATCAGGGTCGAACACAAAGAAATCCCCCTGCCAGCCCTCCATCCATAACAAGCCTGTTTTTCCAAGCTGTTACCACATGCAAGGCATTCCCACAAGCAGAGCACATGGACCCGATTAACTGCAGGTCATTGACCACACTAAGCTGCCCAAACAGCCTTAACTGCCTGTGTCTAAACCTATTGCTTCACCTTTTATTATCGCTTCTCCAGTCATAACCACATTATTGCTTTCATACCTGCACGATCCTAACATCTAACCACAACACAACAAGTGAGCACAAGTCTGCAAGTGTTGGCCAATCAACAGTTTATAGATCACATTTTTATACACCGTACGCTCCTGAAGGCCTATTCATCAGGGTTTAAATGGAGGGATGGGCTTGATTCTTAAGGCTGGAGTGCTGCACCGTATTTTCTTTTCTTCGTCTCCTGCTGAAAATCTGGTTGACATCCACTTCATCAGATGGTCAAAGCCCTGCGTGCCGGCTGGCTAGCAACCATGCTGATGTTTTTCTAATGCAACCATTTCAACACAGCACAGAATTAAAAAAAAAAAAATAGAAAAGCAGCAGAAGTAGCAAAATTAGAAATGAAAGAAAGTTGAAACAAGACAAAGAGTCTTTCATCAATCTAGCTGCTCTGCAAACCATAGAAGCACACTGGTGTTTTGAGCTAAATGCTAACGTCAGCATGCAGCCACGTTCACAATTGCAACACATGTCGTTTATCATGTTTACCATCTTAGATTAGCACACCAGCATGCTAACATTTGCTAAGTAGCATTGAACACAAAGTGCTTACAAGCCGAGGCTGATGGGAATGTTGTTAGTTTTGCAGTTATTTGGAAATAAACCAAAAACACTTGACAAATTAAACTTTGATCTGATGGCGCTAGATGAAACGAAAGCTAAATTTGCAGCTTTTTGCCATTACAAGGCGCTTGTTTGAGCTAAATGCTAACTTCATAATGCTGTCGTGCTCACACCAACAATGTTAACATGCTGATATTTCACAGATCTAATGTTTACCATCTGAAAAACATGTCCGCATGCTAACATTTACTAGTTAGCCATAAACACTGACTGTAAATGTATTAGTTTTAGAGTCTGTTGTCAATATGGAGAAATCTGTCTCAGGAAATGTTGTAGTCTGTTGTGTCACACGCCACTTTGTCGAAGCATGAGAAGCTAGGACATAATGCTAGACAGTAGCTTTACATGAAATAATCCATAAAACATTATGAGATATTTGATAAATTGACAAAACAGTAATCATATGATTAAAAATGCAAAAGCCTTTTTGCAGGAATTTGATCATAAAGTAAACAAACAAAGTATTTGACAGGTTTTTGGCCTAATAACGACGCTTTAGCCTAGCTCAAGGAAAGCTAAGTGATCCAAAAAATGATTGTTTTTCATCCAATAGCTGAGATATTTAACTCTGGACCAGCTGACCAACAGAACGACAGAGCGACATCGCTATCCTTAAAAATCTTTTAAACTGGTGAAAAGCAGCTGCATGTGTGAGCAGCTGGCTAAAAGCAAATAGAGGAGGGGGGGAAAAAAGGCTTCTGCTGGATCAGCAGGCAGAAAACAATAAACATTCAAATCAATCCCATAAGTTATATTTTCCTTGAGGGTGTATCGACTCAGTGAGCAGCGGGAGAGACTCCAAGCTGTGAGGAGGATCAGAAGGAAAATAACTGTATCAGCTGGTCAGTAATAGATTGTATCTGCATGCGTCCTCTTCACTCAGGCCCACATACCAGCTCCTCCTGGGACACGGTTTACATTTCTCTCAGCATTACAACTGTCACGAGAGACGGCTAGCTGGGATTCAACACTTGCATAAAGATAGACAAGTCAGGGCGTTGCTGATATGCTTTGGCTAAAGACTCGGGTTTAATTTTGATTAATCCTGTCCCACAGTTTTCCCCATGAGACAGTTTGGGCAGCAAAAGGACGGTCCTGTGTTTAATGAATATTAAGGTTCCTCCTCAGAGTTAAATGATGTTTTGATGGAATATAAAAATTGGAAAACTTCGGAGTTGTGGCTTTCAGTGGCATCGTCTGATCTGAAGACAGATTCTCCAGAAAAAAAGGATTAGAAACAAACTGAGTGTTATTTTGAAATGCAGAATTACTGCCAGTGTTTTTTTGGACGCCACACAGATGAACATGACAGAAAAGCCTCTTTGTATTCGGATGAAAACAGGCAGCGTTCACTTCTAACATTCTCTTTGTCTTTCATAATGAGTGATGCATCATTCATTTACTCATTAATAAACACGATACAACCACACAGCGAGGAGTCCATTAATACATATTACTGAGGAGGTGATGGTTGTGCGCAGCTGACAGACTCATTTTAATCACATTACTATTCTTAATAACAGGATTTCACTTTAGCCTCTTTGGTCACGTTTGATGAGAAGTGATAAAATATCATATCAAAGATAATTTAAGTGCACGTTTACGCATAAAAAAAGAGCCCTGAGTCACACACGGTGTCTTACTCATCTGGAGGCCAAAGATCTTTAGTATCAAACAGTCCTCAAGCTACTGATCCTGAGTCCCATTATGTTTTGGATTATTAATATTATGACGATTTATATATTCTGGTGCTCAGTTGTATAAAAGTTGGAATAGTTGTTAAATCTCGATGTGTTTTGGTTTTCTAACGTTGTCTCAAAAGCCTGAAGGACGGAGCAGATTTAATAATACAGAATGACTTCAGGAAGGCTGTTTTGTCAATGATTCATGAATATAAAAAGGTGTATCAACCTGATTTAACCTTGACATTCCTTCTTCAGTGTTTGATATCTCACCAGCCCACAGTCACATGTGTAAAGATGATAATAAAAATGATAACAGTAGGGTCAGTATTTTCGGCCTTTCATTCGACCACATTAAAACAAATACGCTGACGGCTATTAAAGTGATGACCCTTTTTATGTCACAAACTGGACTGAGCATTTGATAACACTGACATCATACGGAAACAACCATAAGGCATTATTATTACTCCAGGAAATAAACATATAGGCCAACAGTCATCAGATAAGAGTATGCATGTGTTGTTTCATTGATCACAAACACAGTGTGTGTGAAATCCGTTAGTATTGTAAATATAAACACAGCATTCTGGATGTGGTTTTATATCAATATGCAGTATTTTGTAGGCTGAATATGGTCCAAACATACTTATATGCATGAAACAACAACAAATAAGTCACAAACAAGCCTTTCTAATGATAATTCTTTAGCCAAACAGTTGACTTTTACAGTCTTTACAATTACTGTCTGCAAAAACATTCAGCTCACAGATGCAACCTGTGAAGCTCCAGTACAAACCCATAAAGTCGAGTCACTGATTTCATTGTGTGTAAATCCACGAGGTGTGGACTTAAGTCACAAGACTTTGAGAAATTGATGACTATGGACAAGACTTTACAAATTAAAAAACAACTTACGGCTGGACTTTAACACCAGCGTCTCGTGATTTTACTTCAGCTTGAGCTGTTATTGACTTGAAAATACACGCAACCTTTCCCCAAGCCCAAAGATTCAGCAGTGTGTGTTATTCAAAAAGTGTGGCACAAATAAATGCACTTTTTTTGAATAAACTAACATTAACGTTCATTCCCAGCAAGTTGCAACTAATTTCTGCAGAATTTCTTTCTCTCACATCACAGAGCTTCAAAGTTAAAAACACCACCAACAACATCGGACTCTCTAAAATCAAATCCATAAACCTCTCTGGAGACGTGTGTGGTGATGAATAAATTAATCCAGACTTCCACTTGTCTAATTCACACAGATTCTCTCAGAACAAATAAATCTCAAGCTGTCAGGTCACATTTAAGGGCTTATGTTAACAAACGAGAAGTCATGTGACACATTTGACACAAAACCTCTGAAGTCACTTCATTCAAGTCTGTAAATAACAAAACTATGTGGTGTTTTCCATTTGATGTAAGTAAGGATTAGGTAACCTCTTAGACTTGGTGGGTTGAGGACCACTTGACAGATTTATGTCGACACATGGCGTGGAGGGGTGAGGGGTGGAGGTGGAGGTGGGGGCCTGGCTGGCTTCATTTTTCAGAATTAGCGTTACATTCAAATATAGCATTACATTTTCAGTCAGAGAGATACAGTTTCATAAGGCAAACATCAGTAATGCTTAAACAAGTGTCTGCATAGTGTCAAAAGTTTCTACATCTGTGCTGCCAAAGCAACGACCTGGATCCCTGCAAAAACACACAACGCCTGAAAAAACATGACAAACCAGGAGCCCAACCATTGGGAATTTAATGTTCTGAGCGGGATTTTAGTTTCCTGAATGCTAAAATATAAACTAGGGATGTGACAGAAAAGTGAATTAAAGGGAAAATACAGCATTTTATATTTAATGGTGAAATTATGGACAGTCATTATTGGTTTGCATGCATTTAAAAATGATCCAAATATAGTTCTCTATGCTAAAAAAACAACTTTAAACTCCTGATGTCATGCTTTGGACTTTTGTAAACTTGCCCTAAGAACATGGAAAAAATAGAAGAATTTTAATGGCTGCCAACACACTTTACATTTCTGTATTTTTTATATATAGGTCAGACGACAGACACACACAGCATCCAGCACATTTCACAGATTCTGACAGGTGCGACGTCTCTGATCAGCAGGTGTCTATTTTGGGTCGAGGTGTGACTGTGAACTCAGAGGGCTTGTGTTAAGTATTGGTGTTGGACGGAGGTGGGGGAGAAGACTTGGATGGACAGTGTGAGGAGTTTGAATCACACCACTGGTGTTGGTGAGCACTTCACCTCTTCATAAACACATGATCACCCCAGGCATACACACACACACACACACACACACACACACACACACACACATATCCTCCCACACACATACACATTGTTCATATCAGCTGTTAATCATGTGTCAGTGAGCTGTTATTACATGCAAACTCTGTCATTTCTAAGTATTAAACAGCTGTTTTATGCAATTTTCTATAATGAAATCATTTTTTTTTTTAATCTTTGGATACAACAGACAGCAAATATGTCCCTTAATACTCCACAAGTAAGTCAGTAGTAAGTAGGAAAAGTAACTAATCCTACCGAAGTACTCAGGTAACTATTCAAGCATAGGTATCAAAACACAAAATATAGAAAATGCCATTTAAAGCATCACAGAATCCCTGCTGGAAGGTTGTTAAAATATTAAAAATATGACAGAAATCAGTGCAGATAAGTTCATATAAATAATGTCGTGACACAGAAACAAACATGAACACGAAAGTTATTCTCACTTCAGTGACACAGAAACACATGAGTTTTCATACACTGGCGTTTATCTCAAGCTGGGACTGACACTTAAACTGTGGCAACAGAGGGATCTTAAAAGTTTGGAGGTTTCCTTACCGAGCCTTTTGGGGTCCGTCGCCTTCTTCTCCTCTCTGGGACTCTTGGCCGGTGACTTCCCGCTTCCTAACATTACTGCAACTTCTGCAAACTCCAGCGAAAATGACTGCAGGATGCAACTCAGATCCTCGAGGCTTCTTCCCCGTTAACTCTGGGTTATAGCAAGTATAGGGGTGCAGGTGTTTCCCCCCGCAAGCGCAGATTTGTGTTGCCCCAGAGAGGCCCCGAGCGGAGAGAGAGACAGCCGAGCGCAACAGTTATTCCTTTTCCACATGTAAAAAAGTCCCTCCCCGGCGCGGCTCTCCATGCCTGTGCGTAATATGACTCTTAACAACACACTTTTACGCACCCGCACCTCCTCCTCCTCCTCCAGCCCCGATCAAGCGCAGAAGGACTGGATGTCATAAACCAGGGATGTCCAGGTCCCTGAAACTTGTCTGAGCACATACTGATCTTTGACCACAATATGACTGTGTGAGTTATATGTCATTTTTAAATTTATACCTGCTTTTGGCGCCCTTTATATCAAGTTTAAACTTTTTTTTAAAATATCTGCTCCAGTAAAAAACAACGTGGTGAAAGCCCAAATAACAAAACAAACACCACTAAAATATTTCCAGGAGGTCCAAAAGTTGGTTCGAGGACAACAAAGGAATAAGTAACAGCTAATTAATATTTATTTTACCTTGTCTAGGAAAAAAACCCCACAGAAACTGTGTACTAACTTTCAATATGCAAAGAGACATTTTTTAGCATTTCCTTCTTCAAACTGAATAAAAAGTCAATTTCTCACCATTTTAACTTTAAATGCACTTTTTAAGATGAAAAACAATATTACAAAATTATTAAATATGACAAATATGTACATTGGATAAACTTTATTTTGAACATAAGAAATCAAATTTTAACGGGAGATAAGATTCCTACTTGTGTATTAATGGTTTTAGGTTTATTGTTAAGCACTGGCTGCTGGTTGTGTTTGCCTTTTTGCATACCACAGCATCTAATTGTCATGTAACAACCTCAAGTCCTCATATTTTCCAGGTGGAGTAAACACAAGTCCTTTAAAAGTTCTGGGACAACTGCTGTAAAAATTTGAGGGGAAGAAAGACAAATTTTTAATATTGCACAAATGTTTTCTGCAGGAAAAATAGGCACACAAAAACTACCTATGCAATTCTTTTTCAATCCGTTAGAGTGCAGCGCCCTCTGTTGGTTATGAAAACAAACTGCAAACATCTCAACAACAACAATAATTTCTGTCCAAGTCAAATTCATCCTCTACGGTCAGATGCATGAGATGGATCTCAATGTTTACGTGCTGATGGAAGAGAAAAGCTTGACTTGTATCTTTAGGAGTGAGTGCATGGAGAGGTAACCGACAGCAGCAGAGCACTGGCTGAAAACTTGATTAAGTCTTTTGTAATGGAGTTATAACAGAGCAAAGGGGGACAGCTGGGCAGACAGAAACTGGTGTTGTCAGGAAGAGCATAAAATGTGATCTTCCTCATCCACAGCCATCCACGAGCTCACATAAACAAGCAGGTTTGGCGGGGTGGGCGGAAGGCACTTAAAGTGATATGTTTCTTTTACTCATTCACTCATTTTATGCAGCTGATATACCCGCTGTTTCACTATTGCAAACACTAATCTGCACCTGCTTTCTTAGTGAAAATATGAAAAAAGCACAGCCCTCTTGTGCTTAGATGGATATTTGCTATTGCTTAAATTTACACTTCCAAGGCCATGCATAAAACTGTAACAATATCTATCTTTCATCTTCTCCCAATTGCAGCAACAACCATGTTAGACAGAGTGAGAGATTAAGTCATGCCTACTAATCCTCGCAAGCTGTGATCTATGCAGGAGCAGCTTTGGTTTTGTAGCTGCACCACTCCTTGATTTGAGAATATGGGAACCTTTGGTATGATTTCTCAATCTGCGTGGTCATTAGGTTTCATATTAACTGGGACATATCACCTCTTCCTCACAGGATTCCCTGCACAGCTTATTTGCCAGAGCTGAAACTCTGCCTTGCTTCTATTAGTAGAAACAGTAGGCCTGTGTTGTTTGTAGCCATTGGGCTCTGAGTCTTCACAAGCAGTGTTAGGAGGGACCAGTCACCCATCATAAGAGGTCACAGACTGAACAGACAATATCTTACAGTAATACAGGGGAAATGCTTAGTGGAAACCATGTGTGTTTACATGATAAAGTGAAACATACACTAAAAAAATGCCAGTGTATGGACTCTTTCACAGTAAACAGTGGGACATAGAGTGTTCAAACACTCCTTTGTAGTAGTGTGCACATGTAAAGAGTGTGCTAGAGGTATCAATACAATGCCAATGTGAAGATAATTATACTTAATAAGAAGGTTGCTGTATTTTATCAAACAATTTATTTTGTGGTGTATTTTCTAAAAAAGCGACTAAAGCTATGGAAAGACAATACAGACGACGTGTGATTAAATGGTTAGTTCAGCGAGTAAAACACAACTACAGCTTGCTAACCACGAGTAAAATAAAGGAAATCCTCAGTGTTGCCTTGCAAGATCAGGGCCTGTCTACTTCCTGAAGCTGAATTAGTTCATCGAGGGTGCAAGTTGCGAATTAAAACGAACAAAGGTCGTTTTAAAATGTGTTTATATATTCATCAAACTGCGGTCTATACCGTCTTATCGGGATAACAAAACGCAAATGTTCAGGCAGGTAGAAATTTATCAGTCGGAAACTCTCATGGGAAATATTAGTTACTTTCCAGCAATTACGCCGCCCCGGTATTAACACATTGGCCTAGTTAGCAGACGGCTAGCGACAGTAATTTCTCTACGAAGTAGAATAATTTATTTACTTTGTTAACGCTACGTGTTCGCTGCAACTGTATCGATAAATAATAATGAAGAAACATTTTATTTTATTATGATCGAGCGCTCATGACATGGATAGCTTTAGCACCAGCGTTAGCTAGCCTGGCTTTACGTACAGTATGGCGTTTTCACTTTGATTCTGCCCTAAGTACGGTAACTCTGAGATGTCGTGCTCAAACTGTACGTTTATTTTGACTGTAGTGCGTTTGGCTTTACACTTTATGGACTGATGCAGTGTTTAATTTGGGAGCGACACCACGTAGCGCTTCATTGCTAACTAACGTTAACGTTTGGCTAACGTTAGCTAGCTAGCTTATCCTTAGCTGTTAACACGACAGAACAGTGTAAAACAAACACTGCATATCAGAACATGGGTTGCGCATAAAAACTCAAAACGGATCTACACCACTCCGTCCACGGGTAACATGATTATTGAGCAAGTGTGAGATCGCCTGACCCACCCTTTAACAACGAAGGGTTCGGAGCTGTGCTCGTAGCTGCAGCTTGACAATAAATGTCGTTTGTTTACGCTGATTCCAGAGTTCCCTCGAGCTCCTGCCCCACAACATATCACTCCGCACAACTCTCATAGTGTTCTCAATAAAACGTTTAATGGTCCTAAAGACAACAAGACGACGTATTTTTATGCCTATAAACGTGTAAAAAATTACGCTTTGTAAAATGAGCTATTTTAATATTGTTTCTTGTATGGACATTTAAAACGGACTAGTTTCAATGAGAGGTTTTCTTCATTTCGCTTAAAATACGGGAGGGTTTTCATTCTATTTTTATGCGGCGTTAGACTGTGGGGTCAGCAGGTAAAAATAAACCATATGTTCATAGATATTAGAGATTGAGTTTTATTCCATTCAAATATGATTTAATTCTAAAGTATTTACATTAACTTATATTTCGTAACTTTAAACCGTAACCCCTTCATTGTAGATAGTAGCGTCCATAAAAATGCCCCGGACTGCTTTCTTGGTGTGGATTACGTACTTTTGATTGACTTTTGGACTGTCCAATCAGAAAATATTTTAAGCTTAGCAACAGCAAAGTTATCCTCTTGACCAATCACCGAAGAGAGGTGTGGGCATTATCGCGCTCAAGATTCTATAATTTGATTGGATAGAATGGCCGTCAGTTACGGTAGGCTTGTGGACTATGTAGTTTGGCGTGAGTGTCTCTAGCAAGGCTTCGCTGAAACTAGAACCACACGTCCCACAATCCAACAGGAGTTACGAGCAGCAGCATGCACACGGCTGGGGGCGGAGCTGCTATATAAACACGAGCTCCCTCTTCTTGAGTAGCACACTGGACACTGTTGTGACGGCGGAACGTTGTCTCCGAGTGAACGACAGCTCTCACAGCATCGAAACAGTTAATGGTCGTTAGCGACAGTTGCTCTGACAAACCCTTGGAGGAGTAACAAGTGTTTACTGTTCGGAAGTTAACTTTTACTTTGCGACAGTTTGTTTTCAAACGTCAAAAACTCGAACTTTTCCTTAGTGATATCGCTTCATTTTGGAATAAGTATATTTTTTTGTGCAAAATTAAGTTTAACGTCTTTTGAGGAACTTTGAAGCTCAAGTTTTGAGAAGGGCGAACATGATCTGAAGTGCGCCGGATCGGAGCCATCGGAGCGGATCATCGGGATGACAGAGCCAGCGGAGCAGACCCATCACCTGAAAACTTCAGGCAGCCCATCAGGTGGGATCAGCGGAGACGCTATGGAGCATCTCCCAGCCAGCAACCGTGGTGGACCACAGAACGGCGACAGGGGGCGACAGAGAGACCAGAAGCAGCAGCAGCAGCAACAGCAGCGGGCGGAGAACTGTGGGGATATCAACACAGACAAGTTATGGCAAATGAAAGGCGGACAGAGGGGGGTGTGCCCTGCCTTAGCAGCCGGAAACGAGCTCCCAGCATGCCCGATTGCAGCTCAGGCTCGTCAGAAACCCGATGTTCATGCAGCGGGTGACGGTAATCACACTTCGCAGGGGATAAACGGCGAAGGAAGACCACTGGGGGAGACTTTAAACCAGGCGCAGGAGGAAAGTTCACTCATCGACTCTGACACTGGCTTTGATGCGCGTCTGGGCAAGAAGAGACACCGGCGCAGGACCTCCAGGAAGAAGCGCAACTGGAAGCCTTATTACAAACTTTCCTGGGAGGAGAGAAAAGCTTTGGAGGAGAAAGAGACGGCCAGGGCTTCCCGGCTGAGAGAGGAGATGTTCGCCAAAGGACTCCCAGTGGCCCCTTATAACACTACCCAGTTCCTGATGGACGAGCACGACCGAGAGGAGCCAGACCTCAACACCGAGATCGGGGTCAGGCGACCCTCGGGGGTCGGTGGCCGCATCGAGGACACGGGCAGCGAGGAGGACTTGTTCGACAACGAGGAGGAGGACGACGATGACGGCAGCGGCGGGGGCAGCGATGGTATCGGGAGGCCTGGGAACGCAGGTGGGGAGTTTCTCCAAAGAGACTTTTCCGAGACCTACGAGATGTATCACGTCGAGAGCCTGCAGAATATGACCAAGCAGGAGCTGGTCCAGGAGTACCTGGAGCTGGAAAAGTGCATGTCCCGGCTGGAGGAGGAGAACAACCGGCTGAGGCGCGCCGTGGAGCCCGGGGGTCTGACCGTGGAGAGCTCCCTGGTCCGACTCGGAGAGCTGGAGAGGGAGCTTGAGAGACTGAGGGCCCAAAACACGGAGCTCCTCCTGCAGAACCAGCCGAGCAAGGACAGGGGCCAGGTCGCTACCAATTAAAGGACACAATTCAAGTTAAGGGGGGAAGAAAAACCCTTTCAAAGAGGTAAAAACACGGGACTGCTACATTTTTTAAAAAATTGTCATCTGTTTTCTGTAATCAGTTTGTCATCTGAACGATGAAGTCTTTGCTTTGCAATGCAATACTAAACGTTTATTTTCTATTTGGACTGTGAGGGTAACCTGTTCATTTTTTTTTCAAGAAGAAATGTAAATATTTCAAAAAAAAAAAAAATTGAGATTCTTTTTATAAGAGAAAGTATTTGACAACACGAGAATATTTTGTTCGTTTCCGGGTCAACTTCGTAGGTATCCATTGATTATATACTGTTCCAGTTTTCAATTATTAATAAACAACAAACATGGTATGTTGCATTGTCGCCCCCCCTGAAACTGAACAACAGATCGCAGCCAATCGGGCCAGCTTGCAAAGACTGTTTAATGCAGAAGTAAAATCCAGAGTGGACATTTTAACAGTTGTGTGTTAACATAAGTTCAAATAAAATTTTGAAATTCTGCTGTCATGTGTTGTAAAGCCTTCTCTGAAAAAACACAGGAAGCGGCTGGTGATAAGCTGCCGAGTGAAACTGCTGTTTGTGGTTTTATTTTGTCAGCATATAGAT
>JAPZDV010000009.1:4694661-4718462 GCA_029814665.1 Acanthurus lineatus
CCCCCCCCCCCCCCCCCCCCCCCCCCCCCCCCCCCCCCCCCCCCCCCCCCCCCCCCCCCCCCCCCCCCCCCCCATGATGGAGATGCTCTTAATGAAAGTTAACTCACTCTCAGTCACATTTAGAAAGAATGCAAAATTACTTTATTTTTCAGTGAGTTTGTTTATGTTTAAAGCCAAATAATCTACTGCAAATAGTAGTTTATTAAAGATAAACAAGGAGGTATAATTATCACGAGTTTCCAGTAAATTACCAGTACTTCAAGTCATTTGCACAGCATGCAAATTAAAAACTATTTATATGAGGTAAAATGCAAAAAAAGTTTAGATGCAGTTCCCTTTATGTGCAGAGGAAATCTGTGCCATTTGGCGTTGTGAGACCTTATTCATGTGCAGCCTCCAGATGGCGCCATTCAGCTCCTTTTTTTTCAAAGTTGCAAAACAGTGTGTTTTTTTTTTTTCCAAAAATCAAACATACAAGTGAGCATTTTCTTTAAACATAGTTCTGTTTATTTACATCATATAACCTTGCTTTAAAGCACACAGCCATGAGGGAAATAGTTTTCAGGCGGACAACCTTTTTTAAGTCCAGTCATTTTCATATTAGTTATACTCAAAAGCAATTCCAAATGTACACAATAGAATATGTTACATATTAAGATAGTATGTACAAAAAAAAAAAGGTTTTAAAATACAACAATGAGACATTAGGGGGTGGATCACATTTCAGACGACACACACCGACTGTTGATGAAATCACCGACTGTTCACCTTTAGGAAATGAAAATGTTGTCTGACATGACTTACTGTCCTCTCGGGGTGGGGCTTGTTAGGTGTACCATATTCACACACTGTGGAGGATCACTAGGCAGACAGAGATGACCTCAGATTGTTAAGAAAAAGCAGCTGAGAGAGAGAAAACTATGCCTCTTCTGTCTTAGCAGCATCGGTAATAGCTGTTAATGCCTGTGTTAAAGGCAAAGAGAGTGCATAGACATGTCCTTGGCTTGAAGTGTGCTTTTTTTTTTTTTCCTTTTATTCTAACAGTCTCTCAGTTCGACTGCTCATATATTTTTTTTTTAATGTACACATCTTTGGGTCAGTGCCTTTAGTTATTTCATCAACCACAGGAGAGGAGGGAGGAGACCCAGAAACAACAGGAGGAAACGGAAAGATAAGATCCGACCATGGCACTGCAGAACAAAAACACATTCCAGAAATCAGGCACTTGTAGAAAAAATCTTGAGGTAAGACAAGACTATAACGTATCATTTAATATTATTATTATTATTGTTGTTATAATTATTATTATGGTTCACTGGGTTATTTGGTCAGATGAAAACAACATGACTTTGGAAGTTGCACCTCCTGTTTGTGTTATTTTTGTAACTCCACTGCCAAGATGAGAGATAAAAACAGTGGATGCATGTTGGCGGGCATTCTGTATTCATTTCCTCTAATGTACCATTTCCCCAGTTGGGAGGATTTATTAGAGCCCGACCGTATGGAAAACTCCTCGTTATGTTGAACCCAAAGGTGATTAAATGTGGCGGATGAACCCTCAGAGGGGACGTGGTGAAAACTCGTATATCACCGCCAAAACAGAGGTGAAAATGTAGCCGTCTGTATGAGCTACGCTACACCTGAACAGTCTGTAAAACACCGTCAGGCTCCTCCCGTGTCTCTTTTTTACAAGGAGGAACATACTTTGTCTTGATCTCAGTAAATATGAGCGGATCGGTGCAGGCTACGCTCGCTAATCCCAGACGTGGACAACAAAACAAATGAGGTCAGCGATCCCAGTGTGGCGCTGAGCCGCCCACAAACGGTCCAATATGCTGTAATAATTACCAGATTACGTTTCCTCTCTTGCTACATGATGTTGTTGGAAGTATAAAGTCACCAGAGAAACTTATTTCTAAGACTACGTCTGAGGAGATAAAGGTTTTTCTGCACAGTGCTGAGAATCGGAGAAAAGGCCATCTATGAGGAAATAAGGACAGGTTTAGTCATGTTTATCTTGTCTCCTTTGAACAGGTACACCAAAGAGGTGAAATCACAATAAAAGTACTTTTTTTTTTAACTTTAATACAAAATATATATAATATATATATATTTATATATATTGAATATAAAACAAACAAAAAAAAAAAGGAATATATTAAGGGAAACATTTCAAGTAACATCTTGAAAGAAATGACTGTGCACTTTTTGTACGCACTTTTGTAAACCATAAAAAAAGGAACTAAAAAAAGTAAAAACAAATATGATAACATAATATTTATATTTACAAGGTTAACTTAACAAGGCTTTGTACAAATGTTACAAAATCGTCGAACACAAACACCTGCACGCTCAGACATGAACACAAATATTGTTGCGCAAACACACATGAACATTATTAACAAGTAGAGAGAAGAGACGAGTGTATTTTTGTGTAACTGTGACCTGCTGTTTGTACTGTTTGGTGTAAAAAAAAAAGAAAAAATGGGAGTATTACAGTGTCTGTGGTCTGAGGAGTAACAGATTAGGAAGACTGAGGTGGAAAAATCAGTAAAGACCCCTCTTTAAAAGAAACTGACCTGCTAACTTTTGGTGTTTAGATGAGTTTTTGCACTGGTTAAACTCCAAAACTGATAAGAAGCACCTGATCCCAAGAACCAGAGGGACGTGAAGTGTAACTCTGGTCACTTGAAGGATTTAACCCTTAAATTTATGTTTTTCCAAGCAGGAAGGCAGAGAAAAGACGGGATGGATGCTCGGTTGTTACTCGGATGAGAAGTCGTAGCTGTAACATTGATTGTGATGAGGTCTGTTTGTGTCTCTTTCCTGTTTCTGTGTTATTTCTACAAAAAGCACACGTAAAAAGGAAAAAAAAAAGATAAAAACAACAAAACAAAAGCTTTGGCAACACTGGAATGCCCCTCGCCATGCAAACGGAGCTTATTGAAAAAGAGAGAAGAAGAAAAAAAAAAAAGTGAGGGCTGCTTCAAAGAACATCTGTGCGCCGTGTTGCACCTGGCAACCAACCACGACCCTGTTTGTGTTGCAGTCGGTCTACTGACCTGCAGGGGGGTCAGCAGCCTGTTTTTGCCTTTAAATTAAGGGAGAGGAGGGTGGGGTCAGCTGGCAGGGGCTCACAGGTACTGGTGGAACCTGGAGGGGGGTGCTTGACGTGTAGCCGGTCCTTGGTCGAGTCTGTCTGCGTCCTGAGGCAGCCCCGGTGATTTGACCTGGTTGTGGCGGATAGGAGACAGGGGGAACTCATTGACAGTCAGCGGGGGTCTCTTGTCGGACGCCTCGGTCGGCGAGGCCACCACGGTGTGTCTGCGCCAGGCTCGTCTTTTCCTCCGCGTCTCGGGCGACGGCTGTTTTCGCAGTCCGACGCTGCGCAGGTCGTCGGCCGAGCCCAGCAGGCGAGCGCGCACCTGCTCCGCCAGAGACCTGCCGCCCGGGCCGGTCGGGGTGAAGGAGGCCGCCTCGCTGGGCGGGAGGGCGGGCTTCGGCCTGGAGATGCGCAGGCTCTCCTGACTGCTGCCTGAGGAGGGGTTGGTCCTGGATGTGTCCCTCCTCGCTCTGGATGCACCGTCTGACCCGGAACCGGCCCCGTCGCTCTGAGCCGCCGCTCCTGACAGCTCCAACAGGTCCAAGGAGCGAGCCTTGGACTTCTCTGACTTCAGCTTCTTCCTGGCCAGAGTGTCGCACTGGATCAGCTTGTGGGAGTTGAAGGAGGGCCGCGAATGCAGTTTGTGAGTGGTGGAGGAGGAGGAGAAGGAGGAGGAGGAGGGCGTGGTGGAGCGTGCACCTCCTTCGCTTCTGTCCGCAGGGTCAGGTGTGTGCGTGAGGGCCGTGGGCGGGCTGAGAAGGTTTGTGGATGAGATGACAGGGGGTTTGTAGTGTGTGTAGAGGAAGCTGCGTGGGGCCGCCGGCGGTTGTGCGTTGACGGGCGACGTCGGGTGTTTATCGGGTCTCTCCTGCGTGAGGGAGCGCGAGGCGAAGCCGCTCTCATTGTCCGTCTCGCTCACCAGCTCGCTGTGCTCGTCATCGGCGTCGTCCCCCCTCCCCTCTGACCCCAGGCTCCGCCCTAACGTGGAGAGGGTGGAATAACCGGAGACAATGGAGCGAGCGTCCTCTGGAGCTCTCCATGTCGGCCCCTTCACCTCCCGCCGCGCCTCCTCCTCCTGCAACAACATGGCCGCCTGCCTTCCTCCTGCCTCCTCTTCCTCCTCACAGCGCTGCCGAACGGGAACCACCGCCACCACCTCCTCTTCGACCTCCTCTTTCACTTCGCTTTCTACGACTTCCTCGTCTTCCTCTTCCTCCTCCTCCTCTTCTTCTTCCTCCTCATCGTCGTCCTCCTCTCCCTCTGCTCGAGGAGCAGCGTCTCCTGCAGGCGACTCCGCCTCCTCCTCTTCCTCCTCCTCCTCCTCCTCTGCGCCCAGATGTCCAGCTTTGACCGGCTCGTGCTCCGAGTCGTCGTCGGTGCTGCTGCCCACGCGGCGGGCGTTGTGGCGCTTCCTGCGTTTGCGGCCCGTGACGGCTGACATGATGGACAGAGTCAGGAAGTCCTTGGGCGAGAGGTCTTTCTTTGACCCCCACGACCCCTGAAAAAGAACAAACCGTTACTCTGACCGTCATAAACTACACTTTATGATTTTTATCTGAATTAATGTTTAACTTCTGCTGATTGTTCCATTTTATGAGAACATTTTTGTGAATTAAAAACCAGAGTAACCTCGCATCATGAAAGTAGAAAGTTACCTTTGATTTAGCTGAGTCACTGTTGGTTGAGTCTGTGGAAAACAGAGTGAAAACATCGGCGGGTCAGAACCACTGAAGCTCACAAAAGGCCAGAACAGTCATGGCTGAGGACACAGAGGCAGTCACTCATCACTCTTTTAAAGGACAAGTGTGCGATAAATTACAGAGAAGTGCTGCTGCACTGCTGCATGTGGGACGAACAACTCTGTAAAAGTTTATATCACAGCTGGTGTTTTCCATCGATTGTAAAGGGGAAAACACCTGCTGGGTTAAAAAAAAACATATACTGTTTGCAAGACAAAGTCCTTTCATAAATTTTAAGGAACTTCCTCTGTGCCCTCTGACCTTTCACTAGCACAAAGACACTGAAGTTTGTGAAGGAGAAACAATGATGGGGGGGGAGCAGGGTTTGTTTGGAGGAGAAAACTGCATTCAGAAAAAACCACAGCACACACTGATGACATCAACCAGTGACAGAAGCGTTGGGAGGTGTGAAGGCAAGAGGTAACTCTGAGTTCAAGGTATGGAAAGAAACACATTCCCTCACAAGAACACAAACACAATGATTTTGTCTTTACCAGAGGGTTTAAATCTACATTTTTTAAGGAACTCAGGGGGTACAGTTGGGGGCTCTAGATGGCAGTGTTTCTCATGTACCAGAACAATAATGTTTATTGTGTGTGCTGCTTCCTAAAAGTGGCTCCATTGTGGGACGAACCTTCATAATCTCTCTCCAATCTTCATGCACCAACATTGAAACACGAGTTGATGCACTTAGTTTTCCAAAACCACAGCTTAACTTTGGTAATTTCACTATGTCACTGGATCCACTTCCCCTTATGGTGGGGAAGCAGCTTTTTACAGTGAAATCAAACGTGGTATCAATAAGATTTTGATGTATTATACAATCAGGACTTTACTAAGAAACATAAACCAGTTGTCCTGAAAGAAGAAGTTAATTATTTAATCAGTCTATTGCCAAAAAGTATATCAATAACTTTGAGAATTGATGAATTAAGAATATTAATCAGATAACAATTGGACAAAATCATCATCAGACCAATTGTTAACTAAAAAAGAGTTAGGATTTGCAGTTCTGAACACTGCTGGCTTTAAGTTTCTGCCATAAAAATTAAAATTTGTGACCAATCTTGAGGTTAAGTTGCTAGTTTTACTTAAAAATATAGAATAAATGTCTAAAATTTGGCACAAAAGAGGCAAAATAATATCCAGTGACTGCTTTAACAAATATATGAGTAATGGAAATAAGTCTGAGGATGCAGGATCTCATATTGTGCTGTTCTTACTTCGAAGTTTGAGCTACATAACTACATATATGAGCTTTATTACATACTTTGATGTTAGCTTCTATCATTTTAGGAAACTATAGCTTTTATCAGTGGTATCAAAAGTTTGGGTCGCTACTGAGCGTCACACAAATAAATCAGATGAATAGAAAGTTTAATGTCATTGTGGCTTTGAAATGGCAGGTCAGAAACAGCACCATCTAGAGTCCATGTGGAGAAAAGAGTGGGATTAAATAAGATCATCGATCAGAGCGACTGCAGACCCTCCGTTTCAAACATACACACCGGCTGAGAACCCCCGCAGCTCTGATTTTAACATTATGAGGTTTTTTACTTTACTGGTTGTTTTACAACAAAGCAGCTGTTTGCCTGAACACACACACACACACACACACACACACACAGACTGTGCTTGTTTAATCTTTTTTCTTTTATTTTTCACAGATTTAACTGTGTTGCTGCTTTATTCGTCATTCAAACTCACACATGTGTATGTCTGGAACGGTGGGTCTGGATCTGCTGCTCTCAAACTGTGTGTGTGTGTGTGGGAGGGGCTCTGGAAGGGGGGGGGCTCCTGATGTTTGGACCACACTGACTTAAATCGGCCGCAGCATGACAGGCCAAATAGCAAGGGAGTTGTCTCAGTTTACACTCCAGTGTCAGATACAGCAGCTTTAACAGGCGGGAGAGCGACCAGTCACCCATTAATTCATTAGTCAGACTGAGGCGACGCCGAGGTGACATGTTCTCACAGAAACCTCCATCTGACACTGAGGGGGGGGGGCGTAACAGAGACCATGGAGACACAAAACCATCACCACCTCTCACAGTCTCACTCTCACTCTCACTCTCACCCACACACACAAACACACACATTATTTCACTTTCACAACATGATGCACTGACTCTGTTGCACACACACAAACACTCACACACACACACACATATATATAGCCAGGGGAGTTCCCATCCTACCGCAGCGGCTGCTCCACAGGCTCAGCTAAGAGAAGGAAATGCAGAAAACGTACAGAGAAAGTGAAAGATGAGCAATGTGAAGGAAAAAAGAGGTCAGCAGAGAGGAGAGAAGTGTAGAGCATGCTATCAAACACAAGAAAAAACACTCCGAGAGCTAACGGATGGCACTTATTTATGCTGCATTCCAGTTTTTGTAGGAAAGTAGGGAATTCTGGGACAAACTTCCAAGAAAAAAAGAAGATAAATCTGATCTGCAACATGTTTTTAACTCATTTAATCTTAAATATTGTTTTAATTGGACAGAATTCAAAGTGTCTTTTCCTGAGAATCGATGCAAAACACTTTGATAAGAACTGAGAGCACCAGTTCACTGGAACACAGACACTAACGATGGCACACTGATGGGGAATTTCCTACTTCCATCTTTCAAACGGAAAGCAGCAGTCATTACTGGGTCGCCGGTTACAGCTACCAGAATGCTATTGGTCGGCTTAGTCAGAGCTAGCAGTGATTGGCTGAGAGGAAGTAAGCAGCTCACCTGAGGCCTCCCCGAGCATACCGGTCCTGCCGATGTTGGACAGCAGGTGGTCGATGTTCGGGGCGGGCTGAACGTCCTCCGTGTCCACCGGCGTCTGGAAGGAAAAGACAGAAAAAAACAACAACATTTAATGACTTTTCTGTGACTCTGGATACATAAAGAACCAGGAAAGTGGAAATTATTCACATCTATTATGAATAAACTGACATTTCTAAAGATTAAGTGGACTTGTTGATGCATATTGTTACTAAGAAACCTACAGTTTCAAGGGAAATGACGCTTAAATGTCAGCTGATGTTATTTCTCTGCAGACTCTACAGGCTTTACCTCTGTTCTCAGTCACAAAGATCAAGTTTAGAGCCCTCATGATAACGTGTCAACTCATAAACAGCAGAGTGACTCATTGGGTTTTAAAACAGCATAATCACTTCATGCTATGATCAGAAGAGAGATTACAAATGTTCGATTCATCTTTTTTCACTGCACATAGACGATGATAAATAGGCCGCAGTCTTCTCAGATTCAGCCTTCAAGACTTATTTTTCTTTAAACAAGATAAAAATCTCATGTTCCAAGAACAGTTCTTGTTGTGTTTCAGTGGAAAAAAATGACAAAATGAGGTAGTTTTCTGCACTTAAATCCATAAAAAGACACTTTAAGTTCACTGAAACAAACAGCTGCTCTCAGGACTGAACAGTGCAGCTTCACATTTCTGTGGTTTCTCAATTTAGGTTCATCACATTTTGAAAAAAAGGTAAAACACTCCCACAAAATAAAACTTATAACCTGTGACAGTACATTTAAAATGGATCCTGAGCTTTTACTCAGAGTTATTTCACACCAGCTTGGAGAGATTCTCAGAAAATGAAGTCAGACACGACATAGTGTACATAGTTTCATCTGTCAGAGACGCTGTGCATCTTTGACCGAGTGTTAACCGTCTCTGTACATAATGAGGTACAAATACATAAATCTTTATTGATCCTAAGCTATAGATGAACATGGGAAACATACCTTTTCATCCTTGTCCAGCTCATCAGCGAAAAACCAGATGCCCTACGAGAAGGACAGAAATATTCAGAGTGAAAAAGGTTAGTTGTGATTCTCTGTGTGTTTGTGTGTGTGTGTGCTGTCATCTTTGTAAAGACCTATTTTAGCTTCAAAGGTGAACAATGTAACTTTTTTTGGGAAACAATTTTGCTTTTATAGTCCAGATGGGCAAATTGCTCTTTTTGGGCTTATAAATGGTGAATCGACTGCATTTATACAGAGATTTTCTGGTGCTTTGACCACTCAAAACACTTTGCAACACAAGTCAGCATTCACCAGTTCGCACTCGTATGGCAGAAGGGTTTCTATACAGAGTGCCAACCTATTTATCAAGACACACACTCATACATTGATGGAAGAGCCATTGGACACAATTTAGGGTTCAACATCTTGTCCAAGGACATTTTAACGGGAGGAGACGGGGATCAAACAACTGACCCTCTGAACCACTGAACCACAAGACTTTACAAATGTAAATCTTCAGATTTAAAGAAAATCTAAAACCCATTTTAGCTCCTGCAAACTTCTGTTCCTTGTGTGAAGAGCTCTGAATTGCTGTTTGCTTACAACTCTGTAAGAAAGTTGTATGTTTCACTTTTAAATCAGCATTTTAAGGACAATTTGGCTTCTTCTCACCACCTTTAAGTGCTGATTTTGGATTAAAACTTGGTTCAAATGTTGTCGTTAGAATTAGGGTTATTAGGCTTTTGTTTCATGCAAATGCAGTTCAACTCCTTCACTTACTGTGCAGAAAGTTTGAATTTAATAACTTATTTAAAAACTGCAAGTCAGCACTGTTTGAGAAAATGAACAAAACTGTTTATAGCTTCAACCTTTCTGCATAATAACGCAAAGAGTTGAACTGCATGTAGATATATCGAGAGCTGTCATCTCCACCTAAGGCCACAAACTCATAAATTAACCCTCGGTCATGGTTAAATTAAGGGGTGTGTGTGAAACATTTCTCACATGTTGGATGAGTGTCTCTACTATCTTGTAGCGGTCGGGCATGTGTGTGACCATGTCTTTCATGTTATCCTCCGACGTCCGGACCAGAGTCGGGCCGAACACCAGAGCCAGGTTACGAGGCTCCATCTGCACACAGGAGGGAACGACATGAACAACAAAGACAAAACAATGATGTATGATTTTTATTTCAGAGTTTTTTTTCTTACACACACCTTGTTTTTATCCGAGTTGTCGGCTACAGTCTTCAGGTGACCGACCAGGAACTTCAGAGTGTGATAATAATGATCTGGGAGGTCTCGGATCTGCAAAAACCAGAGGAATGACAGTGAGAAACCTGTTGAGCCTGACCGACTTCTGCCACACACACACAAACACAAACACACACACACACATTAACCACACAGATAAATGCCTAAAATTCATTCACGAATACAAACAAACACACCAGTTTCTTCATTGTTTTCAGTCTGTCTGATGCATTTTCCATCCGATTGGCGTCGATGAAGTCGTTGTATTTGTCTGTAAAAAACATGAGAGGTGAGATGGTTTGATGTGAATGCGCTGCAGCGTGAAGCCGAGCCGTGAGTTTGTGGCTTGTCTTGACATGTTTACACTCACCGTTGGTGAAGAGCGGCTCTGGAAGTTTCCTGAAGAAAGATTTGAGTAAACTGCTGACAACATTGAGGTCCTGCCACTTCTGTTGACGGTGAAAGACACAGAGAGAGAAGTCAGCGGTCAGAATATTTAAAGCTTATAAAACCCATCAGTCTGAGGTCTCTGAGGTATTTCCTGACCTCCTCTGCAGGGTTGATGTCGATGCCCTTGTTGAGCTGATCCTGAAGCATCGACACCATGGCGTTGTTCCCGGGGACTCTGTAGATCCCGGTGTACTCCAGACCCATGTCCTCCACCAGACCGCAGCAGATCTCCACGATCAGCGGGATGAACTGAGACGAGCACGGACAGGATTTAATCACAAGTGAAACATTCGGGAGAAACTCATGTTTCAGTGCACTCAGGTTAACTTAGAGACTAAACAGAGGCTGACCTTGTTATTTACACCCGGCTGACAATCCTCCAACCTCACGCCAAAAGCTTTGGGTCCCGCCTTCTTTGTCTTCTTCATGATGTTGATTCCCCACGGAGACTTTGGAGCGCCGCTGTCATCTGAAGACACATTGGAACAAAACCTTAGATTTGACGCAGAGCCTCAGTTCTTGGTTTCTACAGTCCTTAAATTAAAGACTTTCATCAGAAAGGGAAGTGAATAATTACCTCTGCTCAGTGTATAACACAATTATCCCGGGCTGTGCCACCAACTCCCAATATTTAATCAAAAGCAATAATAACAGTGATACAGTTTGGAGGTCTGATGCCGCAGCAACTGATTTATGTCCTTGACTTCATGAGTGGCCATCAAAATTCATGAGCTGTGACTGTTACGTTTAAGTGCTTCAGATTGCTGCTTCTTCTGTTGTTTAGTTTCCTTTTTTGTGTTTATTTTTTAACATTTGATGGTTTTGGCATTGACAGAACATTGAGCCAAACAAACCTTCATATTAACAAACCTCACTATCTCAAAATCAAACATTCAGAGAAAAAGAAAAGTACAAAAAAAGATCAAATATATAATCTCTTAATAACATCTGTATTACAGTTTATGTTGCTGTTGTAATATTTTAGATTTATTTTATTCAGATCATTTTCCAGGAATTTGCATTAAAGTGATTCATGTTTCCTGAATTTTATTGATTTCTTTCTGACCACATGGGTTCATTTCTTTATAACAAGGCAGGACGCCATTTTCAGTGACCACATCACAGACCAGACACAAAGCAATCACTCTCCTGAAGCCTGAAGCCTGAAGCAGGCGGATTTCAATCAGCAGTGCTGCCTTCCAGCTGGTGTGAAGTGATTCGAGTAGATACCTAGAATCTCATCTAAAGAGGGATCTCTGCAGCAGCTACAGTGCTTTCTTTGTTCTTAACATGATCCAGTGATGCAGTGCACACTGGCAGTGTGTCTGCTTCCACTTCCTCTTCCTCTGACACTGACCTTTGCCCTCTGGTTTGGGGGAACGTGGAGCCCCGGCAGCGTTTTCTGTCTTGGCGAGCAGGAAGGGAGGCTTCATGCGAGGCAGCCTGGGAGAGGAGTCGGGTTTGCTGCCTGTTGGACTGCAGGGGGAGACAGAGAGGCAGGTTTAAATTCCAGCTGTGAGTGCAGTGCAGATGTTAAAGCAGCTTCATTACGTTCAGATACAATCTGTCACCTCTGTTTTCTGTAGTCGTTCAGCTTCTTATTGATGAGGGCCTGTCTGGAAAAGCCGAGCT
The DNA here is from genome assembly GCA_029814665.1 of Acanthurus lineatus. Lineage (NCBI taxonomy): Eukaryota > Metazoa > Chordata > Actinopteri > Acanthuriformes > Acanthuridae > Acanthurus > Acanthurus lineatus. The sequence continues at coordinate 4,706,589 of JAPZDV010000009.1, forward strand.
CCTGCAACAAAAAAACACACACCTGCGTTATGATTTCTGATAAAAACTGCACACTTCAGGTACAAAAACAGAGGGGATTGAACGTGACGGGTTATGTTGCGTCCTCTGACCTCGCTGTCCGTCTTGCTGTTCTCCCTGATGACCTTGATCCAGTCCAGCATGTCCTCCCGGTCCTCCGCCTGCAGCAGGTACTCGCAGAAGTCCTGGGTGGTCAGCCGCAGGGCGTTCTTCCGTTTGGTCTCGCTGTACGCTATGTCAACCAGGCAGCCCCGGATGCTGATTGGCTGCTCGTCCTCTGCCGAACCTCCGATCGTGGCCCCCCGAAGCACCGCCTCCCTTTTGTCCTTGTAGAGGAAGAGCGAATGGGAGCGAAGCACCGAGAAGACTCGCTTCCACGGACGCATGCCGCTGCCCACCTTCTGTGACGGACAGATGAGATGTGACGTGAGTCTTTGAACACTTTTAATCTTTTTCTGCCTTCAGTTATTTTCTAATCAAGCCCACCTTGCCCTTCTCAGTGAGGATCTGTTTGAAGTGCAGCCATCCTTCTCGCCGTACGTCGCTGTAGGTGATGTTTCCCAGCTCTGAGGTGGAGTGGCGCTTAGATCGAACCTCCTCTGCGGCGCCCAGGTTGTCCAGAGACTGAAACACAAACAGGGGAATGTTCACAACATTTGTTGACATGTTAGCTATTAAAATCCATAAAATCTGATTTCTTTCACTTCAGTTTCAGTATGATAAAGCAAATTATTTGCATTGTAGTGTTAATATGTTTTTGCCGAGGTGCTAAGTCAACTTTTAAAGGCCAAATTCCTCGGTATCCTGTGCTGGTGAGGGTTCAGTTGTTACCAAGTGTTTGGCACATTTCATCATGAATCTCTGGCTTTTCCTTTCACCACATTACATCATTTTACAATTGATGCAACAGTAGGAATGGCAGCAGTTTTCTGGCCTCTTTGTCCTTCTGCACTGTAAGCTTCCAAAAGCTAATTTAAAAACTCGCTCAGCGTGCAGCTTTGATGCACCTGAACTGTAAAAATGAAAAGATCTACAACATTTTCTGCTGTGCAGAAATCACCAAGGGCACAGGAGGACAAGATTTTAGATGAAGTGTTTTTAAATCAAGATTATGTTGCATTTCAAAGAGGAAAATAAGACATTTTCTCCTTTAGAATTAAAAAGGTAGAATTGATAAACAATAAAACAAACTCTTGCTCAATTATAAAGTATAAAATATGTGGAGAGGAGCTCAGACCAAATCAGGTGTTGTAGAAAACACAAGTTTGCTGCAAGTTCTGCTATTTTAAACTGTTTCATGAAAGAAGTAAAACATAAATTGTAACTCTCATTTCCGACATTAAATAGAAACACAAGGAAAATTTAACAAGCGATCGATCTTGTTGCACTGTAGGCCACATAACATTTTTATAAAAGTTTATGTGGCTGAATTTGAAAAGAAAATACCAGTTAACTTTTTTGAGTCTATTGTTTTTTTAAATTGCTTTAAAGCTGCTTGTTTGTAGTTTTTATTCAAAAAACATAATGGGACAGTCGACCATCCAGACCTGATTAATGAGTAAAAAAGTCAGCATTTAATGTTTGTTAATCAAAGATGAAGATCTCACCCCATCTGTGAAGAAACTCTTCACTCTCTTTGGTAGCCTCCTGCAAAGAACAACAACAACAAGAGTTATCAAAGTGTCTGCCTGCATGTCACATCACGTTTGTCTCAGATGGTCAGTACTCACGAGAAGACCCGTCCTTCCTCTCTGAACGTGTTGAGTCCTTCGTCGCACGACTTGGAGCGCTCGGTGGTGATGGCTAGAAGATAGGAGGAACGGCGACTGGATTTAATACTGCCTGCTCGATGAGAGGATGAAATGAGCACGGAGAGAGAGAGAGAGAGAGAGAGAAGAAAAGAGAAACAAAGAGACAGAGACAGAGAAAAAGACAGAATGTTGATGTAATGCCAATCACCAGCGTGGACGGTGTTGGATTAGGAGGTGGGGATAGTGAGGGAGGGAGGAAGGGAGGAGGAGGTCGGGGGTTTGAGTGGGGAGTGAGGAGGTTGGTGAGGTGAGGTGAGGATGGACGGTGGGGGGAGATGAGCTTGAACGTCCGGTTAGATCGAGTTATCTGTGGTCACTTTTCTCACCACTGACATGCAGGCGTAGCTTCTTTACATGCATTTTGAGCCGTTTGAGTAAAGAAACGAATCGTGCCAATCATTTGTTAAACTGATCACAACTGAAAGTCAAATGAATCCGAAACAAATTCATTTCCTGGATTTCATGCACAACTTAACAAAACAAACAAATACATTCAGAACAAACATGCTTGTTTCGATCTTTGTGTCAAACATCCATTGATAAATTTGGCATGCAAAAAATGTCACAGCAGTGCTTAAAAAACACATCTTTGCAAGGATTTTTGTCTTATTATTGAGCCTCAAAAGCCTTGTTTGAAAGTGTAGATGGATTATTTAAACCTCTTTCCAATAAAAATACAGTTTTTCAAGAAATTACTGTCAGTGATGTGACAGAAAACATCATTATTTAACAAAATGCTGCACTGGAATCAAAGAGAAATCCACTTAATCCAGGATGAACGATTTGAGTTGAATTAAAAAAAAGGCTACAAATTTCAGACATTTCCATTTAATTTAAGGAAATAAGACTTCTTAAGGCTCAATATCAAAAATACTTGACAAGATGGAAAATATAGAAGACCAACATTCAACTTTAAAATCTCATGCACTCTTCCAGTCCCTCTCTGGAGTCAAAAGAGGGATCTTTCACGTCGCAGGTAAACGCGACAAGTCAGATCATTTTTTCTTGCTGCATGCAGTGGGGGAGAAGCGAGGGAAGGATGGGGGAGGAAGGGGGGGGCACTCACTGCAGTCGTGTGAGAAGAGCCTAGTGAGGGGAAAGGTGAAGGTGGGGGAGTTGGGGCTGGTGACCACGGCGGGCGCCGAACTCATGCCGCTGGACACCACGGAGGACGCCGGCACGTGGCGGGCGCGCAAGTCAGCACCTGGGCTGGTCGGCTCATCTGTGGGAGGGTGGAGGGGAAGCAGGGGGGAGGCAGGAGGAGAGGAGAAAGGAAGAAAGGATAGGGTTAGATGTTAGAGAAAAGGTCAGAAGAGAAAATATGAGGAAAAGGAAAAAAGAGGGTTAGGTTAGCCAAAAGGTGTGGAAGAGGAGAGGTTTTTTTTTTTAAAGGGAGAGGAATGGCGAGGAACCGCAGGTTTACCATCAGAGATACTGAACAAGAGCATTCATTTCCATTTCTTTCACTTTGCATTTAAATTTCATGCTTTCAGCTTCAAAATCATCACATGAAACATTCACACTTGAAGGCTGGATTCCAGTGAGACACAAAAGACCGACTACAAACACAATTCATTCACCTTCAAAGCCACAAAAGACGCCAAAAGGATCTAAAACCTGTGAAACTGTCTCAGGAAAGAACAAATACTAATGCAACCTGACAAAAGAGGCAAAAAGTCACACAGGTACATCATCAAACAGGCAAATAGATTACAAATAATTCAATACCTTCGTCTCCTGTTGCCATAAGAAGAACTATTGTGCTGCTAACAGAGGTGGGGTTTGACAGAGATTTACTGGCTCCAGGTTTCAGTTCTTTATGAGATCTACAGTAAAGTATCATCCAGCACATGTGAGGATACATGTGAGGACACATGTGAGAGAAAGTGTCACAACTCAACATATGAAAGAAGTGTTTGAATGAGTGAATCAGTGATGTTTAACTGCAGCTTTTGTGCCGTGAATAAACGCTTCAGTGTTCGAGAAGACAAAGGCATAAAGCAGCTTTGTAGGTCAAACAGGCTACAAGTCTTTGGAGCTGATGCAAAGGGATATGAAACCACAACACACACACACACACAAACACACAAACACACACACACACATACGAACACTCACACTTCCTGACTGACAAAAAAGATTGGAGGCCAAGAATTTGCATACAGAGAGCAGAAGCTGGATTTGTTGGTGACATTTTGAACTGTCAGGACTGAACTGCTGCAGGGTTTGGGTGTGTGTTCTCTGTGGGAACAGCAGGGGGCAGCACAGCCTTAAAACAGCCCTGCTGACTGGAGGGACTTTTATCAGTCTAACCCCAGAGACCAACACATTTTTATAAACTCTTCTTGTGTTTCTCCAAATTTCAGCTCTGATACTTTTCTGTCTTACCTCTCTGTCCCTGCAAACGTGTCTCACCTTCATCATCATCGTCCTCCTCTTTCTGTCTCCATGGCTTTCTTCCATCTACCACCCTTTCTGTTCTATTCTAAACTCCTGTGCATACTAGAGCTCGGCATAAGGCGGAAAACATTTCCAATCTGGGATGAGGAATCTGCCTGTTTGCATCGCTGCCCAGAAATAGCCGGGCTGTGGGTTTAACAAAGGCCGTCATTAAGGGAGTTCAGAGCCATGAGACAAGAGCCGGACCAGCAGAGGGGAGCAACATACTACAGCACGCTGTGTCCCGACCTTACAGTATGTCCTATAACACATGTGTAACTCTGCATTCAGAGATTACATGAGGAGGAAATTAGAGAGAAAAAGAATAAAAGAGAAGGAATATGCACTTAAAGAAGTCTGAAATAACTTTAAAAACACAGCTACATGTGAGTCTTGGTGTGAAAAATCACTGAATCTCCAAGTTGAACTGTTCTTTCTTTTTTAAATGTGAACTTTAAGGGTTCAGTAAATTCTCCTGCCTTTTAAAGTCACTTTGAAACTCTTAAGACTTTTTAAAAAATGCAGTCATCAAGCATATAGCGATGCTTTTGTTACTCATTTTACTTATTTACTGAAAACTGGCATTTTGAAGTCGCAGAGGTATCAGCAACAACATCATTTTTTTCTATATCTTAATTCAAGAAATATAAATATGCAAACAAAATAAACCTAACTACTCAAATGTTTAACAGCTGTTTTAAAACTTGGACTAAAAGTCTGCAAAATTATGGCCTAGACTAGTACAAATTGAATTAAAGAAAAAACAAAGACATGAAGAATTACAGATTAAAATATTTTCCACTGAAGACTATTCTTAAGATTATTTTCTCTTTTAAGTTAATCACCGTTTGGTCAAAACAAATTCAGAAAAAAGTAAAAAAAGGCAAATCACAATTTCCAGAAAGCACAAAATGAAGACTTCAAGTTCTTCATGTTTTGCATCAGATAATCAGTTTATCATCATGTGAGACGAAGAAAAGGGAGCAGCTGGAACCGTTTGTGCTTAACAAAATCACTTGAACGCTTATTTGATTATCCGAGTTGTAATCTGTTGTAATTGATTAATCAACTAATAGTTTCACCTCTATGAACAAGACTGTGAGTTTAATAGTAGATGGCAACTTTTGGTACTTAACAAGTTTCTATACTCAGTGCTAAAATTGCGTTTAAGTTAAAAAAGATTTAGAGGCAAGAATGAGTTAAACAGAGAAAAGAAAACAAGGATTCTATGAAAAGAGGAGATAAAAAGAGAAAGAAAGACGTCTGGTGCCTGTAAGACAAGACGGAGGGTTAAAGAGGCCAGTACAGAGGGTCGTGGTCCTGGTCTGTTGTGTTCAGGGTCCAGCTAGTAAAGACAGTCCTCGGCTGAACCCCCACACACCCACACGACACACAAACCCCTTCATCTTCCAGAGCAGCACAATAGCAGCATTGAGGGCGGGAGGGAGCCGAGTGTTCGGGCCCCTACTGTTCCCCACAAGGACCGCCACAAAAACCTCCTGGTAATTTACAGCTTAGATTCATGTTGAAAGAGTCCAAGTGGGCAAAGAGTAAAACACTGTCGTCCGTTGACATGTGAATTTTTGTGTTTTAATTCACACCGTATGAGCTGCAAGAGCAAGAAAAAAAATAAGACTAAATACTTGATCAAAGTTTGAAAATCTTCCAGATCTCTACACGGGACGTCATGAAAACACACTCGCTGTCAGACAGAGGCTGCCTTTGTGCTCTCCACCTCACACACATCCGTGCTTTTGAGACAAGGACGAAAAACAGCCAATTAAATCGCATGTTCCCAAGCAGGCACAGATCATATCAGCATCTCTGTCAGGGAGATGAAGAGATGGAGGGAGAGGGAGAGAGAGAGAGAGAGAGAGAGAGAGAGAGAGAGAGGGAAGGAAAGAGCTAGCTCTTGTCTATGGGGAGAAACTAGCCTAGTTTCAGTTTATGGTCATTAAACATGTCCCGGCCTGCAGCTCTGACTGCCTGGTTTCTGAAGCTACGAGGCAAGAATGTGCTCTGACAGACTGAGAGAGAGAGAGAGAGAGAGAGAGAGAGAGAGAGAGAGAGAGAGAGAGAGAGAGAGAGAGAGAGAGAGAGATGCCTCATGGATTTGCTGATCCACTGGATTTTCTCCCTTTAAATGACTTTCTCTGGCCGAGCGTGGCTTGGCTCAAATATCAGCGGCCATTCCAGGTTAGGACAAAGCTTCCAAGTCAGCTGATTTGAATCTGTTCAGCTTTAGGGGGGGGGAAGCAGCGGCTGTTTTCTTCAGGGCTGCGACAGGGTGATGGAGGCATGCGACTTCCGTCTGACTGACTGACTGACTGACTGACTTTGTTTGCGTATGATTTAACTTAATATCTGCTGAGCATGTCAAGTGACACAAGCCCATATGAAGCCTGTGGAGCCCCTGAACTTTGAGTCTTTTTCATAGCAGAGAACAAGCCGGGACACGACCGCAGTCGCTTCCCACTGATACCAACGTATGGAGGCCATAACTGTACGATACATATTCATGCAAATAACCTCACAAAGACACAGACCCGTATATAATGAACACACAGGAGTTATTCTTGGTTATCACTGTCACAAATTTAGGAAATTTTACTTCAAGTTTCACTGGATTCATTTAAATAAACTTTCCTACAAATCATAAGCAAACTTTGAAATGTTTCTTTGGGTGCATTTCTGTCTGTTTGGTGCAGGTTAAAAGAAATTTTTAACAAGCAAACTGTTCAAAGTCTACCAAACTAAAGTTATTGCATCTCTATCAATAAAAACTGATAATAAGCGGCCAATTTTTCAGATTTATAAAGCCAAATTTTTCATCAGCCAAGAGTCTAACAGCCATGCTAGCAGTTCAATCAGGTTGTATTTTGGCACAGGGCTGTTTTGAGCTAATTGCTAACAGTAATACGTCAATATGCTCCAAATGAAAATGCTAACATGCTGGTGTTTAGCAGATATATCAGCATAATAGCATGCTAACATTTGCTGAGCAGCATTAAACACAAAGTATTATTAAGGCTGATGCCAATATTCTTAGGTTTGCAGATTTTGGGTCATAAATCAAAATATTTGAGCATTTTTTTCATTAACTAATGAATGAGCTGAAGCAGTGTTTCCCAAACCTCGGGTTTTTGTGTTATGCTGCTCTGTTCAGCTCAGATGTTGTGATTCATGTTGTTTATCATATTATATATTTTGAGATATTGAGAATCTTAGCATTAGGCTCAGATTCTCCGATTTAATGCTGCCATGTACTAATATATAATGAAACTAATACTTTTCATATGCACATTAAACTCTGGTTTCTTGCGTTCTTCACCGTAGTTTAATAAGGCATTTCAATATGTTTGGGCTTCAAGGAGACATCAAACTTCTTTTAAGAGTCTTTTGGGTCTGAATAAGTTTGGACACCCTTGGGCCGGGGGAAAAGTTTATGAGAGATCAAAGTCATTTGAGTTCGACCTCAGGGGATCATTAAATAATCAATCAGCACAACCATCTACAGATCTGTGCTGCGAGCGAAACTTAAAACTAATTCAGCAAATCACTACAAAATGAGGAAAAATCCCAAAAATAGAAAATGATGACAGGCTGCAACACGACAGGAATTCTAGTGCATATTTAACACTACACTGCTCACACACAAACAACCACACACACACACACACACACACACATTCAGGAGGTGAAGCCTTCACCTCATTTGCTCAGCACAGTGAGGTGACCTCAGAGACCAGGGATGAGAATGATGAACTCCAGTATGATTCAGTAAAACTACTAATACTGTCTGTAAGTCTGTGGGAAGTGCCAGTGTTACCCAACGCAAACATTCACACACACTTACACACACACATTCACACACACAGCACACAACACACACTAGCATGAACATCAATGAGAGAATGGAAACTGCATCTGAAAAGAGCCTGGAGCTTAAATACACAGACAAGACGGAAATTAAGGAAACACACATTTTCCCCTAAACTCATAATTTTGTCTGAATTACAGCTTTGCGTTTCCTCTCCGTTAAGCTTTCACTAACATTCAATAAACACTCGACGTGGATTAAATCTGAGAATGAAAGCGATGAAACCTCAAGGTCAGCCGCAGGGGATTAAGGCGTAAGAGAAAGGGGACACGTGAGGAGGCTCAAACGCTCCTCGCTTACCTATGAAGGGGATGGAGGCCAGGGAGTCATCCTCGATGGGGAGGGGGGCGAGGCTGCCGTTCGGTTTGCGTGGGGCTACATCTCCTGTGGAGCCAGAGGCCGGAGCTGAGTCTTGATCGGGAGAAAACAAAGAGGGTTCTAGCCCGTCCAGGGGCAGTGCATAGTGGGGATGGCGCATACCGTAAGCGTTCCTCCGTCCGGTGGGGGGTTTCTGCCTCAGCACCACTTCCTGGGTCTGTGCAACCACCTCCGCCTGCCCCTCCACCGACCCTCGTTCCCTCTCGTGGTTCGTTGGCCTGTAGCCTCTGTCCTGGGATTCGGGAGTGGTGGAGGCAAGAGGGGAGGCGGTAGAGGCAGTTAAGGGTGCTGATGTGCCCTCTGGGGGGCTTTTAGGCGTTGGGTTCCAGTTCAAGTGAGGGCCAGAGTATGAAGGGTCCCTGAAAGAGTGGGCTTGCTGCATAATGCGTCCCGTCTTGCGGTAAAAAGAGGGGCTGTAACTACGGTAGCCCACCGGCTGGTCATCCATGCTCTGCCCTGTGGGGAGCCGCCTGCTCTGGGAGGCAGCCTGCTGGGGCTGAGGCTGGGGGTGGGCCTGGGTGTGGGTCTGAGGGTGGTGTTTGGAATGAGACGGTCGGGACATCGGAGACGCTTGCGTTGCACCGTAATGGCTCCCCTGCCTCGGGTAGACGTCAGTCCTCTGGGGCGGCTGGGGGGCCTGCTGGAGCCATGAAGGCCTCTCAAACCGAGGTGAGACCAGTCCAGCTGCAGCTCGGTCCAGCATCTCCAACGAGCGGCCGTGGCGATCGTACTGGGCCAGCAGGTTTTCAGAGCGTGTTCGGGTATAGTTAGAGGGTGGTTGGCCCCTACCTGGACCCCCCTCCCAGTCTCCGTACGACCAGTAGGGCTCTCCGTGGGGTCCTGGTCCTGACTGCTGAAATAACAGCAGAGTGTCTTGGGAGGCGCTGTGTGGCCAGCCACCTGTCCGCTGCTGCTGCCTCCTGGTTTCGCTGAGTCGGTCCTGAGAGTAGCTGCGGTGGCGGGTCTGCATGCTGCGTCCTGGGCGCTCAGGCATCTGGTTGTAGTACCAGTCGGAGAGGGCCTGCTGGCAGCGCTCATTGCGGCTGTGGCTGAGCTGAGGCAGTGGGGGACTGGTCCAGGCCGAGCTGGACTTACGTGGCTGAGCCTGCGAGGAGCCGGCGGCGTGGTGGTTTGGGTAGTGGACCTGCAGCGGGCTGGACAGGAGGCCTCCCGATGATGAAGATGAAGAGTAGGAGCGCCCCCTGGTCTGCCCCTGAGGCTGCTGGCTGGTCATACCGTACTGGATCTCCTCTGTGCGGTGGGATGGGCTGCTGTGACCCACGCCGCCTGGCTCTCCTGCTCGCCCTTCCTGCCAGCTGGCGGGGCTGCCCAAAGCGGAGCGGTTGTCCAGGGGTGAAGAGGGGCTGGAAGAGCTTGGCCAGCGACTCCAGTTGTCCAGCTGGTTCTGGCCCATAGGGGCAGACTGAGGGGCTGTGGCGGGGGGCGTGGTCTTGGAGCGTGGGTAACAGAGGGGCGGCGGTACTGGGAGGTTCTCAGCTCCCCCTGAGAAGGGTTCGTTGCCTGTCAGGTAGGCATCCTGGGAGTATGCCTGGGAGTGAGAGGGAAGATGGAGAGGTGAGATAAGACATGACAGGGAAGAAAACTCCAAAAAAAAAAAGGTGTGTGATGATTTCGAATCTTAATGTGTCTTAATGTAAACATGTCTGATAACAACACAGACCGTCTCCATAACTCAAGACGACTTCACGCTGCTGTTTCATTACACAACAGGCCTTAAAGGGGAACGATCTCTCAGCTACAGCCTTTCCCCAGGGCCTTGGCTCTCTACACAAACACATGCTAGCTAGCAAACTGCATGAACTGCCTCGAGCAAAAGCCACAACACTCACTGCACAGCCACCAGCTGGAAACACATACATATGTCCCCACCAACGCTGTATATACATACATACATACATACATACATACAGGATATATACAGACACACTGCGCTGCTTTAAGAGTATCCGTTGAAAATAAAAAGTGTATAATTAACCAATTACTGTATGAAGTACATTCAAAAGCATCACAGACAACTTTTACTTAACTTCATAACACCAGAAGAACAAAAACAGACTTTCTAACAATCCCTTTTCTCACACTAATGATTGAAGCCAAACAACATCGACGGATCAGCAACTTTTTCAGGGTTAATCCAAAACCGTCCAACAGAATCCAAAACCTTTCCTCAGCCTGCATGTCAAGCTTGTCGCCACCACAAACAGACACAGAGGAAGAACAACAGAGATCAAGGCAGAAGGCTGATCCTCACCAACACTCCGGACAAAACACTCCAGCTGGTAAAACCCGCCGTTCTTCAGAAACAACTTCCTGTAGAAAACAACCCTTTTTTTATTCTTCTCTCTGTTACTTTGAACGTGAGTTTTCTATCTGTTGATCTCCTTGTTTGTCTCCTCTTTCGGATCCTTCCAAACTCTCTCCCTCTCTCTCTCTCTCTCTCTCTCCTCCCTCTCATTCTCTGCTTTACTCCACCCTGTGGGAGTGTGTAAGGAGGCGCAGCACTGGTGATGTCATGCTAGGAATGCAGCAGATACAGGCGTAGCAGCGAGAGGAGGAGTGTGAGGACTGAGGTTTATAATGTTAAAACATATGCAGGAGACATAAATAAAGAACCAGGGTTTCTGACTCGTGTGGCAGGAAAAATTTAAGCTCCTGCATGTGTGAGAGGAATCACATAAATCTGGTGATCTGGAGTTGTGTGTTGACATGTTGCTCCAGGTTAATGGGAGGAGCGAGGGATGATGCATGTCGGATCATGTGAGCGAGCGCGGAGCAACCTGTGGAGCGACAAAAATGTGTTGTACGGTACATGGGTGTGTGAACGAGCACTGGGGCTGTTTATTTTTTTTGCCGAACGTAAGCCTCAACAGTCAGAAATACCAGTGGCTTTTAATGAATGCGTGTTGTAATCTAAACACAGAGCGAGCGGCCTCTGAGTCACCGTGCAGCCATTCTAAGAAAAATCTCTACATTCTTTAACAATGACGCGGTGAATTTTGGATGAACTCTGAAAATAAGAACTGCAGAATATTCAATTTCCTACAGTGTCCATGAATAATGTGTAATAAAATATACGTATGTGTGCAATGCGTGATTTGTGAATGTTAGTTATTTTGTACAGGTGGGATGTTTGCAGAATCTTGTGCATCACACTCACCAATTGAAGCACATCTTCATCTTTTGGCATAATGGAGAGCTCCAACACACTCTCACTGCAAGACACACAGGAGGAGGAGGACAGGAAGAGGAAAAACATTAGAGTTTTAACAGTTTTTTAAGAGATAATTCAAGCATTTTTCATGCACTGACAAGGTAACTGAACCCGAA
>JAPZDV010000009.1:4718562-4754343 GCA_029814665.1 Acanthurus lineatus
AACATTAGAGTTTTAACAGTTTTTTAAGAGATAATTCAAGCATTTTTCATGCACTGACAAGGTAACTGAACCCAAATTCCCGGATTCTTAAATCTTTCATAAACATATATTGTAAAAATAGTTACTACAAAGGCAAAACTATAAAATGAACTTTAAAGAATTCCTTTTTAACCCAGCAATCAATGTATATTCTCTCTTACCAACTGTTCATGTTAACTGTTTATATTTATTTAAAGCTTGCTAAGTTGACGTCAAGTGACAACAAGCAAAATGACAAAAAGGGATTGTTTCAATTCGAATATTAGAAAATTTTTGATATACATGAGTGGTTGTGTCTATGAAATTAAAGATTACGTCGACCCCATTGTTTTAAGGAGGACATTTAAATTCAAGTATATTCCTAACCCTGAAAACATTACAGTCAAAATTTAGCATTTTCCAAGTTTTCAGGGCTTTGTAAGAACACCAAGAGAGGTGAAAAACAAATTGGGAAAGGAGTAAAATACAGATGGGTTTTACCAAACATGACCATCAACAGCAGTGTTACGCAAGAGAGACATGCAATCGCTCAAAAATGCATCAGGTTTCTTAATTTTATTAAGTCAATCAGGTACCAGCCAGATTTACATGAGTCACACCAAATATTGCTGTCATTATAAAGTTGGGTAATTCTGCTATTATTACATTTACCACAGAGACTATTTGAAGCATTACACTGATCCCTGGCCTGCGGAGTTTCATGCTTTGAGGTGTAGATTTTAAACTTGGGGAAACAAGAGCACTGGCATCAGATTGGGAGTCAGTATCATAATTTTTTACTGAGTTAAAGTTTCTCAGTTTTAATCACGAGAGAAAATGTCCGACCTTTCATCCTCAGGACCAGCTGGCTGTGCTACAGCTGCCTCTGACCTCCCAGCATTTAAGGGTTAATGTGAATAATACAATACCATTTTTAAAGTCTATTCAAGGCAGTAGCTTCTTATGTAAGATTCAAACCAGCCATCACATAAAACCTCACTATTTAAGTGTATGTGTCCCTTTTTAAGACCTTATTTTCCCCTCTGAAGAGCCATATTATCTGACTTTAAACCTAGTGGAGCATGTGACTGCGTAGAGTGCACTGCTTCAGGCTACTCTATTTTACCAGCAGAAAAAAAACTAGTTACAGTGACTCGATGCATGTCATCTCTGTGGTAAGCTTGCAAAGAAACAGCAAACAGACGGTTCACTAAATCAACAAGCCAAAGGCTCAAAGTGTCGACAGGCGGGAGGTCTTACCTGTTTTGTATGAGCGCTATCACCTGCGAGTACGTCTTTCCTAGAACACTCTCTCCGTTCACTTTCACCAGCCGATCCCCTGCAAAAACACAGATGAATTTCAGTTTCAGTGCAGTCCTGTTATCGACCCGCACCCTCTAAAACAGGCAATGACCTCCTGTAATGGTAAGTAAAGCTTGGGACATGTTTCCAAGGGTCTAAGGGTGAAAAACAGCTGTATTTCCTTGTAAAAATTTTCTTTTATTTGTGTTCTAAAGATGAAGGTGTGTCTAATCTCAACAAAACCAAAAACATGCAGGCAAAACATCAAACTTATTGTGTATTAAGCATGTGAGGACGGCAAGGTGTGCCATGCAAAGCACCTCAGCCTGAGCCAATTCAAATGTAATCATTATTCCATCATGACAAAGAGCAACGCTAATTGTCTCCAACATATCTGGAAGGCAGTATCCTTCAGTGATCTTCAACAAATTAAAACATCAATCAAATTAAAAAGTCATGAGTAATCTGTCCCCAGATTAACTGTAAAGTTGTTCAGTGATGTCAGTGCAGCTCTGATGCTCCAGGGACGGTGTTAGATAACTATGCATTCAACATTTGGACTCATGGTGACTTCATGCAAGCTGAAACACATATAAAATGCTCAGAGTGTATGTGTTTTTACATATGTTAACACATGCATGTGACCTTCTGGATGTGACAGTTTGTGTTAGAGGATGCACAGATGAGTACAGGCTAAGTGAGTCTGAGCGGCCGGGAGTTTCCTGCTGCACCTGCTAAAGCAGCAAGACGCAACAGGAATGCTTCAACAGCTCTGTCACATTTAAATATACTTGAGCTTTTGATTTGTCGAACCTCGTATCTGTGTTATGTCACCTAAAGATTTTTAACTCTCGGCAGTTCACCCATCATTAAATCTCTCATATCACTGTGAATCTGTTCGTGTCTGCAGCATCACGTGACCACAGCGCTCCCCGACAGATTTTCAATGCAAATCAGGACGTTTGTGCTCCTGCACCATATGTTCCTTTTACCTGTGCACAGGCCCGCCTGGTGGGCCGGACCTTTTTCTCTCACACTCTTCACAAATATGGTGTCCATCGGCTCCATTCGACCTTTCTGATACCCTACAAGAAAAAAGACAAAAAGGAGGAATTGCAAAGTTTAAGGATTGTTCCTGCTGATTGCAAAAATGCTTAACTGTTAACACAAATCAAATAAAGCTTTAAGATTTTTGACTACTTGTTTATATCAGTTTCCTGCTCTGGGGAGTAAAATAATACTTTGCTTTTACTGTGTGTAATTGTTTTCAATGGGGTGTTATAAGCAGTTGACTAGTTTAGATGCAGTGCTGCAAAATGTCCTGTAGGGGGCGCAGAGAGGCTGCAGAGCAGAGGTGACAGGAGGGAGTACAGGAGGTCGCAGCAAATTACATCATCAGTTCTTCCACCGGACAATGTTTTAATTTGTCGTCTAATGAGAAAGAAAAGCAGAGAGACGGAGAACACTCACCCTTTCTGTTTCCGTTCTCCTCATCCTGCAAAGAAAAGACACAGACTGAATTACTGATTTCATTCAAGTCAAGATATGTCAGTTTATGGAAAACAACCAGTGTCAAAGGGTTTTACAGAGACAATTTAAATTAATAGGTTGCTTACTGAGACCAACACAATGAATAAAAGTGCTTTTGTTCTATTATTCATTAAGAGAACTGAAATGTAATTAAGTAGAGAGGGTTCTTCGGCTGAAGGTGACAGTGATGGATAAACTGTTCCACACACATTAAGAGAATTACAGCAGCCAAGATTTTAAGCAATAAAAGCATGTAAGAAATTCTTCATATTACCATCAGAAGGAAAAGGTTTTATTTTTGCAACTTAATACAAACAAAATTATATATTTTTTGGTTAAATTGGACACTTAAACTTCTGCCATGTGTACTAAGACATGAGGAGACGAGGTGCAAGAAAATTAGCAATTACAGTGAGAATCTCTGTCTTGCTCTTATTTAACTGAAGAAACTGCAGATTTGGGTTTTTTTTCTTTGGACAAAACACATTCATGAAGCTGTCCTGATTTTTTTTACTTTACAGCTTCGTCACAAGCAAAAAAACACTGAAATCTTCAACAAACAGGTTAAAATCTCAACTTTTTTACCATAAAACAAAGAGTTTGACTCACATCTCAAACCTGGCATGACGGAAGTTGTTACAAAAAACAATTAACCCTGTTTGACACCTACATTGCCATAAACTTCAGAGCACAGAAGTAGCTTTCAGCATCGTCAGTGTTGTTATGACCTGCAGTGAGTGTTTACTGGTTGCCGGTGACTTTTCTGACATCACTCGCCAAAACTCCTGTGAAAAACCTGTTTGTTTTTTACGGGCTCGACACAGACAGGTCGCACAGTCTGGCAGATACTCATGACGTCATGGGGAGCAACACAGCTGTCAGCAATCAGTCAGGATGGCGGTGGTGAGATTTGATAGCTACAGGTTGTTTGATCATGACCACCACACACACACATTCACATATACAGAGACACACACACACACATACTAAGCTGAGTGGACAGTTTGGGATTGGGGGGCATGGTGGGCTGACTGCTGCCTGGCTTTATGCTGCGCTGAGTGGGCTCATTCCTGGCTCTGCAGACAATGGTGGGGGGTTTAGAGGCAGAGAAAGGCTGGAGCTGCCGACCCCAGAATAGAGCTCCGAGCTGGGGACACTCAACAACTGACCACCCCCAGCATGATCACATCCAGGACTGAGGAGGAGACAGTGAGAGGTGGCCACAAGAGTCTGCATCTGGGTCAAACACTGTGATACTGAGCACGGCGGGTCAACACCTGCACAGTGTGAAGCAGCTGGTGTGGAATAATAACATGAAGAAATTGTACAAACATGTAAACAGAACATTAAACTCGACCTGAATAATAAATTTTCATCTTGTTTCGTGAAAGATTTTTTAAAATAACGAGACAAATGTTGCTTCTTGGAAAACAGAACGACAAGCTTACAGTATTGCCAAAGTGTGAATTCTGACTTATCTTGAAAAATATAAAAACAATTATGTTGTTTTTAGATGGAGAAATTGCATATCACAATCAGTCAAATATATCCTTTATCTGCACAGTTTGTTTATCAGCAGGTTTCCCATTTTGCAGATGTCCAGTGAACACTCAAACATGTGCAAGCACCTTTTCGATCCCTGCAGTGTCTTTCTCTTTTACATGCTTGCACATTCAATATGTTCATTCATAATGTGGCAGAAATAAGCTGATCAAGGATCATTTATCAATAATAAATGCCACAAGGCTGCAGGTTCAAACTGCAATTCATAAGGTCGGTATGTTAATTAACACACTTTTATCATGAGATGAAAACGAGAATGTAACTAAATAAATATAATTGTATGCAAGAACAACAATGAAATCTTTTAACACTTTCTTTAACAAACAAACATTTTTGTGTCTCATTGTTTTGAGACAAAAACATTTTGATGCAAATTACTTGTGAATAAAATTAACACTACATCATTATTTGAAAGTTGCATGACTGGAAAATGCAGGAGGAGGAATTTCTTCAGGCTGTTTTGGAAGACAAAGGAAGTCACAGAGTTTGGATCTTTGATTTAGAAAATGTAATTGAAAAAAAACTCTTTCAGACTTCCAGGACCTGCAGATGAAATGAGCGCCCAACTGGGTCATGCACCCAGTAGGTTTCTGGTAATTGGACACAATCAGGGTAATTTGGGAGACGTCCATGAAGGCTCTTTAGTTAAAAGCGGGTGTCTGTGTGGGTCCGATTGTCCCGAAACACCATGTGACCCTCCAGGCAGAGGAGACGAGGACAGAACCGGGGCCAAAGGCCAGCAGTGGGCCTATTGTTTGGGGCCGGCCTGGTACGGCCTGACTGCCAGAGAGTGGTACCAGGCTAAGACAACAGATCTCATTCAATCTGTGTGTTTCTATCTGCAGCTGCTGGCTGGTGGGGTGGTGGAATAATAAAAGAGGCCTTGTTTCAGCGGGCTCACCCCACCCCAGCATCCACATCCCTCCATTTCACATCTGGAGCCGTTTGCCCCCACACCTCAAAGAGCTAAATAACCACTCACTCACTCATTCACTCACATGGAGGCTCATTCCAAAACACCAGAACAATCTTGAATTCACCAAGGACCGAAAACAAGGTCCGGAAGTGATGCTGAAAACAATTAGTAGTTTTCATGAAATCCATTCAGTCATGCAGGATATGGATGTGCTCTTTATTCCTGGAAAAATGGGAAACTGTCTCGTTCTCACCAATCAAGAGCTCATGTCTCCGATCTTGTTGTCTTTAATAAACTTTGCTTGGTTTGCTCACTGTGTTGTCTCCAATCAGTCTGGCTTCTCCTTTTTCTCTGAGTTCATTTTGCTCAGTTTAGCCTCACTGACCCTCAACTTCAGTGCGACTGGCTTCTGTCTCAGAGTTCAAACTGGCTCTGTCTTGTGTTCGGCAAGTTAAATGTTAGGCTTTCAAAATCCCTTTTCAAACGCCAGCTAGGATTAAAATGGAGACCATGTGTGGTGTAAAAATAAACATGGAAGTCGAAAAAAGGTACCTAATGACACTGAAAACATAAACTGTGTATATTTAACATGATTTAGCATCTTAAAAACTACATTTTTCAAGGACCTGCAGACACCTGAGGGTCTCACCTTGAGGCTGGTGTGCAGGGCGGACTCTGGGGGGTAAACAATGAAGTGGCGCAGCGTGAAGCCGAAACCCAGGGAGTTCTTATGGAGAACCAGCGTCCGGGGACCCTTCCAGCCCACCCCCTCCCCTCCCGGCCGGGTCGCCATCGGCGGCCGAGGGTTGTCACTGGTTGAGGAGAGACCATCCCTCCGACCCTTAGCCTGTGGACACAGAAGGAGAGAGATACAGTCAGATTTAGGATTGTTTGTATAGAAAAAAATAGATGTCCAGAGTTTGAAAATGGGAGTTTTAAGCTTTAAATTCTGCATAAATTAATAATATGTTGTAATTCTTATTCAAATCCTCCCACAATTAGTGCCAGCACTGGAGAAATATTCCCGTTTTCCAGATGCAACACACTTTATGATTCCCTAGAGATGTACTAGCAAACTGTGTACTCAGACTGCAGACAGATTAAACCGGTGACATCAAATTTGACCGCCAGGTTTTACATCAGCAGCTTCCCCATGAAGTCCTGCATGCAGCTCAGAGGCTGGTCAGTCCTGCATGCCACACAGCCTCAGAGCAACAGTCCAAAAACACAGCTGGGAGGGAGGGGGGTGAATTATCAGGAACAGCCACATCCAGACGGGACCAAGAAGGGAATATGGGGGGGCTCCACCCAGTTTTGACCACAATGACCTTGGTCTTATCACAGCGAGAGAAGGTCCAGGAGGAATCTGAGTAAATAAGTCCAGCTAGCTCAGCTGGCAGACACACGTGAGAACTATCACCCTCATGTTGCCCCGACGACCCACATCTGTCAGTCAAACACCATCACCTGACCAAACAGGCGGGAGGAGGAGGAGGAGGAGGAGGAGGAGGAGAAGCCCCAATGAAAGATCAGGATGGTTTAATTATCTTGTGCTGCATGTTCGATATCAAACACTTCCCAGTAAAACAGAAATCACTGAAATCTTTCTGACTCAAAGGACCAGATCATAAACTTAGAGACATGTAATCATCAATGTGTCATCCACAGCCAGACTATCAATTAGCACCAATCAGCAGCACCACAACCTGCTGAAGTTTACCCTCAGATATCAACATGCATATTAATAATACTTGTGCATACTAATATGCTTGTAATGGGATTGAAGCAGTTGCAGATACTTCAAAGATGAATGGTGAGGACTCGCAGTGTGACATATCCGCTTTAGTAGATTTTCTTTTATCATCCAGCTCTCATCACTGTATGTTCGGGGCTCAAACAGCTTCACAACAAATTAACCACAAAAACTAAGTTTCTTAAATCATTTCTGCTCTGACACAGCAACTTCTGCTTGGGTTTAATCTGCCAACAGCTCACAAGGAAAAAGTTTAATATGAGTCAACACAGTTAGTGGATTTCATCCATCCTTGAAATATTTTGATGATAGAAAATATAATCATGGAGGAAAGAAAGTAAAAGCTGGTAAATTTTAGCCTCTGAACTCACACAAGCTACAAATTAACAAACAGCACCTCAGTCTAACATGTACAGACGACTGAATCTACGGTGTTTTAGGTGTGGTTTGGTGTTTGGTGTTGAGTCGAGTAGCATTTTCTTGCCAACTGATTTAAACCAAAATAAAAGTGAGCGCTGCAGGGTTAAGATTAAACCGAGCATTGTGGGTGCTGGAGGTAGGCGTGAACATGCCCTGAAAGGACACAAGTGTGGCTGATTCATTCATTTCCTTCATATCATTCAAACAATCACAGTCATCTAAAGAGGAAGCTGATCAAATTCCTATTGTTTTTTGGTATTTCTTTAAATTCTCTGGACTGTTTCGAGTGTTAGTGGGCCTGAGGTGAACACGTCTAGACTACGAGCTGTACACCCCATGTTTCACTTCCTGTCCCCCCTACAACACACAAACACACACTGACAAATACCAAACACAGGCACACGAACACTTTGACCTAGCAGGCCCTGCTATGAGGCCACACAACAACAGGAAGTGGCGGGCTTGGAGGCAGGAAGTGTGTTAGCGTTTGCGGGGTGGGATAACCAGATGCTCCTATAAATAAAAACCCAGCTCTCCATCATGGAGGCACTTCCCACTCATTCACTCCTCTATCGCCTTCCTTCCATTTCCCTTCACTCTCCTCTCCTCCCTTCCATCTCTCCTTCCTCTCTCGTCACACATTTTTTTTGTGTGTGATGGAAATTCGGACATTACAACACATTTTCTTTATCTTCTTTTACATTCCAGGAACAGTAAGCTTGCAAATTAAGTTTTTTTTATCTGAGATGTGTTTCAAGTTTTAAGATATATGTAGGAGAAAACTCTCTTCTACTCCAAGGTATCATAAAACCTCCTCTGAAGTATGCATGAAGTGTATATTTTGCAGATTGAGAAACACTTAAAGCCTGATTTTTTTTTAGTCTGGCAGTCTAAACAATGTAAAGCAACACCTGCTATTTTCTAAAAGAGGCGAGCAATGAGGCCTTTCATGTGGCATGAGAGTGGCATAAAGACGTGAATGAGGAAGGAGGAAGGAGGAGTGTTTGGGGTGTCAAATTAAAACGATAAAGTAAACTAGAAGGCCAAGAGGAGGAGGAGGAAAGAAAAAAAAAGAGGAAATGAAAGGAGGAAGAGACGGAGTGAATTCCTCAGAGGGAGCGGTTTGGCTTGGACATGTTGAAACACACACTGTACCAGGCAGACGAGCTGAAGGAGCTCAGAGAGAGAGAGAGAGAGTGAATGAGAGGAGAAGGGATGAGGAGGACGAAGGAGAGAAGGAGGAGGCGTATCGGGCCCCAGCGAGGGACAGGCTCCAGCACGCCGGGTTTCGACCGCATGGCCCCTCCCGGCACTGGGAATACCAAACCCTGTGATTACCCAAAACACACAGGGTCTCTGAGCCAGCGCCGTTTCCCACTCTTCTGCACTGGACTGTGTGGGATGTGAGTTTGTGCTCCGTGATTCTGCTGAATCTACAGTCCACCTTTACCCCCCTGAAGCCAGAAATAAATCCTCTCTTGCACTCTTTGTCACCTTGACGCAACCAGTTTTTCTTCCTCAATCTAGTTTTCACCCAAAGCAGCAACAACAACAACAAAAAAAAGAGGTCCAGCCAAACTTGCTGACATGCTTTGGCCTTTTCTTGGCAGTCGAATACTTAACCGACAAAGCACTTGGAAAAATTTTTTCTGTGGTTTTCAGTCTAAACTTGACTTCCTATGAAGGCTTAGGCTACAGACAAGGGAAACCTTGCTGAACAGAAGACATTTGGTATTTCCTACTCTAATTTATCCTTTTAGCACTCTTTTTCCCTAAAATCCGAACGTGTTCTCACCTGTTGAAGCTTATTACATTAACAAATAAACTCTGAACGCTCTTCAGATAATACAGAGCCTTAAGGGATCTCATTACAACCCGAAAATGATGTCATTAAAACGCACACACACACAAAAAAAAGCCACTCTGGAAATAATTGTTTTTGTATACGTAGAGCTGCTTGTAGTGCCACACGACAGCTTCCTGCTTTAAAGAGGTGTTTAGCTGGTAAAGCTGTGACGACACGCACATGGCAGCAAGCTCTTCTCTCTCCTGTTTCCAATTAGAGAGGCTATCATTAATGTACATGACTGAAAAGAAAGCCTGAAAGTGGTGCAGGAAGAGCAGAAGACGTCCTGCTGACAGGATTACATTTACAGTTTTAACCTGAAGTGCCGAAATTTGGAGCTTTGTTGAAAAAAAACGTGACGATCTTTTGTTAAATCTGGCAAAAAATGGAATTTGTGCTTGTAAGAGGCTTTTCTAGGACGTGATGATACTGTCAAGCTGCAGTCATAATCGTCAGTAACGGCGTACGTGTTGGTTAGCCCACACACACACACACACACACACACACACTCTCCTCACTCCATCCAGAGGTAAAGCAGCACGGAGGAATGCAGCGGCTGTCGGCGAGCCGGGCTCCTGCTAAAACCCCAGCAGGGCAGAACAATAATGCTCTTTTAAACAGCTGAGAGCTGCAACCTGTTTGAAAAGTGGAGCTTTACGGACGTTACAAATGCTGACGAGCCTTTAATCCCGATGGCTGTCTGCAGCGGCGGCCCTGAGCCGGGCTGCCAAGAGGGAACAGGAGAGGGGACGGCGAAAAGTCAAAACTTATCCTGATCATTCCTGGACTCACCGGCCACACCGAAAACGTGCTCCGCCACCTCTGCAGGTCTAAATGCATCTCAGGTCTGGTGGAGGAAATGCATGATGGGTGTATAAAATATCCCGCTGTGCTCTTAAAACTCCCACTTAAAAGCACAAACAGCCCGACGACCAAGGATTCAAAACAAAGAGCAGCACAAGTAACGCAAGTTCAAATACTGTACATCCCTTTGTAATTTACATAACAAGGAGTTTTATGGGTCATGCATGTCTGTCTGTCTGTGTGCGCGCATGTGTGTGTGTGTGTTTGCATGCACACAGTGTCAATATGAAAATAGCATGTGTGCTCAAAAACCAGTTGAACCTCATTGTCGGTTCAGCCAGGCGAGCAGGTGATGAAACGTGTCGGTTAAACAGGGTTTTCTACTTGAGCAGCAAAACATATTGTACTTTTCTTTTGTCTAACTGCCATCTGCCTCACTGTACGCCGTGCCCGCCTGTTGAGTTTCTTTTTAATAGACGTGTTGGTCATTTTAAATCGTGCACTCAAGATGAAATGAAGAGCTGCAGTTTCAGAATAACTTTTACAGGATGACTTGGGAGCTCAGTGGGCAGAGGCACATGTAGTTATGTGTGTGACGTGGGTTCAAATGTGGCTGGCCTGGGACTTTTTCACCCGTCCTGCCTCTGCTGTCTGAAAGAAGGGAGAGTGCCACATAAAAAAGTTCATTAAATTAAGGTTTACACGCAGTCACAGACACTGTGTGTGTAATTTTGACTGTTATAGGTCTCTCAGTCTAATTAATATAAACGAAAGTAGCTTGAAGACATTGTGTTGCAGCGTTGAATCATGGGATTTGTTTATTTACTTTGAATAAAGTTTCTGATTTTTCAGGATTGAATATGTGTTGAAAACATTTGGGATTATTTAATTACTTTAATTGGAATCATTTAAACCTTTTTTCTTCATTTTCGTAACCTTACTGACATCAAATCAGTTTGGTTTCGGTTTTTCTTTATGATGCAAAGTGTTGTCATTCTGATTTGATGATGGAATTTAATCGTTTATTAAAAACAGTTTGGGGATTTTTCTGGTTGTCAGGGCTGCAAGGTAAATAAATGCATTACTGGAAAAATCGAAAGCATCACAAAGTAACATCACAAACTCGTGCATGCATGACGCAGAGCAACACGACTTCATCAGTTTGAAACTGCATCTCCTCCTCATTACCATTAAAACTCAAACACCTAAAAACAACTGTGTACAGTGTGTGTTTGCCCCAGCTGTGTCCATACAGCCTCTCTCTTTCCTCCCCCCACAGTCACATTCCCGATTGCGGCATTTCTTAACTGTGTCAATGAGTTAGTGGGAGAGGGGGGAGGTGGTGGTAACAACCTGGAAAAAAAAAAGGGGGGAAAAGGGGGATGTAATATTCCACATAAATGCTCGGGCTAAAATGAGACCATGTGGGGAAGTGATGCCCTGAATACTGAGGGCAACGTGGGGGATGGGGATGCTCAGCCGCACAGTTTCCACAACACCTCGCCAAAAGTGGCACTTAGCAGCCCCCTTCATCTGTCTACGGCCAAAAAAAAAACCCCTCCAAGGAAGGAAAGGGTCAATATACCACGTGGACAGATGAAAACAGATGAAAACACATAAAAATAAGAGCAAAGTGTCACATTAAAAAGGGAAAAAACTAGTTCAGTTTCACTTTATATGTAATTACCAACTGTTTTAGGAGAAGTTATGTCTTCATGCATAATTTATAGTGCATATTATTACAAGTGTGTTTAAGAACTGTAAGCTAAATGAGAAAATGCTCTTTAAAATGATAAAATAATGTACAGGCTAATTCAATTTAGCATATTTGAACATATAGTTAATTTCACTGAATGAAATCAAAAGATGCTGATTGGGCTGAAATCTCTCCAGTCACAAAAAAAAAACCTGCCAAACATCGAATAATCTGAAAAATCTGCACATAATAAAGAAACCCAAAGACAAATAACATCTGCTGGAAACAGCACATACTGTTATAATCCAACTTCACCTTTACTAATTGACACAAACCAACACCAAAGCTTTTCTCAACAGAAACACCCTGAAGGCAACGCAACTAACACAACTACCTGCCTGGAGACACTGAAATCTGTCAGCAGCCGAGCGGTTAACAGACTTCAAACAATGGGCTGACAGTTACACGGATACTCTGCCGACATGCACGGCTGAAAGGATCCCGCACTGCACTTTCTGGAGAGGATAATGCTGATATCACTGTGTTTAGATTTATTTCTGGAGAGCCAGAAATCCCCGTGGGCAGCAAACGATACATTTGCATCATCATCTTAGTATGTAAAAATAAAGGAGGAGCTGCTGACTGACGCATAAAAACTGAAAACTTATGTAGGTTTCGGCTCCTTCAATGTGAGAATTTGCAACATGAAACCCTTCAAAAAATGATTTTTTTGTGGGCAAAATAAAAAGAGAGAACTAAAACTGGGCTTTTGTCCTTTTAATAAGACTTTTTACAAGCTAAAAAATCAACTAATCTAAAAAAGTTATTAGCCAGTTTCCTTATCAGATTATAATCTAGGCCTGAACTAAAACATTTCATTTGGACTCAATAAGACTGAATCAACCAGTCATTTAAGTGCAGCTGATGACTGATGCTTTAAATCAATGACTCGGTCTCCTGCCACCAGAGGAAGACGGATGACCTCTCCTTACCCTGGGCTGGTGAGA
The DNA here is from genome assembly GCA_029814665.1 of Acanthurus lineatus. NCBI lineage: Eukaryota > Metazoa > Chordata > Actinopteri > Acanthuriformes > Acanthuridae > Acanthurus > Acanthurus lineatus. The sequence continues at coordinate 4,731,418 of JAPZDV010000009.1, forward strand.
GCTCTGGCTGTGCCCAATGGGCATGGCGGGCAGCGAGGGCGGCGACACCGAACCTGTGGCACCGCGGAGCACCGCCAGCCAGATGCAGCGAGGTTCGGGGGAGCTGCAGTCCACCCCCACCGGGTTCTGGAAGCTCCAGTCAGACCCGGCCGGCGCAGGGCATGGGAGCATAGCAGCGGGCATCGGGGCGTGAAGTTTGCTCAGATCCTCATCCCTCACCGCCCGCATGGGCTGCTCACACACTCACACACACACACACACGTTTGCGGACAAGGTCCGAAGGCTGAAATACAGAAGTTACAATCAAGCCGGCAGCAGACGGGTGGGTTTTTTACGGCGCTTGCAAATCGTCCTCTGGGATCCTTGAGTCACTCAAGAGTCTGAACTTCCCGTCTCCTGGCTCCAGTCCATCACTGTCAGTGTCGAGCCTTCACAAAGTTTAATCCCACAAGTTCCACATCACAGCCCGTCGGTCCTGACCTCCGGGAATCAGCCCTCCAAGACTCTCTCACAAACATTCAAACACTCTCAGAGGGGTTCAGTCCAGAGGAAGCAGAAGGCAGACTCCTGGGCAGCAGATGGAGGAGTGTGTGTGCATGTGTATGTGTGTGTGTGAGTGTGTGAGTGTGTGAGAGTGTGTGTGTGGCGCAGGGATCAGAGGTAGGTCTGGTTTCACTACAGACACACACACAGAACAACTGACAGTGTCCCTGCCGTTGGTGTCCGGTGATGTTCTGCATACAAAGCCACTCAGTCCACCCCCAAAACACACACTGCTGTCCCAGAGGGCTGGATCGTCTGTCTCTCCTCCCCTCTTTCTCTCTCTCTCTCTCTCTCTTTATCTCTCACACCATACAAATCCCTTCATCTCGATCTCAAACTGCAACTCTCTCTATCTAAGCAGACATCAGCTGTTTCATCTCTATCACTCTGTTCCTCCTTTTAACTTTTGATTTCCTTTTTTTTCCTCGTTTGTGTCATTCAATCCTCTTCAAAAAAAAATAAAAATCTCTCACTTCCCTCGAATGAACCGGTCTGACAGTCATCAGCAAACAAGCAACTGTGCTGAACAGTAAACTGGAACTTTGTAGTTTAATCCAAACATCACTGAGACCAGACGCTGAAGGCGATGAAGGGAGGGAGGGGGGGTCCTGCTTCCAGTAGTTAACAGTCCAGATGGAGATATCTCCCACAGGCTGCTGCTGATAGGCTCAATCCACTGCAGGGTCTCTCTTGTGCTGCGTTCAGAGGAAGCCTGGTTTACCACACGTGTGCTGCATGTGTGTGTGTGAAAGCGACACAAACGCAGCGACAAAGCTGTGATCCCGGCACGAAACTCCACAAAAGCCGGGCCCTGCCTCCGCCGCCTCGCCTCCACCCCTCCACGCAGAGGGCAGACAAACAAAAAAAAAAAAAAAAAGAGAGAGAGATCGAGAGAGAAAGAGAAAGAGGCCAATTTCCAGCACAAAGAGAAAAGAAAACATATGCCTAGCTGCTGTGTTCACTGTTTCACTCCCTTTCTTTCTTCTTTTTTTTTTTTGCCTAAGAGGGAAAAATATAGAGGAGGGAAGATGATAATAAGAGGCGAGGAAATGGAAAAAGCTGAAGGATAAACAGGAGAAAGAGAGAGCTCTCAAAATAAAAATCGGCCGATACTGGATGTCAACACGACCTCTTTATCAAACCTGCACTCCCTCACACTCACACACACATTCACAGGGTCCTCCCATACAGCAGGGTGACACCTAAACACCATGCCACTAAATCAGTCAGAAAGGCGACCTGCAACCCCCCCACCCGACACCCCCACCACCGTCCGCTCCTGTCCGTGCAGCCCACGCAGCACAGTTCTCACCAAACAGCCAGGCGTCCAGGATCCGGGCAAGAGCGGCAGGCAGGTGACCATGTTGCTGCAGACGACTGACTCTCTCCCCTCTAACGCTGCTCATCGCATGTTGACACGCCACACATCCGTTACCAATGAGGTCGGACAGGTTTCACCTGCCGTTCAGCGGGACAAGTACCAACTCGATCAGCCGTCACAGACACACAGACTGTACCCTCTGGATATGCTGCGCTTCGCCCGCAATAACACACACTGCAGGCTGGAAAAGTTTCTGTAGCACCAGGATGTAATAAATCAAAAAAGGGTTTGAGAATAACAGGTATCATAAAGTAAAAATCCACTGTTATAAGGAATAATTAAAACAGGACTTTAGGATTAAATTCGAGCTGTTTTCATCTTTCTCTCTTCATTTATTTGCTAATTAGTTGTCAGTTCCTTTAATAAGCTACTCCGGCACTGAACTATTTCACTTTTTTTAATATTATGGAGTCACAGGAGACTAAAAACATAAATTGATGGAGCAGAAGACAAGATATCCTGACTTTAATGGAAAGCTTATGGTGGAGAATTTGTGCAAACTGAGTGCAAAATGTCACTGAGAAGGAGGATAATTGTTTAAATATAAGAACAAAGGTTCACATTTTCAGAAGACACCACAGCGAGCATCCTCATGTTCTCAGTCAGATCCAATCAAGATGGAGACGCAGTGATGTGTGTCCTCCTTAGCTCCTCCTTTTCTTCCAAAAATGATCATCTCTGGCTCCAAAAAATACCGAGATGAGATGACTGTAATGCTGAAACCAAAGCTTGAAAGCAGGAGTCCACAAACCAACGGGTGACATCACAATAGGCATGTCCACCATGTTTCATCCAGTCTACGATCCTATAAACATGCCATGTCATTAAAAATCTGTGCTATAAATTTCTAAAAAGACTTTTCATTTGACACGAAACTCATAAACTACTCTAATGACATTACCAGGGGTTTTAATATGCACCTTTAAAGACATAAACTTAAACTGATGTGACTGAGCAAACGAGAAAAAACATGTTCTAGTGCAAAATGTTTAATTTTTTTGGTTTTATATGAGAAAAAATGTCTGTCTGACAGGAAACTGACCCCTTTGAACAACATTATCCCCACCAGTTTTCTCACATCAGCCAAAATTAAAAGCAACTGGTCATTTTTTTTTCATCTGCTAGAGTAACATTATTCTATGTCTCTTTTCAAAAGTTATAAAGCGTCACTTTAAAGAAACTTTTCTCTGGAAACTGCAGACTAGTTTTATGTGGATCTGCACTAAACTTCATCCCTGGTTTAAATAGTTACCAGACTCCACACACACTTTCACTAGCACCCACACACACACACATGCACGCACACAAAAGGCTGCTTCTTTTGTGCATGTGCACACACACACACACACACACACACGCCACATGTCCCAGTGAGTCACAGCTGAGTATAAATACACTAGGCTATATAATTAGGGCTCCTCATAAAGTCAGGAGGCTGTGGCTGTGGGGGGTTTCTCTTCTTCTTCTCTCTCTCTCTGTGGCTCAGGCCGGGGCTCTGGGTTCGACGCTCAGCTGGGCGGAACCGCCCTGCGGCGAGGAGAGTGTATCGCTGTCGGGCAGCAGGAGGAGGTCCGGTTCTCCTCCAGGAGGGAGACATGTGAGGAAAGACCACACCCGCGTCAAAAAAGAGCAAATCACAGACGACAGAGCAGTCGGATCATCGTGCGTCTCTGGTGAAAAGCCAGACGGGGGTTTAATATCTGAAAATACACAAGCTCTCCGTTTCACAGTGGCACGGCTGAGGGGGGGGGGGGGGGGATTTCATAAAACAATTTTAACAAAAACAGTTAGTTTTGGCGAGGAGGGAGCAATGCCTAATTTGGAAACAAAAGGTCTCTGTCCGTCCAGCTCTCCTCTCTTTCTTTCTTTCTTTCTTTCTCCTTTTGTGAACCATGAAGACATTTACAAAAAAGGAGGATGAGCATGAAGAGGAGGAGGAGGAGGAGGGAAAGAAAAACTAAAGAGGAAAGGAACAAAAAAGGCGTTGAGTTACAGTTTACATTGAGGACACACATGAAGAGTTGTGACCCACGCTGTCTACCGATTGGCTGAAGCGTGCCCGAGCAGGCAGACATCCGTCAGACGCATGCCGGCTTTATGTACATCACTAAAAACATCCGTCCCTTATCTGCACCTGTAACTATCTGATGGCTGACAAAACACATTAAAACCTTCCAGGAGACAACGCAGACTTCATATTAGTGAATATTTATCACAACCCGGCAGCAAAAAGCTCCTGAAGTCAGAAAAACCAAAGGTCGACACGCGCTGCTAATCTTTGAGGAGTGATGCCTCGCTGCCTCCTGCTCTGCCCCCCCCTCACCCCCTACCCCCCTACAGCTCTCTGATAACAAACACATCAGTGGAAAAGTGAGAGGAGGGTAAGAGGAGGGAGGGATGTACTGCAGGACAGAGCGGCACATGGTTGCCGGTGTAACGGACAGATTAGTTTGGTGATATTTTTTAATCCCCTTAACACTCATAACATGATCGCGGGCCAAAAGATTAACACACACACACACACACACACACACAGAAGGCTGTCTACCCCCACTTTTTTTTCCACTGTGGCTGGCTCTCGAGACAAAACAAAGTTTTTCTCCTCTCTTCTTTGCCCACACATTAAAACTCAGAGGTGTGTGTGAGAGGGAGGAATAAGCTGAGGCTTGGTAGGAAAGAGAAAGACTAAAGAGCTTCAGAGTGCTGAGTGAGACTTTAGTTGGCGTGTCACAAACAAAACCAGGCTGCAGACACAACCATGGGGTGTTTTCTCTAAACACAGGCTTTGGCAACGCAGAAAAAAGTCCAGAAATGGTCAGTGAAGGGCAGGCTGAGGTTGATGCTGACCATAAAACTCCCAAAAACTGACACAACAATCAAGAAAGAGATGAAGAGCTCCACTAATACCAGAATCTGAGGCTTTAAAGCCAAAGAGGAGCATCCTGAGTGTGAATCCTGTCCCCTACTGGCGAGACAAACACTGTGCTGATTTAACATGTAAAAAAAGAGGGGTTTACTGGGCTCAAACAGCACCCTTATAAATTATATATGTGTCATCATGCTGTTCCTAAAAAGGGAAAAGAGTGATGCATGCTGAGCCACAAAAAGCAGTGGGTTTCCAGCCTCCCCAAGGGTTCATGAGATAAATCTGACAAAATGAGTGAGGTGGCGGGGAGAGAATCTTAATCACACTTTTTCTACACAAGAGTAGGATTGTTTTTTAATCCCCCCTCCATAAAACTCTTTTATACTTTTATTTTTAACTTTTCATACATTTTTTCTCATGAAATATTGGACAGTTTTAGCCTTTTATGCCTGTAAAAATATAAAAATGAATCAACTTGTGAAGGAAAATAAAACAATATGCTTGAATGATCTCGACTTAATTCCATTTTTGTAACATTTCCACATTAAATTATGTAAGACAAATGACAAATTTTCTTTAAATTGTGAACTTGCATTATCCCAAAAGTTTCCAGCAATGTTCAAACTCAGGGAAATCCATACTTTTAATCAAAGTAATGGGACGCTTCATTTCGTCGTCTCTTAATGGCGACGGGGGAAACAGGAGTTGACTCGTCAGAGTGAGGAAGGAAGTTCGCAAATGTGACTAAAAGTCAATGTGAATAACTTTACAACATTACCTCATCTGTGAATTTTTCTGCCTCAGTGAGTCACATTGATTTTCACCTGCGATGGTGACTGTTTAACAATGAAAACAACATCTGTCATAATCCTACTAACACAATGTCTTAAAACTATGGATTTTGTTTTAATTGTTTCAAGGCAGCACGGCAGAGAAAAGGTTCAGAGAAGAGCTCAGATATATTTGAGTTGAGGTAAATTTTGTTTACATAAGTTTATGGAATACAAAGCCTTTTTCTGAAGTTAACAAAATGTGCCACACTGTTGAATGCGTCGGTACCACATGAGGAATTTGTTGGAAAAGTTTTCTGCTGTACAATCAGAGAATATCTGATCAATAAGATGAAAAGAATGAGTGAACAAGTCTGAGAAACTGGGCATCATATTGACCCTTTTTAGTACTTAATTTAACAAACACACTTTGCTCAGCTTTTAAACAGTATTGATGTTTGATGCTCAGTCTGAGCAAGGACACACTGATGCACAGAAACAGAGTCGATATCTCTGTCTAGACAAACATTATCACAAGTCTGTCAAAGTGGATTTTTAGACAATAAAAAAGGAAAAGTTAAAAAAGATGCAGCTTTTTTGAGCAGGTTAATTTTAACTGTAATCTCCAGTAAATCCACAGAGCCCATAGGCTGACTTGGCTGCATTCAGAGTGTAGTTACCAACCAGCAGCCACTAGAGGGCAGCTACGGCACAGAGTCTAACAGCAGATGGGTGTGGAGAGGCCCGGTGGGCACTGGGACACAAGGGACGGAGCAAAGGGTGGGGACTCTACATGAAGCTTCATACGACTGCACTGTTTTTGCTGGTGTAGAGGTGTGTGTGTGTGTGTAAGTGTGTGTGTGTGTCTGCAGGGGGATTATAATTAAGTGCAATAAGTCGACCTGTGAGCGTTTATCTGTGCTCCTCCGTCGGCTGCTAATGGCTAACATGAGAGTAAAGGGGCTGGAGATCAGAGAGGTCACACCTGTTGTGGGCTTTGAGGTGGAAACAGCTTTAGTGAGTCCGGAGACCGGAGCAGGTGGACCCGGAGACGAAATGTGCGGAGGTCAGATATCCCATCAACCCACAGCTGAGGGGAGCTGGGTGGTCCACCTCTCCCTCCCTCCCTCCCTCCCCCTCCCAGATCGACCAGGCCTGATACAGCGACAACAACAATGCACAGATTGACTCCTGCAGACCGGAGGATTAAGGAGGTCGACGCAGCCCACCTGACCCCGTGTTCCTCCTCAGGAAGCTAACGCATTATGCATGCATTCTTTACATGTTATTACCACAAATGATCATGTGAGTCCTGTCAGCGTGGAAACACAAGTATTCGCTCTTAATTCACCTTCAGGTCAACGCCTCACTCATCCAAACACTGCATGAAGTATGTTGTTAATTACTGATACAGATGAGGAGGTATCAATCAATAACATTTACACTACTGCTTAAACAATCACTCTACAGCTGCAGCTAACGAATATTTTTATCATTAATTAATCTGACGACTGTTTTCTTTATTAATCATTTATTCTGTTAAGCCATAAAATGTCAAAAAAAGTCAGCCACATTTTTAAAATTTTCATTTTACTATCAATGGAGACAAACAAAAAAAAGTAAATACTTTTAAAACCCATAAATTATTGAAGTTGCTAAGAATATTACGTGAACAATGACTCAGTTATCAGAATTGCTGCTGATAATGTTCATATGATTGACTAACTGATAACCTGCTCAATATTTCAGTTGGCATTGATAAATTGGAACGTTATCTTTTATTATCAGTTGTTTAATAAATCAGTTGTTTGATTCATTCATTAAGTAAATATGACTAACATTTGCTCTTTTCACCTTCTGAAGTGAGATGTTTTAATCAGATTTATTTCAGATTGATTGACGGACACAACAAGCTCTATGAAGATGTGAATTCTGAAAATAATTTCTCATTTTAATTCTTATTTTTTGTGACTATTTGTAGCTCATTTCAAACCCGCAGTGCAGAACTTTTGTCCCTCTCCCTTCTTGCTGTGAGAGTAATTACACAAATGCTGCTGACATGCTCCTGACCCGGTTTGCTTCGTCATACTCGTTGCTGCTGCAGCCAACACACTCGCTATAAACTCCCTTCTTCAGCTCATGCAAATGCATCGTTATTAGCTGATGTAAAATGCATGTGCTCGTGCAGGAATGACTCCACAGACACCAGATTTAAAAGGTCTAATAAGCTGCAAGACAAATAGATTTTAGCTGGAGCTAATAGGCTTAATCAGTATTATGAGAACTCGTTTGGCAAAGACTTGAATGTAACAGAAGTTAATTTATATGTAAAAGTCCCTCACAGCAGGTTTAAACAATTATGAAGTAATCTTTTGATTATTTGTGCGGAGAGATTTAATCATCAGAACAGTAAAATTGTTTAAAAATAGCCTAGTGGAAACTGTCTATCACCATTTGTTTGAGTCCAAGATGACGTCTTCGAATGTTTTGAGTTATCCAACGTTCAGTTCATAGAGAGGAAGAAAGAAAAAAGAGAATAGAAAGAAAAAGCAGCAAATCTTCACTTTGGAGAAGCGAAAACTAGAGAACGCTGAAGATGATAAATGATGTAAATAATCAGTTGATTTTCAGAACTGTTGCCAAATAATTTTCTGTCCAATTTTAATTATCTGATCTGTTTCAGCTCTGAAAAAAATAAATATTGATGATGAACATAATCAGCGCTTGTTTATGCATTACCACATTTACAGTATATGTTGGCTCAAGCAAACTGCAAACTGCCAAAAAGCTGAAAAAGCCAGTTTGAGATTTACAACACAAAGAAATCTGATTGGCTGACTCAGTTCAGTGGATGAGTCCATCGTGCTACATCTGCCACAAGGGACCATGGGATACATGAGTCAGCCGGCTAGCCAGTCAAGCATCTATGTCGGCAAAAAAAAAAAGAAAAAAAGAAGCCATATAGAGTGAAGAGTGGGAAGGAGAGCACAATAGGGGGAGGTAACAGATGTTGGAAAGTGAACACCGGGGGAATAACTCACTGGGAATAAAAAATGAGGGCAGAGAGTGATCCAAAGCAGAAACAAGAGCGAGGAAGTCGGAGGTAGCAGATGGCGAAAGGAGAGAGAAGAGAGAGGAGAGGGCGTTTTACACACAGATGAGCTGAGATAGCAATGACACATGCACATATTTACTCACAAATGCACTCTAATTGCCTCACATACATCTCCCGTTCACCGTGCCATCTGCGACAGGCATTCCTTTACGAAACAGGGCTAGACTGCATGACCGAGGGCCAAACGGGAAAACGCATTAGCACACATTTGCTACCATGCGAGTAAGTCACTTTCGTTGAAATCTTGATTTGTTGATAATTTATTAATGTTATTAGATGTGTGTGTGTGGGTCGAGGACTCTATTGCATTTGACCTTGTTTCATAAAAAGCAGCTTCATCCTCAGCTGAGCCGCATTTCATAGTCACGAGAGACCTTCAGCCGTATCGTATATGATCCAAACTGTGTGTGTGTGTATGTGTGTGTGTGTGTGTGAGAAGCAGTGATACTGATAGCGGGAACCACAACTTAACACACATATATTATGTCTCCCTGCACAGTAAGTGGAGAGATGGTGCTCCACTTTAACCTAATTAGCAGGGAGTGTCTCCTCCAGTGAAGAGGTTTCTTTATGTTGAGGTCACACAGAGAGAGAGAGAGCTGCACAGCTAACTGGACTTAAGTTTTGCTCTTTCTTACCTGCATTTCCAGTAGTTTCAACTATAGTTTTGGGTTTTATTTGTCCTTCTTTTTGTCCTCTAAATAATCTGACACTGCCTCAGTACTGATGGAGGTGAAGAGAAATTGTCAGGCTCTAACTACTGAAAGAAACCCATCGTGTAATTACAAGAAAGAATACAAGATCTTGCTATTTTCATCTTGCTGTTTTTCATAGTAGCTATTTCTTTTGTGGTACCAGTAAAAACAAGTTCACAGCGAGGTCTGTGATTATTCAAAGTAACCATGCAGAATAACAGCATACATCTCAAAACCTCAGCAAATAAAATCCATAATGACACCCGACTGATGCTGAACTTTTTACACTAAAAAACTCTGATTAAATCTCCAAAATGATAAGCTGCATCAGTCATGCTAGCTGCAATCAGGCCGGTCACAGTGCTTTGAGATAAACGCTAACGTCAACATGCTAAAATGCACATAATGACACTGTTCTTCCCCCATCACTCATGGCTCCTCCAACAAATGCAGCCATTCTGCAGGATGTCAGGCGTCATTTTTGACACTCGTCCTCAACTTAATCATTCACCATAACCCGTCACCTTCATCCTGACAGTTGCCATGAGAACCAACGAAGTGCCTCTGTTCAAGCATGAAAAAAAACCCTGCAGGGAGACGAGTTTAACGCTCATTATCAGTTCAAAATTGTCTTTCACAGTTGATCTTTCGAGTGTGACGCTTCAGGACTTTAACATCATACACTGCAAACTGGTTGGCGCCTCCATTACACATGTTTCATTTTTCATAACGTCAGTCTGGGAATCAGAGTAGAATAAAGACCAGAGACCGGCGTGAGAGCTCACAGACCAAACTATTTAGAAAAAATGCTTTACTGAAAGCAAATCTGTTCCAGTTGAATGTGTGATATCGTTTCACATCATGTTAATCATGTCATCACACTTGGAAACATGGACACAGAGACAAAAAACAACTTTTAAAACACCACATCCTGCTGAGTCGGGGTGCCTCCGTGAGGCGGCCGCTGGGTTTTGTTAGGTAAACTCCCAGCTGTGCTTCCTCTTGAGCAGACACATCTGTCTCCTGATGTGTGTATATATCATATATACCATGAGGCCTTAACGGCATCAGGGCCAATGACGACATCTGGCAAAGAGCTAACCCTGCTCGTCTTGCACTGTACCCCCCCCTCATAAACCCTCCTTTCCCCTGCTTTCTATTGACCACAACCGCTGGGAGCAATCAGAGCGTCACGTCTGAGCTCCGCTGCAATAAGAAACAACCCCCCTCTTTCCTCTTTCTTTCTGCTTCTTCTTCTCTTTTCTCTTTCTTTCCTGGTTGCTTTCAGGAGCAAGGCCTCGGCAGCAGAAAACCACAGGGCTCCAGAAGGCCTCTCGACTCTCTCCACCCACTCGCTCTCTACGTCTGTGCGAAGGGCAGCCATTCTTGGAGCCCCCTCTTTTTTGGCTGCCTCCCTCCCTCTCCACAAGCCCAGATGTATATATTTAGCCCATCTCTGCCTCTGTGTAATTAACGGATGAAAATTATAACTCTGCGACTGGACGATGACGTCGCTGTTCTCCTTGGCTTACGATGGAGCTGGACCCGAGTCTGCATCTCAGCCTATAGGACCAAAACCAGGCAGCGGTCCAACATCTGGGGCGTGGCGGAGGCGATGCTGAGCCAGGTTAGGAGGCTAACTGAGCCAGGGAGGGAGGGAGAAAAAAAAGAGAGAGAGAGAGAGCAGGGCTGGAGAATGGAGTCTGAGTGTTTATTAGAGCAAGCAAGATGGCCTGCCTGCCTCCGACAGCCCTGGAGTTTCCATTTGAGGTCATCTGGTTTTTACATTCCTGCCATGCACCACCGCTCGCACCACGACGAGGAGTCCTGCATCGGTCTGTTCGCACAGTCCAGCGATTTTCAAAGTAGAGTCTGGGGGTGAAGAGTAGCCATTTAGGGAGCCCTTAGAGCAGCGGGAAACGGTATAATGTCATCAGAAATACTCCTAAATTAGAGTCTCACAAACAGAACCTGATCATCTGGGAATCTTTGGATTATGTCTGGGTATTTGGGGATTTTTGATGTAAAAATATTTGAGATTTTCTGGTTTATACACTGCTTTTGCCCATGAACTCAAGTATGAACACAGCTCTTTAACACAGCTTGAAAACTTCATCTAATAGTTCAAGGAATCACCGGGATTTTCCAATATTTCTTTGCGTGTCCTAAATTCCAGTCTGTTTTTTCTGAGCCTCATGACTCTCTGCATCAACACACTGACCTCTGTGAAACGCCGAACGAGCGATGCCACTGGGCAATGAGATGTTCACACAACACCATCATTTACAGCACGAATTTTCAGTCTGGCAAACGCATCAAATCTAATCTCCTGTAACATCAGCATTTTCTCCGGTCTAGTCAAAGTGCCCAGAGCAAAAGCCGATCACATGTAATGCAAACGCCAAGCAAAACTTTTTGAAGTGTGACTCCTTTTCTCGCAACGTATGGACTGATAAAACCTCACGATGCAGAGATTAAATCCAGAACATTGCTGACCTTTACACCCCTTCTCCTCCTATCATCGACTTTACCCAGTGGCACAAAGGTGGCATACAGATACTGCGTGCCATGTTTTGAATACAGGAGGGTCGGCCCACGCTATCGTTTCATCTGCCTGCTCCTTCCTGTTGACACACAGCAGCCTGTAAAGCCCAGCTGCAGACAGGGACCTCTCTAAACGACAGAGATGCTGCTGGTGCCTTCGTATATTTAATTCAAACATGAGATCCATATGCCAGGTTGATGTCGTTTCTGCGTCTTTAGCCTAAGTCAAACCGTATCAGAAGCCTTTTAATGCAGGAACCCACAGTTCTGATATTGTCCACCCTGCAGAAACAAAACTGTCCTCTGTGGTTTTAATGACTTGCTTCGCCCCAGAACAAAAATGTCAGACCTCAAGGGATCGTGGGTCTCACTTGTCTCTCTGTTTTGGCTGCCCGGTGGGGAGACGGCAAAGGGCTGTGACACACACATATGCTCTCACTCTGTTATTCAGATGAAAGACACACTGACACTGCTTAGAGCAAAGTAGACCGCTAATAGAAACACACTGTCCTGTTAGTTTACATTCTGTAAACCGAGCAGGCGGAGAAGAAGGGGGGGGGGGGGCGGATATACAAGAATCATACCGAAACAAGCCTTTTATGGCACAAGCTTACAAAGGAAAACTCACAGCTTTAGGGATGGCGTTAAGCTTGCAGAAGCAATTTTTTCTAAAAAGTGTAGCTGAAGCAAAGTGAAAGTGTCTAACGACGGCGAATTCAGACACAATTTCATAAAACTGACACGACAACAGCAGTTTTAAAACAGGAGCATCCTGAAAGGAGATGACCAAAAAAGGGAACAGAGCAAGACAGCATTTGCTTAAAGTCACGGGGAAATGAGAGAGCAGGAATGCTGGAATTTGGAAAAAGCTGGGGTTAAAAAAGAGAGACTATCCCATTAACAAGGACAACGTGTGCACAGAGTGATTGGATTTGCATGCATGTAATATTTTGGCCGAGATGCTATTTGAGATAAGTGGTGAGTTTACATATTTGATAGGTCAGTTTTCGAACACACAAACCCACAAAACAAACACAACTGATTCGTCTGCAATTAGCTACTTTGACAACTGCAAACTGATCTGGGCAAACAATGACAGCAACCAAAGCCTTCTTACTGAAATTCAAGCATCAAAACCACCTTTTCCAGGTAGTTTCATCATCACAAGCAGAATGCAGTTTTTAAATGCACAACTCAGAAAAGAAAAACCTTTGAGCATTTTGAAAAAAACTACATAATATAAGCTTTAAGTAAAATATCAACAAGTAAAATATCAACATGTCAGAGTTGAAAAGTTTCTTAGTTATTCTTTGGTCTGGGAAACAAAAACTTTGTAGCATCAACTTAACTTGAAAAATGCTGAGACATTATGACATATTTTAAGCAGCTTTTCTACAAATAAACTTTTATCTATTGATACTTTGAGAAAAGTTTATTTTTTACACAAAAAGTCAGAGAAAATCCTCCTATCTCTATGATGCATCAAGTTGTTCTGTTGTTCTTTTTTTAAAAAAGAGATCGAGACTGAATGGTGTCAAATAACAAAGTTAAGAAAAAAAGACCCAAGTTTTTGTCTGGCAGCCTCACAGTGACTAAAAGCCAGAAAGTCCCCTTGTTCAGCCAAAAGTTACAGTAAGTTACTGCTTGTAAAACCACAACTTGTCGTTTTTACACTCATGTGTTTGTGCATGAATCAAATAAACAATATATAAAGTGTTAATTCATCAGATGTTAAGATGCTGGTGGGTAAGGCTACGCTAGCTGTTTTAAAGCTAAAGCTTAGATAACTCATGTACTTTTAATTCCTGATTAGAAACCAAACAAACATATTTCTCTAAAAGTCAAACCACTCCTTTAAGACTACTTTGTTTTTATAAGAAGGACGGCTCTGTAGCTCTGGTAAACACAAAAAACAAACAAACAAACAAGAAACAGTGTAAGTCATAGAGCGTATCTTAGCGAGCATGTAAACAGAGGCGGTGTTTTGCCCGACCAGCAGGCATGAGGAAAACCACAGCGCTCTATCTCTTCCCAGCATCCACAGCTCCTCATTAGCCTCTCCATAATCTCTAACCCGTGATTTTGCCAGACTGTCAAAACAAGCTCCCTCTCCCCTCCAAAACTGCTTACAAACAGCAATAAAGACATGACTGGTGCGAGTATTTATGTGTGTGTTAGTTTTGTGTGTGTGTTCACATGGGCTCACACTGTAGCACTGCTGCTCTGGTTGTTTAGGAGGCGGAGATAGAGGTCAGTGAGCCAGCTCGCTAACCCCAGTGAAACGACACTAATTCACTGTACATCTCACAGTTCATCAACTCTTTGCTGGCCGACTGCCATGAACAGTACAAGCGTCCCAAGAGGAAGCTCCCGAGAAGCTACGTTCAGTGAGAAAACATCATCACGCCGTGGACCAGCGACAACTTCTTATTCTTTTGTTCACTGGTTTTCTGGTTTAGCTACAAAATGATAAAAGGCTGTGATTATATTTGGAAAAACTTCACTACATTAATGGTTTATCATCAGTAACTTCTGTGCATAACTCATGTATTTAATCAGTTAACATCACAGAAAAGGGACATGCTCACAGGCCAACATGCACACACTGTGCATGCATAGTATTTATCATTATAGGAGCATAAAGAGAATAAAATGATAAAAATCCATCTTTTGTTTTCTTACAGGTAGAGTTAGTTGCATCCAATTGGTTTTAATGTAATATATGCTTTTCTACTGAGTTAACTCTCTGTTTAAAGGGGCAGTTTGGTGATTTGTTAGATAGGGATTCATTTACTAAACAGTAAACACTCAAGTAGCCTGTTGAAAAAAATTAAAATGTCTTCTGTGGTTCATCTATTTAACAGAAAGTCAGCTTTTAAATCATGTAAAGTTTGAATGATTTTTATGTTTATCAGGCATTGAGGAGCATTATGAGTAACCTGTGATCTGTTATTGTTGGAGATGAACTCAAACTAGAGACCAAAAACCAGGAATCTAACAAAGGACCTTCATTTGTCTGGTAGGTCATTCTTGCTGTGATCACATTGGTGGGCGATATGGAAGAAATTTAGTACGACAATCACAATTTTTGTCATTCAGGATCACAGTTGATATTTTTCATGTTGTTTTATAAGATGACTGTGCAACATACTGAATACTACTTTTTCAAATACTTTTGTTACAGTTGTTTGTTTTGGTTTTGTAGCGTCTGGCTGAGCGGTTGCAGCAGATGCACTCATGTGGGATCCCCTCAACGTCAAGAATGTCTACGTACTGTTTTGGGTGTTTTCTTTTGAGGTGGTTAGAAAGGTTTTGTGGTGTTTCCATCAAGCATGTGAACCTTGTTTTTGCAGTCTGTGCAGCCAGCTGATGTTTACATCGTGTCAGGAAAATCCAAATAACTTCTTTAGCATCAAATCTATATTCTTTTTTACAGACATGCTCTTCTTTGTTGCAGCTAAATTTTCAAATAAAACAGATGAACAGGATGAAATCCAAGGCACTGACTACTGTTGAATATAATTGGTTTATTGGTGAGTCCCTGGGGAAGCTGTGAAACAGACTAGCAAATCCTGTGATTTAAGATTTGGCGGAGAAAACAACTTTGGATGCGTGTATGAGCCATAGAACTACATCAGATAGACTGTGCACAACAGCATTATACTATAATTCTCTCTGTGAGGCAGTCATTCATGATATAATACCCTCATGTCACACACCTCCGAGATGAAAGACTTTACCCATTTTATCCACCACTGGTACAACCAAGAACATCCAAGAACAGCGTCTAAATAAACTCTTGCAGTTTACGAGCAAAGCGTGAAATTTGGCAGCTTTTCTGCTGGTTATAATGGGAGGACCTGCTCTCTGTTTGCTTGTCTTCACCCTCCATTACTTCATTGTTTTTTTTGTTTTTTTTTTTGCTGTCACACTGGCATCATTCTCTTCATGTGACTCATCAGGATTCAGTCTATTTTGTTATCTTCTGCCCTGCTTTTCCCTCCTTACCCCCTCCTTCCTGTCTCTCTCGCATTCCAGTGCAATCCCCGCTGTTTGTAAAAAGCCTCCACAGCTGATTGGAGCGAGACACAGAGGAGCATTCATCTCTCTGCAAACACACTTGTTCTTATCATCAGAGGGGAAAAAAAATATCCAAACATGTAGGAAACGCAACGCAAAAGTGTTCTCATTTGGTATCAAGATGTGAGGAAGACAAAACAAGATGCAGGATCAGATCATATGAACGGAGATCAGCTAAACAGCGGCCCCTGCTTAACCCCTGTGGCCCCTGTTGCACACAGTGACAGGGGTCCCCTCCTGCCTCTTTAAGCTCTATACAGGGGGCCAAGTGTGTGACGAGGGGGGGCCCCTAACCTCTGAACCTTGACCGCGAGTCAAACCGGGCCTTGCTGTCTTCAGGCTGATGCCGCAGACAGATACAGACAGAGTCAAGTCTGCATTTCAGAACAAGACTTGACCTGTTCTCCATTCCTCTTATGTGCTGAGCGTCATATCAACGCGGAGCCCCTCATGCACAACGCTGTATGAAAGCCTCATATTTTCTTGCACAGAAACAACACACATCACACAGCGTCTCTGTGGGCACAAAACACAAAGAGGCACTGATGCAGGCCAGACCATCACCAGGCTGAATCTAATTAGCTCTCATCTGTTTCTGAGAGAGGCTTTTGTTTCACACCAAACCTCCCAGCGCCTGCAAGTCAGACGCCACATGAAAAGCATCCAGCTGGGACACCAGAGAGGACGAGTGCTCCCTGTACGAGGAGAAGATGGGTGGCTGAAAAATATGACACTTTTCCTGACAGGTAAACTCTGCAGGCAACGTGCATGAAAAATATATTCACATTTTCTCTGACCATCTGATATTAACATGTAATTTGCAATTTCCATCAGAGAAAATCAATTTTTCTAAGCTTCTCTGAAACAAGAAATCCTCCTCTATTTACATTCAATGTAACTTTAACTGTTAAACTTAGCTGGCGTCCATTCTTCTTCAGTCAGCCACATTTCTGTGCACTTCTGGAAACACAATGTAAGCCATTCATGTGAACATTCCCAGTAACCTAAACAAAACTAATTAACCTCTTCAACCCACCAGTGGGAAAGTCATTGCAATGTCATTCTGTGTGGGCAAGCAATGTTCGAGCCCACATAACTTTATTATACATTCATAGATACCAAGCACACCACGCTGAATATTCAGAAAATGTGCAAAAAATTCTGCACAATCTAGAATATTTTCTTTTGATGAAATGGTGCAGCCGTTAAAGAGCAAGTATTCTTGTTAACATCATATTGCTTTGAAAGGGAGCTGGAACAAGCTGATACAGAACATTTGTAATATAGCAAGTCACCGTGGAATTAAAAGATTTTGTCAAACCTTAAAGCTACTTATGAGGGGATAAAAGGTTAAAACGTGATTTATAGGGGCTAAGTACAAAATGTGAAACATATATCTGAACCTTTAAATAACTAATTACACATTTATAACACAAACAATCATGATAATAACTAGATTCACGAAAAAAACAAGTAATAGTTTACATTTATAGACAAAATTAAGCAAGTAATTTGTTGTCAGTTTAGACTCAAACAGAAAGAAAGGCCATCTGACTGACTAAAAGGAGATCAATAAAGAGCCATTAGGAACAGAAACATGCCTGCTTTGCAGAGCTGCACTACAGCAGCCACTCCCCTCTCACCACAGTAAACAAGGTCAGTGATGACTGATGTCCTTCGCCCACCTATACACTCGCTGCACACTGTTTGTTTAGCATCAAGGACTTCCTCATGCAAACATAACAGGAGAAGGCCGAATCAGCACGCTGCACAGAGCTGGTCATCAGCCTCAACTTTGAAACAGAAGGCATCTGAATACAGTGTCAGTGTGTGTGTGTCTGCGTGTGTGTGCGTGGTTTGTTTGAAACCATGTTTATTGCACCTGCACACAGATTACGAGTTGTGTGCGCAGAGTCACTCTGACCCTCTAAGTGTGATGTAAACATGCTGGAGTGCGTATATTTGAGAGCACCTGCGCTTAAGCAGCATGTGTGTCTGTGTGATTAAAGTGGGTTAACACACACGCACACACACATACATAGGCACACACTCTCCAGGTTAATGATTGTGGATGTGAGGCGTGAGTGGTGGTGCAGCTGTTGTCTCCAGGCCCCTGAGTTGAGGAATGCAGCAGGGGTGACGGTGTCGAGGTGGGAGGGCGAAGGTGTTAAGGTGTGAGAGACGTTTTAAAGGTGTTAACGGACTGATGCAACGCACTCGGTAACACACACTTTACTGTCATGCTCTCTGTGTAGCTCCGCCCACTGAACTGAGACAGTATGTGGTCCAAATACCAATCATGCTTGAGGTGTGCAGAAATGAAAACATTGAGTGAAGTAATACTTACTGTTTGTTTTTATTTAGGGAAGATAATGTCCCACAATGCAATGCACAACACAAGTAGAGAGATTACTTATACTACTTGGCTGGAAGAACAGTGGAAACAGTGAAAACCTGCAGGTGATGGATGGGATGGCTTTCATGACAACTTAAGGTAAAAAGAGTTTTACCAGCATCTTTTTTCCAACTTTAAATTTGAAAAATTTAGCTCCACAGTTGCAACATGCATAACTTTTGGTGACTTATGCATCATTTTCTGTAAGTGCAAAATGGTACACTGGTGTCTGTCATATTTTTTTAAACAAATGGCACCAAATGACTTAAATAAAACTGAAATTTTATTTATAATATAACCATATCTGATTTCTGATCAGCCTATTGTCGCAGATAGTTGATTCAACTATATATATGTCAGTATGTTCATGTAAAAAAACAAGATTTTTTTGTGTTGCAGTATAGTCGTCCTTGGTATGTACCTACTGCTTGGTGAAACCATCTGCTAATGATCACAGAAATGCTTTCCTTTGCAGCATAATACAGCTGTTTTCAATTAACCTTGCCGTGACAGGGAGCTTAACCTGGACCTGCTGACTGGATGGGCCTCTGTGGTCTGAGGTTTGCAACATTTCTGAGGTGTTTGTCCTGCGAACAGCTGGATCAACAGGCGTTCAGAAAAGACTAAGCGACAGTCAGTGGATCAGTCAAAGCCTCTGTCTGAGGTTTGGGCTTTAACTGCTGCAAATGATCCTGAGGAAGCTATTAGTGGGCCTCTGGGGTCGGAAAGTTCTGAGATTGGGAGAAAGAACAATGCTAAAAAGGTTTAAGATCTGCAAAAAATAAAATACTCAATCATCAAGTCATGTCTGGACACAATCACTTAAAAAGCTGTGGGATAACGCTGCAGTGTATCAGAAGAACAAACAGAGGCAAATCGGTACAAGAGGGGGCTTTAACATCGACCGGCTCGGCTCAAGACTTTCATAAAAGCGCTCTCATGTTTCCCATCATCAATATACTCCAGCATCACGCGGCACAATGCACCATTAGAACATCAGGGCCGCTGCTCGTCCTACCCTCTGCCCCGCCCTGCCATCCACTGCCTCTATTGATCTCGACCACAAGCCCTGCACTGCTACATCAGACACAGCCCTGCAAACAGCATTAAACCAGTCCCTCTGGAGATCCTCATAACTGCTCTCATCACACAGCCACTTTCATCCCTTTCCTCTCCACGCTCGGATGCAGAACCAGAACACAAAGGCTGATTTACTTTGCATCTCAATTTTACAAATTAAACACTTAATAAGGTTACAACAGTGCAGTTGTGAATCTCACTGTTGGTCTTTATCGGATTCATCTGAACTGATAAGATATCAAAGAGGGAGAACAAAGGGAAAAGACATGCTAGACTAATGTACAATAAAACAGTCATCACAAAGATGAATTCCTCTGCAATGAAGTGAGATAACATGCAGACAGAGGCCCCGGCTGAATGAGAACTGGGTGTTGGCTGAGACATGCAGGGTCAAAGGTCAGGTATGAAACAGGTCAGGGTTGTAGGCAGCGTACAAGCTCTTGTAAAAAACAGAGACGTGCAGTTCAGAAAGAGTCACATTTAATGATTTTAGACACTTTGGATGAAGTTTTATGAGTTCTTGTTCATTAAGGCATCAGTTTTATGGTACATGCACGGCAGTTGTCACATAAAAAGTGTTTTACAACAGCGCCATACGTAACCAGGGTCAAATTAAAAAGATAAAAGTGGATCCAACATGTCTGAAGAAGAATTTGTAGTTTCTATTACAGCACAAACAGAGAGGTTCAATTACAGCACGACCGCAAAGGAGGAAACGTTATTCTTTGCTGGAGGGGATAAACTCAACAATGACAGATAAAAAGATGCTGTGAAAAAAAAAGGGGGGGGCAAAGGGAGGTGGAAAACACACACACACACTCTCACACACTCACTACAACAGCCTCATGTAGCAAAGACCAAAGCAAATATCTCAGCAACTCTCTGACACGACCACATCAGGAACGAAGCAAAGACCCTCTGAGGTTAAATCAAAGCAGATCACAGCACCAAGCCAGGATACCAAACCATATGTCTTCTTCAACAAGCAGACCACCACCCACACTGATGTAGCTCACCTCATGACTTCACTCTATGACACATCAGTGCTTCAATACAGCACATTCCTGGAGTCAGACCAGGGGGATTTTGATGTATAATAGTATAATTTTTATGTATAATAGTTGTTGAGTTGTTGTTCTTCAGTTTAGAGGATGCAGAATGTAAGCAGATGAAATAATCTTTCTCATCTCAAGAGCATCAAACTTGTTGTTAGTTGCGGTCATAAAGGGAAGGGGTGGAGTGAACTTTCTTTGGTTTTAAAGTCTTGTGATGCTCGTTGACTTAAGATCACACTATTCCCATCTATTAAACTACCATTAAACGAGCGGGAGTTTCCGTTATCTGATGGTTTGTTTGAATGAGTTCTTTTAAAAACACAACAAACTTCTTAAATTGAGCGTTAAAGCATGTTTAAAAAAGATAATTATCTCCTTTAAAGACAACTAACTGGAACATTTTTGGTGAAGAATCAACACAAATGAAGACACCCTCCGAGCACCATCCCTGCCCGGGACGTCCCGTCTCGACTGACAGCCTCCAGATGAAGCGAGAGGCGGACAAAAGGCTGAAGCAACCGGGGCGTTAAACGTGACTCAGGGTCGGTTTTGTGAAGCAGCGGCTAAATTCATCCGGCTGCGCACCATTTGTCGCCCACAATAGTGAACAAAAGCGGCGGAAAAACACCGATCAGACGCTCGGTTTCCGTACAGTATGTCGGTAAGTGAGTGTGTGTGTGTGTGTGTGTACACAGCGGCTATGTAAACTAATGTTAATCCTCTTAGGAAATCACGCTCTCTGACCAGCCCCACCGCAAGGCACTCCAGCCCGTCCAAACACAGTAAAGTCCGGCTATCAATATAATTAACAATAATCAATCAATCAGCCCGGTGTGTGTGTGTGTGTGTACTTACGTGGTTCTCAGAGTAGGGTGGTATTCCAACAAGGCAAAAAGCAACTCCATTCATTGGACAGCAGAAACTGTTTGGCTGCAACAGGGAGAGGCAGATTTGTTGCTGCACGAGCGGCAACAGGGAGCTCGAGAGTAGCAAAAAGTCCGGTCACTCACAAACTTATACGTTCAACACTTATTTCCTTCCTTCCGAGTTAAAAAAAAAAAAAACAAACCCACTCCGTTCCCGTTGTTTCGGGGCCGTTCAGTGCGCTCCCCCCTCCTCCTCCGCCTCCTCCTCCTCCTCTTCTTCTTCTACTTCTTCTTCTTCTTCTTCTCCTTCTTCTTCTTCTTCT
The DNA here is from genome assembly GCA_029814665.1 of Acanthurus lineatus. Classification (NCBI taxonomy): domain Eukaryota; kingdom Metazoa; phylum Chordata; class Actinopteri; order Acanthuriformes; family Acanthuridae; genus Acanthurus; species Acanthurus lineatus. The sequence continues at coordinate 4,753,131 of JAPZDV010000009.1, forward strand.
CCCTCTTTTCCGCCAGACCGCATCAGTTCAACATAACTAACTAACTAAATCCCCCCTCTGCGCGAGAGCCACTGCCTGGAAACTGCAGCAGCGTCAAAACCAAAACACACGCGGGGGGCGACACCGGAAGTGAAGGCGACTGCGCCTTCAAAGTAAAAGTCAACACAGGAGGTTGTCCAAGTTTGAACAATCGGTGTTGCTATTTTTATGTGTGGTTACTCATCGTTACTGAATGTGTGTATAGTTGAGACATTACTGGAAACTATAGATAAACACTAAACGGAAAATTCCTCCGAAATAGGTTTTCATGAATGAATGAACAAAAGGCTTTTGGGACGTTTCAATAAACATTTCCCGTGTTTGATCAAAAAAATGAGGATTTTATACAATATATATATGAATTCACGGGGAAAAAAACCCGTTCTTCGTTTTATGTAGACCCATCTATGCTTTTATAGTGGTTATTTACACCGGAAATTTTTATATTTATAATGCTGTTAACTTGACACTGCGGGATTGGAAGGGAGTTAAATTAAAGGAGGGTGCGTTGAGTAAATCTGTGCGCTCCGCCCTGCAAACCCGCAGCGTGCGGGCTCCCTCTGGCTGTGCCAAAACATTTGTGTGTAGGATGGGAGGGGTGACTGATGCCAACAAGTCAGCAAGTAAAAGTAGGATCTAAAGACAATTACATAGGCAGATTCTGAAAATAAATAGAAAGTTTTTTGTTGTTTTCATTGCACTATAAATAAATAAATCAAGGTTAAATTTAACAGGCTAGTGTGTCACCTGATGAATTGGCAGTATTAACATCCTTTACTTGAATAAAATAACCCTTAATACAGCTTTCTAATGAAAGAATTTGTGCAGTTTAAAGGCCTCATATTAAAAACGGCAGTAATTTGAGATTTAACATATAAGCTGCATTTATTTTAATATTTTTAACTGTAAATATTTATACTACACTTTTGTGAAATTACTTAAACTGTATCCTAATGTGTTATAATTTGTTTTATGGTCTATAGATTTTTGAAATTTTTACCTTAAAAAAAAAACAGCTGTGAGACAGATGTAGTGCAGCAAAATACATATTTTCCTCTCAAATCTAGTGAAGAAGTATAAAGTAGTATAAAATAAGAGTAAAGTACTTCAGAACTGTACCTAAATACAGTCTGTGAGTGTTATTAGTGCATTCCTGTGATTTCAATCTTGTGAT
>JAPZDV010000009.1:4754443-4767046 GCA_029814665.1 Acanthurus lineatus
TCATAATCAAGTTGTATTTCTGTTATAAAAAAGGGAAGTGAAAGAGTGATTGCAGGCTGTAACTAACAATCAGTTTCCAAATGAGTTAAAAGTTAAAATGATTTGAAAAGCCAAAGAGACATGCTGAAGTTGCTAAAATCCAGCAGTCCAAAAGCCAGAAAAATTAAGAAGAATTAAGTAGAATTAACCTGAAAATTTGGGATATTTCTGCTAAAAAATGACTTAAACAATAAAACTATCATCAAAATAACTACGGTTCGCTACCTATGATGTACTGTTCAAGTAGTGAAGTAGCATCTTATGACAAAATCCAAGTGGACAGAAAAAAATCTAACTGCCAAATCATATATAAGTATCACCAACAATAGGGCACATAAGTCCAGCCGAGTGTATGACTCATGATACACAGATGGGCACATTATAAACAAAGGCTGAAACTCATCGAGAATACTTTCCATACTCAGACAGAACAGACAACAATTCATACATTCTCGGAAAAGTGTTGACAGACTTGTATTTTTAGCAACTTTGGCTGCAGATGAATACCGGTCATGTGAATCAATAGAAGTACAGTAAAGTCAGAGGAAGCTTAGTCATCGATAGGACAGGAACCTCAGAGTGCCGCCAAAAGGTCACCTTATATCACACTATATGTGCTCAGCAGGGTAATAATGTAAAGTAGGTGTAAACATTAGTTTTAGTCCACATGAATGAGAAATTAAGTGATGACAAATGAAAAGAAAAATGTGGAAACATGGTGCTAGCTCAAAGCCGAGAGCCCATGTGGCTACTATTACTCTGAGGGGTGAGAGTATCAGAGAGCCACTTCAAAAGCCTGCCTGCCTATGGGGAAACAGACTGAAGTCATAGGGGGGGGAAAGCAGCTTACAGGAGCCTTCCCACGCCAAGAGCTGCAGCTGCCAACTCAGCCTTCATCTCAACATGTCTCCTCTGTCTGCTCACTCTCTAACCTCTGCCTCTGGCCCGTCTTGAGACACACACACACAAAAAAAACCCCGGCCAAAGGCTCACAGAGACAATCTCAAAAAGTCCTAGTCATGACCTTCACTCATCTCCCATTTGAGACGGTTAATTACCATATGCGAGCCAAATCCCCCTCCAGGTTACTCATACACTGCGGCCAAAGTAGTTTCTGCGAGCGCAGGGTTGGTTGGGAAATCCACCATGGAGTAGAGAGAGCCCAGAGAGGCTTAGCAGCAGTATCCGTGGTCTTAAGGTGGGAGAGCGGGGCAGATGGTCCTCTGAGAGGAGGGAGGGTGAAGAAGCAGACAGTGGGGCTCATGGAGAGTGCTTTTCGGGGGGTCAAAGACATGAGAGTGTCACAGCTGGACTTTTTCTATCTTCTCTGACCTCCGATCAGTATCAATCCCTGCAGCCCCTCTGTCTCTTCCTGCAGTCCATGTGTTTCCTATTGCAGCAGATGAGGGGGATAAATCAGTCTGTGGTCCGACACTTTTCTGTGGGAAGAATGATCTGATGTCAGTGAACCCCTCTCGTGTTGGGGTTCGTCCACATCTTTCGCCAGATTGGATGCAGATACATCCTCGCTACACGCATCAATTTGCCTGTCAGGCGAGCAAAATGGGCTTTCTATTATTGATGGCTGCTGGATCCGAAAAGAGAAGATGGAAGATTTGAGGTGTCATGTGTCATATCTGAGCAGGTGTGTAAGCCTTTTTTAAAATGCTGATTTTGAAATACAAGAAAGAGTTGTAACTGTATCCGCATCTCGACAAAAGAAGCAGCTTCTATCTTGTGAGCCGCACTTGAAGTCTGAGGACTCCCTCGTCCCTGTGCTGTGTCTCTGGGTCAGTCTTAGTCACTGACACACAGCCTCGGGCCTTGGATACGTCCCTGTGATTGACTGAGTAAGGCTCGATCTGACAGTGATGTGAGGCGACACGCCCCGATCTCTTTTCCCTAAAGGGCCGGATGGGGACGAGCAGGGAGCATCCAGAGAGGCCTCCCCACGGCCATTACATAATCACACAGCCCCGGCCTTGTAGGACAAAACCATAAACAACCATCATCCCATTTGCTCGCTTGACCGCACCGACTCCCACCTCCCTCTGCTGGTTTGGCTCGGCAAGAGGTCTCGCCTGGGTGGAACGAGATTTCCACTCTGCTGCAGAGTCCGTGGAGGCGAGGGAGGGATGGAGGATGGAGGGAGTGACGGGTGGGCACCCCCCTGCCATCCTTCATACCACTTCACAGAGCGTGTGCACTGGTACGCTACAATTAATTGTGGTCACTCCATTTATTCCAACTTTTACCCCCCCTCCAAGGCTTCTGCCTCCTCATTCTTTCATATCTCTTCTATTTCACTTCGCTCCCCTCCAGTTATTGAGTCTGTCCTTTCAGTAAAGGCCCGTCATCCCCCTCTGCACACACATACTTTTACTCTGAGGAGTGCAGTTGCCGGATCTTTTCAACATCATTTACTTTAAGCCTCTATAGAGAGTGTAACACTCCACTATCCATCTACTTGATACAGTTGTGTTTAATGAAGGTGCTTGAATGGTTTTCCTACTGCCGAGAGCCAAAAAGACACAATATGCAAGTCCTGCCATTCTATCCGCTCTGCACTTTCTCCCTCTGTTGATTGAATACAAAGAGCAACTTTCTTTCAGTCCACGTCTTAGATGTAACAAGAAGCCGAGTATTGCTGTCCGGGCCTGATAAAGTGAAATGTGTCCACTGAGAGGTCAGCGAACAGAGAAAGGAGGCAGAGAAATGTGAAGCAATATCTGTTAGTATGTTCACTTGCGTCCGAGCTTAAGAAGTAATGTTCAGCTGTTTATTGCTGTGCATGTATATAAACATACATGACTGTAAGCACGTGACTGAAACATGGATGTCGGGGATGAGTGAGGATTGGTTTGGATATTTTTGAACTTGTGAATGAGACGCAGATATCTGAGTGTTTCTTCTGTACGTCTCACAGTCTCTGGCTGCCTGTTGACACAGAGGCACTCCTTTGAAGGGGGTTGCGGGAAGGTTGAGGAGGGGGGTGTGGCGACCCCAGGGCCTGCTTGGAGCCATAAATCCCCCCCTCCTCTCTCTTCGGGACAGGAGGAGTCCTCTTTGTCTGGCCGGACAACTGGCACAAGGGGAGGAAACAGCTGACCAGTCACCACAGACAGGCCTCGTACCTGCACCGCACATTCAAACCGAAACTTCATGGAAACACCGAGTCTGAACTGCAGGCACGTCCTGCATTAAGTCCAAGCACCAATAAGAGATAAAGTCTTAGCTTTTCAATCATCAGAATCATTTTAAAGAAGCTTTTCATGGTTTTTTTCGTGTATGGCACCATGATATTACACTTTGATAAAACTGTAGTAAGTTACACATCTAAAGCAGGACTGAAGAGTCTTAAAAGAGGCTTTTATGCTGCACTTAAACTAACAGAAACAAACAGAGGTCTGGAATATAAAAAGTCACTGGCTTGGTCAACCAGATCTGTGCAAGACAATAAAAATTCCCATCTGATTTTTGTTGTTTTTATGGCTCGGAAGGAACCTCCATTATATCATTCAAAGATGGGATTTAGCTCCATTTATTGATATTAAATCTCACTCTTCTCTCTACACTTTGTCTTGTCTGTCATTCCTCTGCTGACCTGCTGACCTGTTTCCTCTCCTCGCCTCATCCCACACTACATTTCACTGTAATCCCTCTCGTCTCCTGCAGCTGCCTCGCTCATTCTCCTGCAGGCTGCAGTAACTCACACGGGACAAAGCTACGAGCCTGTGGACACAAGTGGCTGATGTGAAGCTGCAGAGGCAGGTTGAGGTTGGAGCTTTGGCCGTTGGAGAGGAAGTTCAGCAAAGTGTGGGAAAGGATGAATCACTGAGGTCAAGACTGCAGATTTAGGGTCTTTCGCAACTTTCATTTTATCTATTAACGCTCATATACTTGCATTTTTATCTACATCTTCTCACTTCTAGACTTTTATTCGGCTTAATGTATGTGAGCCTACTGTCGAAACTGTTCCAAAGCAGTTTAAGTCCTATCTTCCAGTACAAGCTGATACACTATCTCCTCCCCAAACATGAACCGCTGAGCCTCCACTTCATACCAGTTTTCCTTTTTTTTGCCTTAACATGGCGAGAGCTGATTAGAGCGCCCATGTGGGAGTGTTCGAGATAAAGGAACAAAGAGAAGGAAATGCCCAGAGTCCAACACACAGAGCAGTGGATGTTCAGGTGTCACAATTTGAACAAATGACCACTGATTCAACTCCCACAAGTCTCCAGTCTGTCTCCAGCAAGATATTCCTCAAAGCTCCAGACAAACACAGACAACAACATCCACTGAATCACATCCAGGGTATTCCACTGTTTCTATAAATGTTAGCTGTTACTATAAATGCTTGGCACACACGCTTCAAAGGACATCCCTGTAGTGCCCCATGTCCACCTTTTCTTTCCCCTTAAACCTCTTCTGAGAGACAGAGAGGGAAAATAAACAGACACTCATAGTTCCAGTAGCAGTAGCAGCCAGTTTCCTTCCTGCTGCCCGTCACTTCATAAAGCCTGAATGTGTAGCAGCCTCTTTACCTTTCACAGCTCCGCTTCCTGCCTCTAGCATCACTTCCTGCAACACGGCGGGAGAGACAATGAGAAAAGGCTCTGAGGATAAAGTGTGTCTTCCAGTCACATTCGGGGAACCTGAATATCTGATATCAACAAAAGAGTTTACATCAGAGTTTTTCTGCTGGTCACCGATGAGTCAGGGACATCCTGAAATGGCTTAATTGGCATCGGAATGATGTTTTATTGGAATATTGTCATGTTCCCAGAATATACCAGCCTGAGTAAACAAAAGGAATACAGAACATTTGATGGGTTTTTTTTCTAAATTTACTCTTGAAAAAAACCCAGATGGTTACTTTAAGGGTTAGGAGCCTTATCAAGTGTTCGGCTTGTCCATTTCGGACTGTTATGGAAACATGGGAGTGTAACCTGGCAGATTCCACAGAGGAGGACCTGCTTTCTCTTTTAACAATAAGGGCTCATTCTAAGGAAATAACACCACAACACTTATTATTTTTAGGTGATTGTACACTAATGAAAACATACTAATGAATGTTACATTCAAATTTCTGCCAATTGATGCATGTAAATCCTACAAATTGGACCTGTAATTACACAAAAATCACATTTCTGCTTAATTTTTTCTGCTACAGACCTTGAAATGTTAATGCATTCAAACAAACAATCAAGGACCTTAAGGCAAAAGGCTGACCCCTGAGCATTTTTGGCACAACAAAAGCTTTAGGCCACACCTCTTACAGAATATACAGTAAACTGATTAATCCTGTATGTGCGAGGGGATCATATGCTAATCCCAGTGTTTCCCTGGCCTTAAAACGCAGAGATAAGTTTGTCTAGACATGGCCTTAAAGCAGGGTGTTCTCCTTGTGAAGGACGTGACGCCACATGAGAGGAACGATTTGACAGATTTTTGACCTTCAGAAAAGTTCTCTGGTTTCAGTGAATCAACCATCAGTGCAAAAACATTCGGTTTACATTCAGTCCTAAATGCAGTTAAGAACAGTAACTCTGACCTTACGGCAAGTGCTTGAGTCTAAAACCCAGACAGAATAAAAAACCTTAAACCTTTTATTGTAACCTGGGTACACACACTTAAGTTAAAAAAATGAATATCAACATTTGGAAACATGATTTAAATTAATACAGATTCATATACATTTTTTAAAAAGTATGAACAAATATATCAGCAAGTGAGGACATTGATGTTTATCAGTAGACCATAAAATGTTTCTTGCTGTGATTGGTGACAGTATGAGGGCACAAACCAGAGACAATAATATATTTTCCTTATGGATTTGAAATAAATGTGCACTGTCAGCAACAGCAAAACATCTCCTTATTCTAAGCTGAATTCTGTTAAAAGACCACCATCTGTTCCTTTGCAGAGATTTCCCTAAATAGATAATCCTCAATCCTTCTGAAAAGATAAAAACTGAGCCACAGTTGCATGCTTAGGCCACAAGGGGGCTCAGCACAGGACTTGCATCACAAGGCGGGAGGGTGAGGGTGGAGCATGACAAACTGAAGTCCCCCTCAGATACAGTCATGTGTTGAGTTTTTCATTTTATCCCTATCAATAAGATTTAATATGATCCTAAGAGCCTATTCTGATGCAACCAAAGCGTTAAATACAGGGGAAAAAATCGCATCTGATGGAGCAACATGTGAGGGAACAGCATGTCCTGTTCTGTAAGCATGAGTCACAAAATACAAAAAAAGGTGCCTTAAATCGTAATGTGACGCATTAGCAAGGACACAGCGGTGACCGAACGAGAGGGAGGAGAGGGAGGTGGTTTAAATGATGTACACAGATCGTATGAATTGTTTTATCTACAGCAGTTTGCCAAATAGGCCAAGAGGTCAGTGGCTCATTAAGCGCACAGTTAATTATTGATATGCAGCTGTGGTGCCCACTAACAGTAGGGCAGATCCGTGGCCTGTTTAATGATCAAAGTAATGAAACTGCAGGCATCAGCTGCACAGCTGTTCGTTCCACACCGGCATCCTCTCACAAAAACCTGCACGCTGACGTCGAGACTCCAGGAGATAAAACGAAGGAGAGGGGGGGAGGCAGGAAAACTAATACCACAAGATAGAAACAGACTGTCGGGGTCATGGGTTGAAGTTAAAAACATGCCAAACAAGCCCATTAGATTAAATTGGACCGACTCCGTAGCAAACAGCCTCCTAATTGGATGGCCTCCTCATGCTACCGATAAACCTCGTCCCTCTGTTTTCTTCCATTAACCCCTCCTTGGCTGCTCCCTTTCTGTGTCATCAGCCCAAAGATCCCGACATGGACTGGACTGATGCAAAGTGCTGCTGACAGGAAGGGGCTTTAACAACACGGGCTAACCTCTGACCCCTACGGGAGTGCGCCCCCTCCACTCCAATCCCGCTGCCCCTGCCATCTGCATGCGGTCATTCAATGCTCGTCGCACAAGTGCAATGAGGTTGAGGTCCAAAGTAGACCTACTGAGCTGAACAGGAGCTGTTTGCTTCCTGGAGATGGATGTCCTACTTTCTTTCACTGGACAATCTGCCCATTGTGTGCCTGCAGGCATCTACCAACTGGAATTAAGAACATGAACCCTGTACAAACATCCTTCACACGCAAAGACACATATTTTTAAATCCTTATCTTACACTTGCAGTGATGAACATCCACAAGGGAAAAATTATGATAAATTGACAGTTACTCATAAATACGTTTGGATGTATGTTTTATGGTGCAAAAAAAAATAGTTCAAGCATGTATGCAAATTTGTTTCAACTCTGAAAATGTATATCTATTTATCATATGAAGAAGTAGAAAAAAAAATGGAGGAGTAAAAGACTTATTGATCATGACTGAAATATCCAAACACTGATTGGATGAAATATCCCTCAAATTTGGTTCAGACTTTTATGTCCAATTCTAGAAAACTTCTAACAACTTCAGTAAACTGTTCAGTTTTCATTTAGCACCGCTATCAGGTAAAAATCTGAATTTTTCTAACAATTTGGTTGCAAAATTGGTTTCAAAACTAGAGACTGAACCACAAGTCTTGGTTGTACTTGGTGCTAATCAACAAATGCTAGCATGCTAACATGTTAAACTAATGTATCATGGTGTTAACATAGTCTTGTAAACCGCCAAGATGATTTTGAAAGCAAGCATTGAAAGCCCCATACAAGCTGCTACCTCATCTAACACAGAGACGTTGTTATGGTGGTGAGGGTCTATGCAGAATTCCCACAGTTGCATGTCACAAAAAATTTGTCCCCTGAGTCCTCCAGCTTAAAAACTCCACTTTTCTACTATAGCGTGCTAAATTTTCATTGTAATTTCCCTTTTTTTGACTGCATTGCCAAACTGACACACAGCTCAGAGAAGCTGCAGCGGCTCTCAGCAGGGGTGAGAAGATCGATACATGCTTATATGTGTGTGTTTAATTTCAATTTAGATGCAAATACGCACACAAAGTTCACTCTTTCAGAGTCTCTCAGTCTCTACTACTCAGGACAAAGGACAAGAAATTCCTGAGAGTCCAAAGATTGGAGGGCTGTGGGCTGGGGGCTTCGGGGTGTCATGGGTGGGGCGTCAGATTAGACCACCTGTTCCACCATGAGGCGCACACACACACACACACAACACACACATACACTAACACCCATTCTTTCCCTTTATCCGTCCCTCTCTCACACTTGCTGTCTTTTACATTCCCTCTCTGTTTGTAACTTAACTCACACACACACACACACTTTCACTCTCATAAAATATCTCCGTGCACGGCTGCGTCGCTCTGAGCTAATTTTGTCTGCATTCCATTTAAGTCACATCTATGGGAAACAGACAAAACAATTTGCCAGATAACTCTGGCTGAGAGCCACGGGCTCTCGCACAGACAACACTCGACGCGCACACACATAGTGCAGTTAGACATACGTCGCCTTGCCGCCTAAATCGAGCCTCCAGGGAGTCGTGTTCAGACGGCAGAATAAACACAGCAGCGTCAGCCCCGTCCACATGAGTGAGGATCATCCAGCAGTATCAGGGATTCCCTGCACTGCGAGCTTGCTTACATGCAGCCTTTATCAGAGGAGTTATAACATTTATTAATGACAATAAAATATAAGTTTGATAAAAACATTATCCTTGAAAGTTGCAACTTTCTAGCTTGGACTTTTATGGTTTTGCGCTAACATCTCTCTTTGATCTGCAGGCTGCAAGCCGTAAAGAGAACTACTTGTTTCTCTGATGGCTGTGGTCACGATACTCCATCTCCAATCCCAGAATTCACTGGGCAGCCGTCACCACAGCCCTGCCCAGGTCTGCCCTAATGACTATTGATCGGAAAGCACTAATGAGCCAAACAGATTTGCAGCGATTTTGGCCTTTTAATAGTCCTCAGGCAAGTGTTTTCCCAATGAGAACTTTCTCTGGTGTCTGTTGGTGCGTTTTATACGCTTATCAAACCTGACAAGTCCACTGAAGATGAGTTAGATCATGTGCAGAGCGAGGAGTGTGGCATTACTCAGGAGGAGAAAAATGCAGCTCCTTTCATAGACTCTGAGAGAAAAAGATGTCCCACTGCTGCCCTTGATTCGCTCTCACAGACACTTTATGAAAACCCACCTTTTCCTGTTCCTCACTGAGCCACTGCCCTCCTTATCACTCCGCATGTGTGTTTGAAAGTGTGTGTCTGTCCTTGCGTAGGACGGAGTAATGAGGACAAGCAGAGATACAGATGCAGCTTGATGATGTCCTGCAAAACTTTGCAGCCTTTCCTCGACTATGGTAAACACTACGTGCCTCTGTTTACACTTGCAGAGGAATGTTAGCGCATGTTTACGCTGCCAAATGACAGTAGATCCTCAGATGTTTCTCAGACACACACATACTGTACATCCAGAATCAACTTGAAACACCAGGCTGATGAGGCCTAAAGCAGGAAACGCGGGCAGAGATAAAACTCCACCGCCACATAGCTAAAGGACAATGATACACAGTCATGTGATGAACAGGAAGTTCTATAATCACATTTGGCCGTTACGTCACAATGTAGACTATGTATTAGAATGACAATGACCCAAACTTAGCACTGCACCAAGGCCGCGCCATGTCAGCATTTCACAGAACTGCGCAGCCTTATAAATAGTTTTTGTTTCCTGTGAGCTATACAGTGCTGTAAGCTACACCCTCCTCCTCTCTTGTTTTGGTGCAGAATGTGAACTGACACTGAAAGTGTGTGCATAGTCCCGAGGACACGACCCATACATGTGGCAATCAGTTGTTCTCCTACACACTGCGTGCTCTGTGCTCTTGCCTGAGGTTTCCCATTTGGGGAAATAAGGTTAAGCGATAAACAAAAAACACACAAACAAGTGCAAATGAGGCATGCACCCCTACCTCCCAAACACACACACACACACACAGACAGACTCACAGTCTGACCAGGAGCTGTAATGACATCATCTCTGCTATACTGGGGGGCTAACGTCACCCCAACCTGAGCGGACGGACACAGATAGACAGGAGATGTTCCCCCCCTCACATGCATAATTCACCCAAATGAAGGGTTGGGCTGGGGTGTCTCACCCATACAACCCCTCTCCTAATCCCCCCCCGCCTCCTCCTTAATCATGAACCTGATGCTCACAACCCTCAGGAGAGAGGAGGACGCAGAAGAACAGAGGAGGAGGGAGGGAGGGAAGGGAGGAAAGGGAGGATGAGGTAACCAGCGACTAGGGCAGACACTGGCAGCGCGACGAGGGCAACAGAGAGGATGTGAGAGGACGGCGTGAGCGATCTCCTCCTCTAAACCATTCATCACACACTCAACTATCAGCAGCTGGTCTTCCTCCAGCTTGGATACAACATGTAATAACAGCAGCAGCCCCCACACGGAGCTCCGGTCAACAACGCTGCAAATATTTAAAAAACAGTCCTACGCGCTGTCTGTTTCCGATGAGGCGAGCATCAGGTAGAAACAGATGCGCTCACAGTCCGGCTGTCAGGGTAAACAAAAGGAGCTGAGGATGACACTCTTTGTAAAAGCTGGTGACACGAGTACACAATGTTACAACGCAGCTGACACACTAATATGAGCCTCTATGAATGAGCACTGGATGTGAACCCTGTTGCATGACATCCTGTCTCCTACCTCCATCCTGACTCTAAGCTGGGGGGGATGCCAATTTCTACATGTCACATTAGGATGCCTGTTCACCCACTAAACTCAGCCACACCCCTCTTTTTAATGCTTTCCTTTCCTGGACTCTCCCAAGTGTTGATCTAATGTCTGGTGTCAGAGATACGCCGGTGAAGTTTTTAGGCTGTGTCATCTCTCCAGAGTCTTGCCACTTGCCGGTTTCTGTTAGATGGCAGCACCCTTTGCCTGTCCCCTCCCCCAGAGTTTAACCTAGCTAGCCATTGGGGGAGAAAGCAAAAAAAAAAAACACATCTGCAGCATAATCAGCACCCTGTGCAGTTTGTTTTCGCCTTGCAGGGATGGAAACAAGGGATGATGGATGATGTGAATGCACTGCACACTGCTGCTGCTGCTGCGTGTGTTTTGTGTCAAGCAAGGTGTGGATATCGTAAAGCGCCCTTAAAGGCGGTTGTCCCCCTTCAGTCCCTCCCCTCTTATCCCTCTCTCCATCCTCACCTGGTCCATGATTTCAGCGGTCCTCCTCCCTCCTCCTGCTCCCAGTCATGGCACGAGATCGCCGGCTGCCTCGCTCGCTCGTTTCTTTTTCTTGTCCTTGCTCGGTATTTCCCGACAGCGGTCCTGTCCTGCTCCCCCTCACACAGGCGAAGCAGCCTGGCAGCCGACTGCCGCTGCTGCTGCTGCTGCTGCGCCTCTCCACAGAGGCATGGCTCCGTCTCTCCTAATGTCTCTTAGTGTGACAGTCTGCTAACGTCCAGCCAAACAGTCTTCTCTTGTCCTTTCTCTCTGTCTTCTCTTCTTCTTCTTCTTCTTCTGCTGTTCTGGGTGGAGGCTGGAGGGCGTGTATGTGTGTGGTTGTGTGTGTGTGTGTGTGTGTGTGGGATCCTCACCTCTCTCCTTGATAACCACATAGAGGGGAAGACTCCCGCTCTCCGTTTTCGTTCTCAAGCTCTTCCACTCGCTCCCTGCGTAAGCTGGCCCCTCGCCTCGCCTCCCCTCCCTCCCTCTCTGTCTTTACTTCCCTCCCTCTCTTTCCATCTCCCCTCCCCCTCCTGCTGCAGCCAAACACAGTCGGAGTGAGCGAATAAGAGAAAGGAGCGGGGAGCAAAGGAGGGCGGAGGGCTCAGATTGGCTGCTGGGGGGATCACGTGACTCCCGGCAGAGGACTGAGGCACCCTCTACCAGCTGTCCAGCTCATGCTTCCCTGAAAACCTCTGTTGCCATTGACAACAGCCGCCGTGCAACACACCAACCACAGATCCCCAGACACAAAGCCATTGGCTGGTAGGATTTATGGCCCCCGCCTCCTATTGTTGGGGGGTTTGGGAGGTGTGTGTGTGTGTGGAGGGGGGGCATGTTGGGACGTGTAGTCCAATCTGTGGTAAGGAGGGTGAACAGAGTGTGTAAGAGCACACATCCCTGAGCCCCCGGGAGGAATGTTTCCCCCCCCCACTCGCCTCTCTCTCTCTCTCTCTCTCTGCTGAAATGTTTATGCATCAGAGCAAAAACTGGCAGATCCAGAGTGAAAGAGAAGGCAAGCACGCTCATGTCATTAGCATAGAAACTCTGGTATAAACTTGTATAAAACACACACACACACACGCACACACACACACACACACACACACATTCACACACACACATGAGGAGAGGAAAGACCTCGAGGTCCGGGCATTCTTGGTCAGTCAGGAAAAAGACATCCTCTGTCGCTTTCCTCCCGGCCCCGCACGGAGGGAAACTCCCACCCCACAACAACAGGAACTCCACCGCTGAAGGCCATGGCTAAGCACATAGGCAAGGGGGGGGGGGGGGGGGGGGGGGGGGGGGGGGGGGGGGGGGGGGGGGGGGGGGGGGGGGGGGGGGGGGGGGGG
>JAPZDV010000009.1:4774645-4806122 GCA_029814665.1 Acanthurus lineatus
AGCATCTTACAATTTAAAAAAAAAAAAAAAAAAAAAGGCAAAGAAGGAACAGCATGAGAAAAACGACAACAACATTTACCACAGCCAAGGATTCAACGTCTCTCACATCAAATGGAAAAACAGACTGGAATGTTCGATCACAAAAACAGTGCATGATTTTTAAAATAAAAGATTCACAATACAGAATTGTGCTTGGCCTCCTCGTGATTTATTAGATGGTGATTTTATAGCAAAAAGGGGGAAAGACTTAACCTGTTCCCATTTCCTTTCGCCGAAAGATTTAACCTTGAACACCATAACTTTGCGATTCTCTAAGGACTGAGAGCATTCAGGCGGCAAAAAAACAGAAATAAGCGTGTAGATATTTGTGCATCCACACTGACTGAGGTGATGCTTTCAGTGTGGCTGCAAGAGATGGACTGATAACGTCTCCTAACTTGTCCCTGATCCCTCCTGAATTCAACACGCCTTGGAAAAGCATTGACAGGAGGAGCTCTTCAGTTAGGCTACGATTCCAGTTTCACTACGATACCCACAATGCAGTGCTGGACACGAGTGTGTCTTCTTGAGTATACGCAATGACGAGATGTGTGCCTACATATTTAAATGCATTAAAACCTCTCGTTTAAGACAGATAACTGGCTGCTTGGTGCGACAGCGACGTGGTCAGAGGTTAGAGGAATGTACACAAGTCAAAAATATTCAAGCTTAGTTCTGATGAGACTGAGATTTTACACTGTTTCCAGTCAGGCCAAGATCGCACTGCAAAATTGAAGAAAAGAAACAAAAAAACATAGATGTTCATGAGAATGCCACACCCACCCATGCTTCAAACTTATTTTCTCCACAGTAACGTCTGCAGCTGTTGACTGACTCGTGGGGGATAAAGGGGCTTTTTTAAACTTTATTTTCTTCTCGGTTTTTGCATGATGTTGTGTCAGGACTGTAAGTGCAATAGCTAGGATGGAGCTGTGTGACGCGGCGTAACCCCCCCCCCCCGACATACTGTGATGAACTGTGAGTTTATCTTTTATTAAGACGTCTGATTTCCACTTGTGACAGCACGAGAGTGGAGTCAGGCTCGGGGGGGAAGAAAGAAGGATGACGATCATCCAAGCAGAGACAGACATCAGCACAGACAGACTGACAGAAAGGCAGACAGACAGACAGACAGAAAGGGACAGATAGATAGGAAGAGGGGAGTCTGTGGTGGAGCTGAACAGTGAGAGTGGAGCAGGGATGGAGAGGCGGTGGGTTCGGGGTCTCACAGGACAGGTTAGGGAACAAGAGTAAAATCAAGAGAAAGCGGCGTTAAGATGAGATGGCACTGGGCTTTTTCCTTTCATTCTTTCCCTCCCTTTCACTTCCTCCTCCTCCTTTTCTCTCCCTCTTTTTTCTCTCCCTCTCACTCAGATGGCCTCCACGTAGTTGGCGGGCAGCATGCCCTGCTGGTTGGTGCGCTCCACGCGGCCGTACATCCAGCCCTCGTCGATCTGCTGCACGTCTACGATCACATCGCCGTCCACAAAGGACACCTCGTCCTCATCGGCAGCAGTGTAGTCATACACTGCCCTGTACCGCTTCTGCCGGAAACAAGAATATACAGTTAACTATGATATAAAAAGAAAAACTTGAACAATTAATCAGTTATCAAAACAGCTGCTTAGCACCTCATTAAGTAATCAGCCAATCATTACAGCTTTACTAAACAGTTTTTATGTCAAAATGACAAAAATGTCTTCTGTCTCTGTTCATTGTTTTTCCCCAATCACATTCTTTTTGGCACTGGAGTCCTCCTGCAGCAAAACTGGGAGTTAAGAGGAGGACCTACCCCAGCACTGGGAGGAGGGGCAGCGGCCGCCTGGCGCACTGGCTCAGGAGTGGGCTCATAGTGGTAGTTTGAAGAGGCTGCAGGCGGCTGGTAGGCTGCTGGTGAAACAGAGAAGACAGCAGAAGGCAAATAAATGTGCTGGAAAAATACTCTGTGACTCTGAGTCAGATACCAGACTTAATGTACACACAATGGATTTCTGCAGTTGTAAGTCTACAATCCGTGTTCGGGTGTTTTGGGAGGAGTACAAGGATTTAAATGCATACAGTTAATGCATGTTAATGCCGGCTGTATTTACTCCTGTTTGCATGAACTCTTCGGTAAAGCTAGGAATTCAAAAACATGGCAAGCTCAGACGTGCATTCACGGCTGATTGATTTCCCTGTTACACAACCTGCTGAACAATGCTTTCCTGAGTACCAGTAAAATCAGGTATGTAAAACACAAACAGCAGGTACAGTGGCCATGCTTTTACATAGCTGTAACTTCTCCCACTGACCTTTAATGCTTCATGTAACTTTAAAATTAATGTTTATTGTTCATAATCATGAGTTCAGAGTTGCTTGTTTGAACTTTAGCAAACAAATCCCCTGACTTGAGTGATGAATAAACTAAAACGTTTATTCATGGATTTAGTCGTTTAATGTCAGATTATGCATTATTACAGTACAAGTTCTTTAATGACTTTCAAATACACAGATTCTTACTGTAATGCAACAAGCTACATTAAAGTTGAACAGAAGAATGCAGCTGACAAGTTATAACTGAGCTCTGCGATCGGTGTGACGAGCCAACACTCAGCCAGGTGAGCTCTTACAGCTCATGGCAGCGATGGAGCCAAGCACAGACAAGGCAAGAGGCTTGTAGATACTGTGTGAACTCCTCTAAAAAAAACAAAAATGCCTAATTTAATTATCAGGCACTGGAGGTTTTAAGTTCATCCAAACCACAAAAATGTGATTTTTTACACTTGTTTCGATTTGATCGAGGTTTTATTGCTTATGTTTTTCGGGAACTAAGTGATTTCAGAGGATACTTTCACTTTTTCTACCTCTTATTTGTTTACTACTTTGGCTAGTACAAGCAGTATCTACTAATCAAGATAACTGTTGACTGAGTGATCAGAAAAATTATATACTTATTGAGTAAGATGTAAGTTTGAAGGTGTGGGTGTGTGTTAATACCTGGGCTGGGGTTGCTCGGCTGATGATGTTGGCCATCTCCTCCTGTCTTCCTCTTCTCAAAGTCCTCATGGTACCTAATCTGCAACAGGAAAACACAAACAGTGTAAGTTTATAGTGAAAGACAGAAGAGTACATGCACCTACATGCAAGAAGTGCAAATCTACAGGTGCTGTCTTCTTTCAAGGAAGCTGTCACTGTGTGCAGTTCCTTTTCTATCCACCAGAGGTCTCTCACTGTCTCTCCAGCCCCTCTTGTGTTCGTGGCGATAGGTGGGGCGCAGTACGTGCAGCAACCCCTCGGGAAGCAGCTTTGACGCTGAGAGGAAATGACATGTGGGCGACCGGAAGAAGTGTGAGCTCAGAGTTGCATAGCAACCCTCGTTGACACATCAGAAAGAACAGGTGAAGCGAACAAGAGGAACTAACTGGAAGCTTGAACACTTGAGGTCAGAATGAGCCAGTTAGATTAGAGAGGAAACACTGAGAGGAGGAGGGGTAGGAGGAGGAGGAGGAGGAGGAGGGGTGGACATATGACTAAGCACAGCAAAACGCTACTTAAATAATTCATATTACCAGTCACTCTGTTGTTACGTTTGAACATTTTTCTCAAAGGAAAAAGACACACGATACGATTTCAGCTAAAAAGAATTCACAATCCACCTCCAGCGTCTCCAGGCAGTGTGACAAAGGCAGCCTTCATCGCTACAACATGAAACATGGCCACCCTAAAAAAAAAAAAAAAAGAAGGGACTGCTCTATGACTGCAGTAAATAACCTGCCTCCCCCCCCTTATAATGAGGCTGATAACAGACTGACTCACAGGATTTACAACCCTGATTCTGTCCACGCTCACACCCGCGCTCAAAGAGGCCACTGTGCCAGCAGTGTATTCACAGACAGGATGGGATGACGGGGTGTTTATGAAGGGACAGTGAGGCAAGTGACTGAGAGAACACACAGACTGTTCTCGAGTGCAATATGCCAAGTTAGAGTGTGTAAGTAGGATCATTTTGGTTTGTCCTGAAGGGGCAGGGGCTAACAGACAGGGTGTGTTTCAGTGTGGGTATTTACAGGATGTGGCCCAGGCTGCTGCTGCTGAGCTAAACATCTTTACCGCCCCTCCATCTTTGCTGTTTGACAAGAGGAAGGCGACAGGAGTGAGCTGAGTCAATCAAGGGTGAAAAGTCATGACGAAGCAAAAACAAAGAAAAAACACAACAACAAAGACATACCAAGAATGACGGACAGGACAAGCCTAGACTTTGCAGAAGTCAATAATGGGTTTCACATTGCAGACAATGCAGATTAACCTGTTTGTTTCTTGAGTCAACACATTTAAAACAGGGTCCAAAAATAAGTCCAAACTCTAAAAACCTGTGCTTTCTGATGCCTCTCTTGTTTAATATAGTGAAAGAGTAACTGTACATTTATGATTAAACATGTGATCCCTGTTAGCAAGGTTAACACCACCACTATTTTTAACTGTTTCACCATTTTCTATATTTCCCCTCAAGAAAAAAAGGACAAAACGATGCAAAATCCATCATCACAAGCAGAATATTTTATATAACAGGTATTTTGTTTTTTTAGCTTTTCCAAAAGATCCATTTTGAGTGACCTAAAACTGCCTGTGGACAAACTGTTGGTGCAGAAAATAAAAACCAATAAAAAAAAGCTGTTTTGAAGAAAACTGTCTGCGTGGACAAGAAGTCAGTGTCCAAGGAAGAGAGCAAAAAAAAAAAAGGGAAAGATGTTTCACTCATCTGAGTAGTTTTCTTATGACTGGCTTTAAATGATACAGTGATTACAAGCAGATGTCTTGTATATCAGTTCTGCCTAATAAAAACTCATCACAACGTCCCAAAAAAATCCATCCTGCCATTATGCACTTGTTACCCTTGATGTGGTTTGTTATGCATGTGTATGTCTTTCTCTGTCCTCCAGATTTCCTTAATCTTAGACATGCGAGATCTTTCTCCACATGAAAGCAGCAATTACCCATCACCCTCCACACTAATTATGCCATTATCGAGGCCAGCGCAGAGCCGGTTTTGTGCAATGACGTGTGTTTTTGTGTGTAAGTAGGTTTCACATGGAAGTAAAAAAAAGGCTTCAAAGCTGACTTAAGCAGTCTGGGGACGCGAGGTAAACACTGCATGCATTTCTACGTGGCCGCTCTGTATTTACAGAGAAATGGCAAATCAATAACAAGAGCTGAGGGAGAAAGGAGGGAAAGGCAGAGGAGAATGGTCCATTTGGAGAGCGATTTGAGGAGAATTCCATTACTTTAAATGAGGAGCAGCGTGAGCAGAGAAAGCCTGACATTTACTGAAGTCAGTGGCTGAGCTGGAGGATGAAAGATACTTAAATAAAACACCAACATGTGAAATATTAGAAAAAATGAGATCTTGATCAAATTCTCTGAGGCCTGAGTTGTGGAAGTCAGTCTCATGAAGTGAAAAAAAAGGAAATAATTCCAGTTTTTAAGTGTTCCACTGATGAATTTTGTAAGAAAGCTAACTTTAGAATTGTGCAAAGTTTGAAACTAAGCACCAGAAAAACATGACCTTCCTTCTACAAGCTAGCTTTGAAGCTGTGATATCAGGAAATCTCAAGGAAGTAAAGAAACCTCTCCAGTGCACTTCATACAGACAAATTACACTCATCAGAACAAATCCCTTGATCAATATTGGCAAAGACATTATGGTCTTATCGAGAACATACATTCGAAGGTCTCGTGTCAGAGAGATGAATAAACAGGTGAAGTAAAGGGCAACGTTCTTGGTGACGTTGTCGCACACACTTACATTGCTTATTTGTTCCTGCGTTTTCTTAATTCTCTGGAACTCTGGTGTGTCTGCAGCCGCACTGAAAGCTTTCCCTTTATTCTTCTCAAAATCCTCCTTGTAGCGAACCTGCAGGTCAAAACAAAATAATGTTAGAGAGAAAAAGACGATTTAAACATGCAAAAAGGCAAAAAAAATATGTGTGCCACGTTTGGCTGAAGATGATTAACACAGCCATATGAAGAGTTCAATGCGTTTTTGTGGGGGGTCAACAAGGAAAATCCAACAAATGCAGCAGAAATGATTACAGATGCTCTGACCTAGATTCCTCCAACATATACAGATTAAAGGGAAAACGGCAAATGGACTGCATTTAAACAGGGGTTTTCTAGTCTTTCAACCACTATAAGTGCTTTACAAAAAAACATCAGCTTTTACCCTTAAACACACATGTCAATGGCAGGAGTTTCAATACAATGTGTCAATCTACTGATCAGAAAAACATACACACTTGCACATTGATGGAAGAGCCATCAGGAACAATTTGGGGTTCAGTGTCTCAACCAAGGACACTTTAGACTGGTCGACCTGAATCATGGCGGAAAAACTGATGTGTCAGGTAAACTTGATATTTTTCTGCTTGTATCTGTGATATCAGTGTTCCTCCTATAATTACCTGAGCTGTAATTTTGTAGATAAAGGCTTTCATTTGGCCTAATACATGTTTTTACAGCAGGAAGAAAATGGTTTTATTGTCGACTTTATTACAGTAGAACAGTGTTAGATTAACTCACGTGCTGAAATGTCACGTCTGGTCATAAAGAGTCATTTTTTTTATCACTTTAGAAACTTTTTTTTTACTGAAGACTGCCACATAAAAATGTTGTTTGTTTTAATTAAATCTAAAATTTGCTACTATGAACATTTTATCACCTTTCCACTGTATTTTATAGAGTTGTTCCACAGAAATTACCCAACTTAGCAAACCGCAGAGTTTTTGGTTGTGTTTGCTCATGCATAAATATGACTGGAGTAAGCATTAGCAGACTGTGAGGGGACGTGTGAGGTTTCTGAATTCAAGCAAAGTGAGGCTGGCGCTGTGTAAATGTGCTTCTTCTTTTGTGCTGTCGTTAACTTCCTGTTTGCTGGGGAGGGGAAGGCCTTATATACAGGATGTAGATGCAACCATACATGGTCATAATGAGAGGTAGTGTGTGACAAACACAGCCTCTGTGTGTGTGTGTGTGTGTGTGTGTGTGTGTGTGTGTGTTTTTTCGGTCTTCCCACCCTGTCCTGTCCATACGGGCAGAGGAGGAAATGTCCAGCCCATGCAGCATCAGATGAATATCAGAAATAACAATGCATGAAACTCTCCCCCACGGCTGCCCTGTGGCTGATTTCAAGAATTCAAAACCACAACCACTTAAACCAACGCACTAAACACCAACGACCCGAAACAGGAAGTCAGGTACACATTCTATTTTCAAACTTAAGAAACAGCCATGCATTCTGGCTCCTGTCTATCCGAGAGGCGCCACGACATTTCAGCACTGACAAATGGCTTAATTCTACCTTCCTACACTAACCACCACCTTTATTTCTGCCTTGCATGGTGACTGCAATGCACTACAAAGCTCCACCCCTCTACGCTCCCCTCCAACATCAACACAACGTCTGATGCTGCTAACCAGACTGCTGACCAATCCTCCTCTCTTCTCCCTGCGCCTTGTGATGACATGACGTGTTCATGATTCACGGATAATGTGTGTGTGTGTCTGTATGATGCAGTGTGATACGCCCGGATCTGCCGTCGCCCACGGCGAGACGTCCACTAAAAACTATGTCTGATCCTCATCCCACAGGAACCCATGCATGGCTCTCAAGCCCGGGCACAAAGATAAGTCATGGAGACGATTAACGCGGCCTCGACTCATCTTCGTCCTTCATTCTTGGCTGCTCCCATCAGTCTACACATTATCCTCCTCCTCCTATTTTTACTTCTCAGTCCATCTTCTTTGTCTTTTTGGGTCTATGCATCAGCATCTTCTCCTCCAATCGTGCCTCTGCTTTCTTTCCCCACCCACATTTTCTTTTCTCTGTGCTCCTTTTTCATTCATTCATATTTTACTGCCTCAACAGCAACAGACAGTCGTCCATAAAGCTGGTGCTCTTCCTCATTATAATCTCTCTCTGTGCTGCTATTTGCATTCCTCTAGCTTTCCTTCCTCTGGGGATTTTACTTTTATCTCTTCTTCTTTCACCCTGCACTCCTCCCTCTCTCTCTCTCTCTCTCTCTGTTAGTTGGTGCCTTCCTGTCTCTTCCTCTTTTTCCTCGCTCATATGTGTCTCAACGCTCGCTCTCTCTCCTCCTCCTCCCTAATACGCTCTCTCCAGTTTCTTTATTTCTCCCTCACTCTCTTGTTTCTGTTTCCCTCTGCAAAAGTCTTGTAATGAGGTGTGACAAACCTCTACCCTGCTACCATAGCAATAGGGTTCCCGTAGCAACGCAGCGGCGATGGTGCTGAGGGGTTAGATGGCTGCGGTTCTCCACAAACACCTTCAACTTCCTTTTCGCCAACACAAACGCACTCACAAAGAGAATAATAATACATCATAGCGCTTATGAGGCTAATTTTAAATTTGCTTTAGAAATCTACAAATGAGAGCAGAGTGCATGATAATGATTTTATTTTTTTAGTTATTAATTTGACAGGTCAAATGGGTGGAAAAAAAGTTATATTTGGACATAATTGTTTGAAAATGACTTTCTATTTGAGCACATATGGTTGACTTGCAGGATGATTGTGTGATCACTGTGGCCAAAAGCATATTTGGAGCCTTTGTCACCAGGATTTAAGACTAAAAGCAACACAAACAACAAAAAACCCCCCTCTTTTTAAAGGACATTTTCTAATCTTATATTATTTCACACCAGTCTACTTCCAGTGAAAGCTCCACCCTGAAGTGATATATAAGTGATATATAAGACTTTTACTGTCAAATGTGCTCACACAACTATAATGGAGAAGATAAGGAAACATTACAATGACTGACTCGTCTGTATTCATGATTTCACAAATCCTTCAGCATCACACGCCAACATCTTTTACTGTAATAATCTCATTCTTGGTGGTCTAGTGAAAATGATAAACCATTAGAATAATGACTTCGTCTTGGTGTACGGCTGTTTGTTTGTGGGGGGCTGCTTTGATGTACAATCCATGTAGAAAAACACCATCTGTCCCTTGGTTTATGCCCCTCCCCATATGACCACTACCCCCAACACCAATACTCCACAAAACCCATCTCACACACACACAGGCTCCTGTCTCAGCTGTAGGGTTTGACACTGACTCTCTTTGATAAGTCCTGTCTCATCTCCGGACGACACTTTCCTCTGCTACATGCTTAGAAAACGAGCCTCTGCTTCAGCTTTTCCATATGGACTCTTCCTCATTCCCTTTACCAACATCAGGATTAATTTAACCCCGTTCAGATTAATGAGGCTGACTCTCAAGAGGCTTTTCTCGTAAATTGTACTCGAACTTTCATTTTCGTGTAAATTTTCTTATTTTACGGGGAGTTTTTTTTCAGTTGTTACTTTAGTAATCACATTCTGACAGATTACTTCCTAGAATACGAAGGAACATGCCCCAGACATCGAGTGTGAGCAACAGAAGTGAAACTTCACGACAGACTTAAGGGCTGCCTGTCTGTCAATGGTTTACCACCATAAATTACAATATTTAAGAGCCACTTTATCTGTGACTTGTTAAGCTTTCTTCAACTACAGGCAGCCAACGTGGGAAAACACTGTAAAAAGTCTGCTGGCAAGAGCGATTCTCCTCCGACTCTTTATCAGAGCTATCTTTAATAAAGCAATAACACATGACCCAGTTCAGATGGATATTTTGGTCTGATGAGTTTTTTTATCCTAGAATATATTTGGGTCTTTGTTATTTTAGCCTCTGTGGGAGCAGCTATAGTAGTGTTTTCTGTGGCTACAAATCAGACTAGGGACCACAAAAATGGATCTTTGGCCAGTGCACTTGGGTGGCAATGTAAAAATATACAGCTACAAAGATGCAGAGGAATGAACAGTGCATCAGTGAAAGTCTACAGTAAATATAGTATGGAATAAGCACCATAAAATTTATTAGGCTGTAATCCAGTTTGAAACCACCATAAAAAGTTAAAAAATGACAGCCAAACACATTAATGCTCCCAAGAGTATCAGTGCGAGGGAGAAAAGAGGACTTTCAGGAAATTACAGTATATTGGGATTGTTTTGGGGTCTTAACATGGACGTATGGATGTGTCAAAGAACGAAAGACCAACACCACATCTACCTACTTAAGCTGAAAATACCTCCATGTGCTCAGATTCCACAGGGGAAAGGACCTGCATCTGATTTTTTTAGGCATTCTGGTTTCCACAAATGGGTTCAAATGCGGTCGAGCTCAGTTATCATAGAAAACATTTTAGCCTTACAAGGCGAATTTCCAGGCTGAGCTAAAACTGAAGCTGAGGTAAGATTATATACATGATGCTGAGAGGCAGTATTTTCTGCCAGGTAAATAGGCAAATGGACTAGCATTAAGAGCTGAAGGACATTTCGTTCGCAACGCTCTTTACAAGGTTTTTTTTTCCAGCTGGCAATTAGAGGAAATGGAAAGTGTTGCAAACAGATTAAAGCACGCTCCTATCTGATAGTTCCAAACTGCATCAATGTTTAATATAATTTAAAAGATCAGAGTATGCCAGTTTATTTCTATTAGACATTAAACAGACCGAGCCGATAAGAGAGGATGCCTCTTCTTTTTTAACACTGGACTGAGACCCAAAGACTCTTTAACTTAACCAACAGTTCTGTTTTAAAGTCGCTCATCTCTGAGGCTGCATGACATTAACCTTTGCTTGGTAATCAGAGTTTCTTCTTTATTCTTGCAAAAAGTAACTTTTGTCTCTTTAATGTCCTCCCAAAGTTTCATTAAATCACACTATAACATGATCAGAGCCCTTCAAGCTCTCTCCTAAAGTCTCTTATGTGTCAATTCTGAATCAATTTCATGCTCAACTTCTCTTGAAGCTGTTAGTGCGCACTTATCTCAAATGTTCAACCTTGGTTGAATAAGACCGATTGTGGTATCTGAAAGCCGACTTTGTAGAAGCCTTTACTTCAAGGTCATTTATTTGGGGTTAACTCAAGTCAAGCATTTCCAATTAAACACATCTTTTTTATATCGCCTCCTTTGTAGAACGTTGCCAAAATGTGAACACATTTTGTTTGTGCGTGTTTCACAGCTGGAGTTTTGTTTAGCCATGAACCCAACGAGTAGCAACAAGCACAGAGAGTTACCTGGCTCTGCATCTTGCTCTGCTTTTGGAGGCGGAGGTTTTCTAGAGAGTCAGCCACACAGGTGAATTGTGTCTTGGGGTAGTGTCTGTAAAATAAACACAAAAACAGCACAGAACGTCAGCACACAGTAAACGCACACAGACAGATGCAAGCTTTTACTCAGACTCCCACTGTGACGCTCAAGCCTAAAAAAAAAATGGCATAACTCAAGCAGTGTGCAGTCTGTGGCCCCACAGTGGGGGCATTTGTTATTCAAGGTGGTCCTGAGGTTGAGTTAGGAGCCCCTGTAGACAAAAAGCATGTCAGTGTAACACACAATGCTCTGTCAGTGTGAGCTAAGGTAGTCTGAAAAAGAGGAAGTGCAGGCAGAGGCTGTGTGGAGGGGGTGAGAGCCTCAAGGTTGCAGAGTTCTGGAGGCGAGCCATAGCAGGTGTGGAGCTTTCCAAGCAAACAAAACACAGGCACACCATTATGCAGACACACACACACACACACACACACACACACACCCAAACACACAGGCACAGCCCTGTAGGGGATAACAAGAAGAGTAACAGCGACACAACAGGCACAGCAACAGGGTCAAAGAGACAGTGGGTGAGCGTGAATGATGTCACGGGTAGCCCCCCCCTCCTCCAGCGGAGCCTGAAGGCGAGTCTCTTTTCTGAATGGATTCTGGGAATATTCCTGACAGCCGCAGACCCATAACCACCCAACCTCCTACTGCTCAGGAGAAAAAATTCTCTGTCTGAAACAAATATAACAAACATAAATATACACAAGTAACCACAAACACAAAGTTTCCACGCAGACATGCACACATGCAACACACCGAGCATCATTCCAGAAGCCATTCATGGCACGCTCACTTGGTGATTGTCTAAATCGTTGTCTACGGTTTTGTGATTGCAAGGCACAAGTGTCTGTTTTTTGTGTACTGGAGGATTCGGAGCGCAAGTCGTCTTCAGGTCCACAGTTAATTGTGCCTGCCAGTTCAGTGTGGTCCTTAAGGCGGCAAAAACACATGGCTTACATCCAGCAGCAGAGGAAGAGCCCTCACAGCTTATCTAACCGCTCATATGGACTGCAATCCCCAGCATGCCTCAGGGTGCTGGGTGACCTCAAAAATCTTCAACCACTATACGTGCCTCTGGGTAACCCATTTAGAGAATATGTTTACTGTTTCCCTGACAACATGGTAAACAAACTTATTTAGCACTGACCCTGCAGTTATGGGATGTAAAAATTTTTAAAAAGGACTGTGGTTGGCACTTTTTACATAAAATACTGCTAAAAAAGATATTTTAACCACTTAAAAAGTAGGAGCAGGATGTGTAACATTAAGATCTGAACAAGAGCAGAGGTTGACTGAAGTTGGCATTTCAATCTCTAATCTCCTGATCCTTGTGTGTATCCAAACAAATTTGTGCAGGTCTGTGCTTGCTTAAAAGAGGCTAAAACAACTGCTAGCACTCATTTTCCAAAAACTGTAGCTATCGGCAACATTCTGATGTGACAGTGTGCTAGCTTAGCAGCTAAGCCCTGGCAACTATATTCAAAAAATGTGATGGAAACTAATCTTTTAGTTTTGTAAGATAAATAATCAAAAAATTTTAAAAAAGATGTTTTGCTTTGCAGACACAGCACTGTCTTTTTCATTTGTTCATCATATACAAGCTGCTACTTTGTGCAACCTCCATAATTTAAAATGCATTACTAAAGATGTGACAAATGTTGATCTGTAATTTTTTTTTTTAATTTGAAGCCCACTAAGTCAAAATGTTCTCCATTTCCATTTATTAATGATGTTATTTTAAGAATAAAGTTCTGACAAATGTGTATATTTATATAAACAACCAAAAATAAATTCTTAAAAATCTTAATGGCTTCAGGACTATGCAAAAATCCCTTCACTGTGGGTCTTTCAGGTCTTTTTACCATCAATGTATGTCCCCTTGATCAAAAACTGGGAAAATAATAATATATATTCATTTTTCTCTTGAGTTGGGTGTGTCTGGTTTGTGGTGGGGCAAACTTCCTTTCACACAGCATTGCTATGCCTGAAAACTGCGCTCGTCTAAAACAGAGGGTGTGTCCTCGAGTCTTCGAGTAATACACCCTCACAACCAGCATCTGTTTGAATGGGGCTCCTGTCATCTTCAATGCATCTTTTAAAAACTGTCCTTGCACTTGAGGGTCAGTAAATTGCTACACAAACACACAACAGGGTTGCAGAAATACGCTTAGTGACTCAGTGGGATCTTGTTATATGTGTCTGTGTGCAACCATGCGTGCATTTTTGTGCCTGTTTGAGGCTACGAGTGAGTCACAAGTACACTCATCTATCTGTCAGGTTGTGTAATGAGGTAATAAGTTGCAGACGGGAGTGGGTGACACATGCACAAACTCAGTTAGCCCTGTGAACACTAAAAAAGGAGTGATCAAAATGGAGGGGAGGTACTGTTGGGGGGAGGAGGAGTGACGGGAGCCCACGCATGTGTAATCACACACATATACACACTGCCTACTGTGCAGGAGGAGAGGCCTGTTTGCATAGTGGAACCGGGAGATGTTGTGGCCGGCTTGACCCTGTGAGACCTGGAAAGGTTGTAATGCATCATTCAGCAGGAACATTTCATCGAGATGTGCAATACATAACATTCATCTTAACAACTGTGACTGACTGAGGAGCAAGTTATTGCAAAATCTGGACAGAAGTCTCATTAAAACACACACAGTAGAGAAGTTGATAGAGGCAGAATTGGAGATGGAGAGGCAGAGGTGTCGGCTATGCGATGACTGGCAGAATCCATTATTAGTGGAGCTCATATATCAGAGTTCATTTGATATTTTTACTGACTTGGCATCCCTGCCGTTCATCTTCCAAAGGCTCTTTCCCAGACTGATAGAGAAGGCAGCACACATCAAAAGCCAGAGAGTAACTATCAGTGTGATACATCGCAAGAATGTTCTCAGCTTAGACTTATTTATTAGCAACATATCAACAAGAAATCTCAAACCACGATTCAAGATTGTGTTCAATGGGAGGGAACTGGCAGAATTTGGACGTGATGATAACACTAAATCTAGACATCTTTGACAAGTTTTTTTTTTTAAAAAAAAAAAAGCCCCATTGATGTTAAAATACATTTCCTGCTATCAGCCATTAAAGCAGGAACCTACCTTTGGCTCCAGCAGTCTCCAGGGGAAATGAAGAATTTTTCTGTCCACTTATCTGCCCTCTTAAATCTCCCACAATCCCCCTCCCCCGACTCTAGCATCTAACCAGGAAAACGTTTCTCAGGCAAGAGGTGGGTGGGAATTAAGTGAAAACAAACAATCTGTATATCAATTACTGAGGACAAATATAGAGGGGTAATGATAAAGTAGTTATCCCACAGAATAATAACAGAGGACCCGGTCTACATTCCTCTCTCGAGCGGAGGCTCTTCCACTAAACGATGTTTACTCTAACAAGGCTTGCTTTAAACAAACGAAAAGAGGCATAATAAACAAGCTCTGAAGGGCCTTGCTCCTGCTGGCGCTGAACATCACAGGCGGGATACGGAGAAAAGAACCCAATTTAGTTTGTGGAGAGGAAGGTGATGGAGAAAGACACCTGCTGAAGGTGGTTCATGTCTTGTTGTGGATGTGTGAGACTGGTATAAAGGACTGGGTCACAGTGAGACATTAAATTCAGGAAAACAGATTTTAAGAGAGGGTTGTCATTAACTTTGTTATCTTTAAACCAAATATGCTTGAAATTACTATATTTTATCAGCAAATATACGCTTATAACTAGGTCTGAGCACAGGTGTTTGCAGTTATTATGGCTAATTGGACCTCTGTTACAGTTGGGATTGGGTGGAGCTATGCAGTAAGTCTGCTGTCTCATTTCAATTCAGCTGGCTTGCAATGACACTAATATGGCTCACTGGGACATCTGAATGAAAAAGAGCCACGGCTAAGTAATGTTATCAGTATCTGCATGTGCATTTTTTACTCTGACAGCTCAAAACATCTGCTTAAAAAGGACAAACTGTTTGAATTTTCAAGCTTGCATGTGAGAACAGACGCTCACCTGAGAGCTGGATGTTCTCTAGACACAGGTTAATACATTTCATTAATATGGACACTTAGATGTATTTTGGGTTTTTCTGTGCCAAATTAAATAGTTTTTGTTTGCTTTATTTTATCAGGTTAAAATGGAATCTCTCATAATGTTGGAGACATTTCATCTTAATACAAAATATGCAATTAAAAGACTCAATTTCAAGGGTGTACAGAGGCAGAAAAAAGTTGAATAATTTGAAGAAAATTACAGAAACTACTAGAATTTCTGCGTTTTCAAACGAGTCGTACCTGGTCAGAGATTCTTGTTAGCTAGATGTCAGCATCTGTGCGTTCCAATAAAGTACATTTTTAGTGGCTATTTGTGGTTAATAAACAGAGAGTAAAACACTTCAGGAAGTACAGCAATAAAAAAAACACTTTGCATTAGGTCTTAAAGCAGCTTTTGGCTTTGGACCAGTGGCAAAGCATCATGACATCTTGGTCCAGATATACGGACAAGAAAATAAAATGCTCCTCTCTAGAAACCTGACATTTTTTCCTTACTTAAAAGGGAGGGAAAAATATTAGGTAGCATTGTGTTTTACTCTATTTTCAGCTGGGTTTGAGGATGAGAATGCTAGCATGACGTGTTGGTTTTGTCCAGCAATAAAAAAGCTGGTTCAGGGTAAATACAAAAGAGCTTGTCAGGACATGAAGCAACGCTTTCTCTATACTTCCCCTTAAAACATGCGGTCACCATCCTACTCTCAGGTCAGAAAGGGGGAGAAAATCATTATAAGTAATGGTGGAGGGGGGATTCCATGGATTCCTGATTAGTCTTTAGTGTGTGAGTATGTGCTGAAGCGTGAGTGGACATGCTAGTTTTCAGAGTGTCCGCCTGTGTCACTGTAGAGGAACTTTAGGAATTTCCTTTGTTGATACCCCCTCCCTTCCCACTGGGGAGGAGGGAGGGAGGGAGGGAGGCAAGCACTTTCCCACACCACATATAGGCCTTTTCTCTGAGGGTGGAGCTGGAATATTCACTGATAAACAGCAGAGGAGGAAGAGAGGGGCCTTAAGCAGGGTTGCAACTTGGATACACACATTTATAGAGTCTAATTTCCGTCTGTGAACAGATTAAACACTGCTGTCAGTTTCTCTGAGATGCAAGTCGAAACCAACGGAGTATAACAACATGAGAAATGCAAACGGATACATACAAAATGACAACTTAAATACAACTTACGCATTGCAGTATGGTCTCTTCTCGAAGCCTTTGTAATTCTTCATGTTTAGAGTCATTTTGCAGACCTCGCAGCTGAAGCATCCTTTATGCCAGTACTGCCAGAAAAAAAAAGAGACAGAGAAGACACAAATTGATGAGGAGGGTGATATGTGAGACATTTGTTTCACCTTTGTCTGGATCAGAAAGGAGAGCCGAGCAAACACAAACACACACACTTACACAAAACATCCACACACTAACTAGCGCAGGAGATTTAATCGAATGAATAAGACCAAGACTAATTTTTATTCTCTTGAGGTTTCGCAGGGACAAAAGCTGAATACAGATAGAAAGAATAGTGACTGTTAAGACTGTGTGAAAACAAGTGAAGCAACTGAAGCAAGTGAAGCAATGTGGAAGCACAGCAGTTTGTGCTTGGCAGCACTGAGCAGAAACTAACATCCTCTTTTGACAACAAATTGTATGGTTACTATTTATAAGCGGAGAGGGCTAACTGTGCTAGTTTGTGATTGACAAGTATTTATCTGTGCTGTTGCCGTCTAATCGGGCACAATCAATTTTCACGCCTTTGCTGCTGATGTGAGCTGTTGGATATTTGTGCAAAATGATCAGTTGTTGTTTCTACATATGCAACAACAGAGAGGTTTTTTTCCACTTGGTCCTACAGAGGCTGTGCTTGGCCTGAAAAGCCACCCCTTGACTCTCTTTCTGTCTGTTTGCTCATCTCTGCGGGCCTTCGTGTTTCTGTAGCTCCTTCATGTAGCTTCACAAGAGGCCATTCCCATGTCTCCTTCACCACCCTTTCTCCCTTCCTCACACCTACCCGCCCTCTCGCTTTCCTTTTCTTTTCTCTCCTGGCACTTGGCTGATCTGCGGCCTGAGGGTTCAAAGGGGGGATTGAGGAAGGGAGGATCGGAGCAAACTGGAAGGAGGGAGGAAACATGAAAGGAAGGAGCTGGGGAGAGCAAGAGGAAGGGAGCAAGCAGGGGAGGGGTGGGCAAGAGAGAGAAAACGCCAGAGAGTGAAGCAATGATCTGGCTGCTCCTGCTATCATCAGGGGAAGGGAGGGAGGAGTATAAATACAGAGAGAGACAGCAAGAAAGAATGGGAGGGAATAAAGAAGGGAGTCCTTATTAACATGGCCTCAGGGCGCTCTGTCATCCCTCTCATTCCTTCTCCCACTCTTTATCATTTTCTACACCAACTGCCCACACACAACACGCTAATCTTCCAAACAAACAGTGTGGAAATATGATTCAAAACAGAAGATAAAACTGCGGAAACAACAACAACAAAAAAAAAGAAAATACAATATCACTTTGTCACTCACAAACACATGCAAAATGCGAGTGTGATTCCACGCACAGAATAAGAAGCGTGCACTACTGACAGAAAAATCCATCATTTCCTTATGTGCAGCGATGCAGTCTGATAATGAGGCGTGTGTTACAGCACTGATAAACAGCTGGTGATAAATCACCAGGATGTTGAGGTTTACTGTGTTTAAGAGCTGCAGATGGACAGTAGACACAATCAACGCTGCGCTATGTATGGAGACCTCACCAAACACGGCACAACGAGCATTCCACTTCCTTCCATTATCGAACAAAAATGTGCCCCCGGGCTGGTTTTGAGAACAGACTCGTCTGTTTTGTCTGGATGTAATGGACCACCCAGGGTAGTTATAGGAAGACGACAGGATAAAGTTTATGTGCGTGTTTGACATCGGTGTTTGTAGCTGTAGGCCAGCAATATTGTAGTGAGGCATACAAAAGAGGGGGCTCGCAGTGGAAACTGAGCCTGGGCTCTTTTCATTGGTGGTGTGATCCACAGCCAAACATGCTGGGCCAAGCCTTCAAATGCAACCTCCTCATCCTACAACAACCCAATCGGGGCTTGAGGGAGCTGCAGATGGACACATGGTGTTAGTCTTTCCATTGCTCTCACTCTGCTCTGGCGGTGCTGCAATGGTAAATCCCTTTACAAACAACAGCACAGTGCAGACAGATTCCATTTCCTCCAGCTATGGCTGATTTGCAGCTGTGGCGTCTGTGTTCTTCACATGTTTACCGCAGCCATGATATTTCCCCACCAACTATTGTTATATCCTTTTCATTTCTCCTAAATGTACAGATGTGAACTTAATAGAGAAGTGTGAATGCAGAGTTGAAAGAGAAAGGTGAAACAATCAGCTGAGCACGGACTTTGACATGCCTGCTGTTCCCTCGAGCAAATATTGACCTTGGATCTTTTCCAGAGAACAAGTCTGACGAATTGTTTAGGAAACTATTCTTGATCCTTGCCCAACCTGCTAACCCACATTTCACCAAGATAACCCTCCTCACCCTACCACCGTTATTCAAGGATAATATGAACAGAGGTCATGCTTTGGCAATTGAAACTAAATTGCAACTGGACTGAACCAACAACAAGCAGAACAGCTTTGAATACGGGCGCTTAAATGCGCTAAGAACACACTGGGAAATGATAACTCGGGCCACATTTGGTTGGAGCAGAGTTATCAGTGTGGTTTTGCATTTATTCTGTTCTGCTCAGCAATCGGTGCAGTTACCCAAAGATAAAATGAAATAACACACATGGTCACTCGAAACATGTTTCAGATGCATTTTACTGCCACTCACCTCCTTTGAACCAAGACTTAATCTGAATATACAGTATCTGGCCAGAACATGTTGGGTCTGAGAGTAATATACTGGGTCAAGGATTAAGAAAAATAAGTGCCAAAGTGCAAAGGAAGGCACAAACAGAGATGTGGGGGCAAGACACATCCTAAATGAGTGTTGGGAGAGAGGGAGGGAGAGTGCAGCATCTAGCCTTGTCCAGCTCCAGGAAAACCTGGCTCTCTGGTGCCTAAGCAGGATCTGGCAGTCAGCTGGAAAATGAGGACACTGCAGAGACGGAGCCCTAGAAATAAAACACCCATAAGAAAAAAAAAGCACTGTCTCCCTGCATCAGTGCAGCTCAGGGGCACATGTACATGCCTGTCTACATGTGTGTAGATGTATGTGGGTTATATGTCTTAGTGCATGATGTATGTGTGTCAGCGGGGATGTGAGGCTTCAGTCAGGAGCAAAAATGCTCAGTCAGCCTCACAGCTCCCCCATGGTGAGAACCAAATACAAGTTGCCCGGACAAAAACCCTGAAGCTATCTGGAAGGCCAACACGAGTTCAGACACTAAGTATACACACACACACACACCACACCTCACACAGAAGAGGGTTAGTGAGGGTCTGACCAGGAGTGTGGTCTCACATACTAACTACAGAAAATTAAGTGACTCGCTTAGGCATTAAGATGCCGCGGGCCTGTTGCATCACACACTTCCTATGTTGGTATTTGTGTGTTATTAAACTTCTGTTGTGGTGCTAAACACAGCAACACATCTATCGAACCACTGGTTTTAATAGAAACGCTGGTTAAAAACATTGCTTGGTTACATGCTAAGTGCTTATAGAGCCTACAAATTTCTGATAGAGGTAAAAAAAAGCTCTACCCAGTCTTTAAGTATCTTATAAAACAACAATTTCAGTGATGAAACGTTTCATAGCTTTTGGACAAATCAGTAGCAATTAACTTTAGTCTGAACCACTTTGTTTAAAGCTTTTACTGGCTGATTATGGCCACAGTCTGAGATGCAGTGATAGCTCTTTGACTCGGATATTTACTTTAAACCAATGGTGGCTGAATAAATAAAAACACCACGCACACGCACACATTTACACTAATGGGCCATTAAAGCAGCTTACTCTGTGTATGCTTGAGTATGAAAGATTATTCGCGCGTAAGATCGTACATGCCTAAAGACAAAGCACCCACATCTGGCTGATGCTAACATAGGAAACGCTAACTCATTAAAGCATGCTGGTTAATTATTAGCCAACCTGATGCCATTAATTTTTACCTAAGCCCAGGGCTTTTTGCCGGGCAGCAGGCGGACAGTGATTTGAACAGACATACTATGTCAGAGTAGAGTATGCACTTAACACACTTTCCAAGCTACTCCAGACTGTGGTGTGCACTTTGGAAAATACACATAGTGCCACCACAACAATGAGACACTCAAAAAAAAAAAGAAAAAAAAACAATCACAGAAGGAGAGCAAAGAGATGTACAGTAGAAAGTGAATGGTGAAACAGTCCTGCCTTGTCATAAATCATGTTTCTTTGTTGTTGTATCAAATAAAAGTGACCCTTCACCTTCC
The DNA here is from genome assembly GCA_029814665.1 of Acanthurus lineatus. Lineage (NCBI taxonomy): Eukaryota > Metazoa > Chordata > Actinopteri > Acanthuriformes > Acanthuridae > Acanthurus > Acanthurus lineatus. The sequence continues at coordinate 4,795,328 of JAPZDV010000009.1, forward strand.
TATCTATAAACTCTATTTAAAGAAAGTGCAGCTAATAAAGCTGTAATAGGTCAGGAAAACAAAAAGGGCCAGTTGGTTAGTTCCCTTTTCTGATAACAATCATAAAGAAGGACCTGTCACTCACTTTGCATGGGGCTGTGCTTCACAACAATGCCATGTATTGTAATGATACAATGGCTTAAACATATATAGTTTCGTATTATGTTCAATGGTGCATTCTTTAACAAAAAAATTAACACTTTTTATAGAAATAATTTTCATCACTTTGGAAGAAGTTTCATATTCTTTCACAGGTAACGAACAGGCAGAAAATTTGCATGAAGGCAACAAAAACAAACATGATGGAGCATTAAAATGACTCAGCTAAGACAAAAGAGGAGTTCATACCTTACAGACGGGCTACTTTTTGTTTTGATATTCAAAGTCTGACTCGGAAAGACAGAAAACCTCATACTTTGCAAAGACACCACAGACCTGCTCAAACATCACTGTCCTCTCTCATCACCTTTGCAAGATCATGTAAATCAGTATCAGGTGAGTGTCTGCAGGTGAGAGCCACAAAAGTGATAAATACTTCCATGTTAATATTTCACATTATGTTACATGCTTAATTGAAAATAAAGGTTTATTTAACATTTATTTGTCGGGTATCTAATTTAAAATGCAAGAAGAAATAGACTTTTCTATGTGATCATTTATTTATTTATCAAAATGTACATAAAATGTGCTATATTTTGATATGTATAGTTTTTGGATATGGAATGAACTTTATCAGGATAAAAGATTTGTTCATAATGATTAGCCCTACACTCACTTTGAAGTGAACACCTCAAGTGATTTTGACTGTAATGTGTGTTTGTGACTGTGAGTCATCAAAGGGAGGAGACAGGCGGTGGCTGGACTGATTCCTCACCTCTTGTGGCTTTTGGACAACATGAATCAGCTCTCAGAATAATCTGTCTAAATATAGGCAAGGCGCTAGACAAAGTCCTCTAAAACTGGTGACAGAGAAAAAAAATGTTCACAATAAAAAACCATCAGAGAGCAAACACACAGACAATCGTCCCGATATAAATCAGGACCCTTGTGTAAGACTTAGAAAGTATTACAATAAAACATAATATTGGCATAAAACTTAAGTAGAAACAGTAAAGACTTTAGTGATTGCATGTAGCACATCGATTTAAAAAACAATTTTAAAGATTTACAGATTTAATTTACATGACTAAGCTGTGGTCCCTGATGTGAGCTCCTTAGTGCAGAGGAACATACAGAACAACAAAACTTAAATATTGCACTCTTCTAACCTTTAACCCCCTTTTTCAGCAATTTCCTGGGATTGAGAAGCAGCAGAACAATTGAGGCACATATCTTTACCACAAAACCCACGCCAAGTGCCACAGCAATCAATTTGTAAGCTAAATAATAAAAATGGGCACAAGTCAGTCTTAAATGAAAAAGCTAGAAGACAGATGTAGAGAATGCTTCAGACAGCTCAGCAAATGTTATATGTAATCAGATTACTACACACACTTTTGTTAATGCCAACTGTGACACAACATGTGAATCATAAAGTACGGCCACCTTTTTGTAATTCACCTAACTAAAACACCTTACGAACCTCATGTCATTTGTTGATATGTGATCTTAAATAGGATCCTATGAAATCTGTTTTAAGTCTGTGACTTACAATAAAACCTGGTGTCATGTGAGAGACCACTGGTTGCATAATAGCAGTGTTTCCAACGAGAAAATTGGATATTGCTTAACAAGAAATCTTGCCAATATTGTGCAAAGACACTTATCAAAATATTTTGATATTGCAAGTATTTTCAAAAGTCAAAAGACAGATCCATTAGCAGTATTTGTCCTTTATACATACATCCTTATCAAATGGCCAGCTGTCAGAGCACACAAGTTTATTTCTTACATTGTTTGTGGATATTAAAGTACTATTTGTCTTGAAATGACTGCTGATTTACAACCCAGTAACTGTTGACACGACTTCATAATCTCTGTCATAAATACTGTTACAGTAAGTTATTTATAATCTTGATGAGATGCAGGAGGACCACATCTTCTCACCTAGAAGAAAATACTCTGTAATTTAGATATGCAATATGCAGACATCACACAGACACAAAAAGTAACAAGACACTCCAGTAGAGTGCTTCAGTAAGAGATGAGCTTTGTCTTTTAACCACTAAACCATACATATCTCTCAATTTATCTAGAAAATGCACACTTCCTTCATGCCAAAAATGACTGTTAGACTTAAGTGACACACATAAAAATAATCCCCCTTCCACAGAAACTGCATCTTAACCAAGATGTGACCTGTTTTACTGGTAGCATTTGCATACATTGCACCTGTAAAAGAAAAAAAAAACAAAAAACAAAGCTGTATTACTTCACTTCCTTGTTACACTTTTACTGACAGCAATTCAACAGCTGCCCTGATCAAACTACCTTGATGCCTTATAAACCCTGTAATTAGGCCAAAAATGTAACCATTAACTTTTTATTACCAAGAATTCTAAATACTGAAGGGAAATCAAACGACCAGGAAGGCCGTCACCAACAAAAGCTTGTACCAAAATTCACTTCCTGTCTTTACATGTGCTCGGCCGCCCGCTCCCTCTGCTGGGCCCAGCCCTGCTATACTGGAATGCAGCTGACAGACAAACAAGCCTCTGTGGCTCAGCCTCTCCCCAGAGGGGCACTGTAGAAAGAGACTTTCAGGTAAAGGTATTCATTGGTGGCTGAGAATATCAATGCAGCAGTGGCCGAACCTTCGATTTCCCCCTGCATTTACCTGAGCTAGCACTGACACACAGACAAACCCCCCCCTCCTGCTAATGAGACCGCGACTACTTTAAACAAACCAGAAGGGCGGTGTGTATGTGTGTGAGTGTGAGTGCCACAGAAGAGGAAAAGGAGAGGGTTGTTTTGGCGTGTCTGAAGGGGTGAGCGCTGATGCAGAATGGCAGCGAAAGACAGACGGCAGGCTACTCTCCTGTGCTTGGTTCGGAGCAGGGAGACGGCACAGCAGGCCTCTGACAGAGCACGTTTTATGAGTGTCTGTCTGCTGGTATGCACCCTGCTTCAGGCCAGATTCCACCGCACCGCCAGGCTGTACTTGTGGCAATTTGGCTCTCATCAATACCAGCCTTCTAACATGATAACAGGATTCATATTTTTTAAAGGTCGCTTGTGCACAAAGAGCGGTTTTAAGGTAAATCAATTCCAGTATGGAGCACGATGCATAAACATTTTTGTCATGTTGCATTCAAGAACACATGCATGCAGCCTGGCAGTAATGCATCTCATCAGGAGATGATGTTACTTTAGATAATGTGCTTTGTGCGCTCTTTCTCCACCTTCCCCTCCTGTCAACCCCAACAGATAAGCATGTCTGGACAGGGATTGATTTTCCATTGATGCCATTCAGATGTCCATTAGACAAATTATCTACTTGCCCCAAGCACTGCTTTTTCAAAAACATATAAACACTGCTATTCACATGCCAAACCTATCAGACCCCACCCACTTGGAAAGTTAAGCGTCTTATTACATGCCTGCTATAGCTTGCTGCAAAGTTGCAGGCTTATTAAGGAAAGCAGCAATGAAAAAAAAATGCAAAAATCACCAAAAGATCATCTTAATAGTCATAAAAATCAAAGGGGTGACAGGTACAAGAAGTGCTGCATCAATGTTAACTGAATTTGTAGGGACTTGGCCAGATTCATGATGGGTGAAATTGATGAGATTACCTCCTTGCATGAGATTAAGCTACTTCTTTTGACTGAAAACTCAATCTAGGTGGCTGGACTAATCATCCCTGTCTTGGATTAGTCAGTGAATTGGACACAGACATGTACCAATCAGTCCACGCTGCTCACGAAAAGCTCAGTTATGTGACAATATAATTCATTTAAAAGAACCTAGGAGTCCCGTATCATGTAGGATTTGAGATTATTAATCCCTCGACAACAGGATACCTTTTTTTTTCGAGAACGATTGGAGACCTTAACCATCGTTTTCAGTCAGTTTTCTTCAAGACAGCCAGGCCCAAACCAGACTCGGCTGTCGACAGCACCGTGAGGCGCTGGTTTTAGGGGCGAATCAATATTAAAGCCTAAAGTCATTGTCTGGATGGGAAAAAAAAATATGAATTCTGGTTTTACAAAGGAGCTTTTATGTGCACAATAAGATGAATTTTCATTTCTGGTCCGCGCTGCTGAGCCATCGCCTTTCAGACGTGAAGCTAGATGTTAGCTTTCCTTGCTAGCTTAAAAAAAAAAAAAAATACCTGTCCTGATAGGGTGTTCAATTCATTCACAAAAATATGTGAAAGGTGTGATTTTAAGAGCAGAAATAAGCACTGTTAGAGAGCAAAAAGAGAAAAGTATATCAGGACTATTTTTTATAGAATATAACACAAAGTAAGACGATTTCCTGATGTTCTTACCTTGTCCAGACAATTCACTTTTTCCGTGGGGTAAACGACTAGATTACATCTGCCACACAACGGATTCATGTTGGAGGAATGCTCTTCTAGCTAGTTAGCACGGAAACCGCCGACGATTACTGTTTGTGGCCGTTGTGCCGTCGAGTGTCCTCTTCAAAAAAAAAAAGAAAACCAAACTAGCTATAGTGTAAGATTACGATCAGTAGCCGACTAACACTAATCTAGTCGAGTGTGGCAAAAATCCAGGAGGTTGTTGTTGTCGTTGTCGTTGTAGCCGCACAGCTGGCTGTCAGTCCGCTAACCAGACACGGAAAGCGCGTTCCCGCGTCCCCCCTCCCCTCCCTCTCCACTGCGCGTGTCCGGGCAGAGAAGGAAGAGACAGTGTGGGAGGTTCAGGTCTTTTTCTTGGAAGTAAGATTAGATTTATGATTACAGAGGAATGGGGGATTTTTTTTTTTTTTTTTTTTACAGATTTTGCTTTTAAACAGAGATCCGAGCATTTATTTCTGCTGTTGTTTCAAAATAAAACGAGATAGTCAACCAGGTCAACCCTGTGCATCTGCAGCCAGGCCTCGTCCCATCTGTGCTTGCATAACACACCCATGCGATCATCTGTATTGTTGTTGCAGGTTTTTTTGGAGGGAGGTGGGGGGGCTTTTTACCAATCCAGTGATCTCAAATCATATTTTTACACATCTGCCACGTTCACTGCATGTCCTACATGATGTCCGTGTGATAACGTTACATTTGGTTAGAGTGACACCTGCTGTCGGAAGAGTTGTACCGCCTGCATCCCAATGCATGTGACATTCCCCCTTGAGACGTTTTCCTTGATATGGCTGTGAATTTTCCACTCCTTTTATATACAACACCATCATAATGCTGGTAATAAAAGCAGAAAAGCACAAGCCTTGCAAACTGGACTACAGATCAGGAAGTGTGTATGTTCTTCAATATCAAAAGGTGGAACTTTAGCAGCAGAAACTAGGACAGAAGCACACCTAGAATTTTATTTAAACAATGTATTTTCAGGGAAATGTAAAATGAATCTTTATTTGTAAATGCAGAACAGTACAGTTGATGTATCTTTCTAAGGTTGTCAAACTTGCAGCATGCATCACACAGTATATTGCAGTCAAATCAGAATAAGAGTTAGGAGTGCAAACACCATTTATTGCACCGGAGAAATGTTTGTCAAATGAAATCATTCAATATCATATAACCTTCAGCTGTTGCAGCTATTTCCTCTTTTTGCAATGTAGTCACGAACAGACATAAAAACAATCATAAACTGAATGTTAAAGTTGAGCTGGCTTTGACAAATGTATACCCTTAATGTTTTTAGCAGTCACTTTTATGCAAATGTCTTGTTTATGCAAGTTTCCATCCATCATTTCAACATGGCCCAGCTACAACAATGCTGTCTTTCTCATGACCTTCTCCCTCCACTTCTGTGTAACCAGGTTGTTGCTTCTGAAACTTCCAGGAAGGCCAGTAGCTCTTTCGTCGCTACAAAAAAGAAGAAAAAGAAGAAAAATAAACACAGAAAAATAATGTTTGAGTATAATATGCCTAATTTGGACCTTTGTCCTCTCATGGCAGGTGTGGGACACTTTCAGTGCTCACCTGGATGAGGTAAAGTGGTGATGAAGCAGTAGGATGGTAGTTAATGTAAAGAGCTACAAGCATCAGAGCCAATAGTAGCACCAGTGCAGCTGCCATACCAGCTATCACTCCTGTGTTAGCCAACCCATCACTCTTGGCTGACGAATCTGTCTTCACATCTGTATTTAGGATGAAACTCCATAATTATATCCCCTTTATGAAGCTTAAACATAATGGATTTTACAAGAATTAACTTACCTTTGCTTGTCTTAAAAATGTGCTGTTTTGTCTCATCTGAAAGAAGACAAACAGCAGACATTTCCACACTTGTTTTATAGCAGAATTTTGTTTTGCACATCAACCAAATTTGTAGTTATGGTGTAATACAGCACACATTATACTGTAATGTACTGTATACTGCAGAGAATCAAAAAAGCTCAGCCTCACCATCACTTTCACAGCCCGTTTGTAGAGGAGTCGAAGAGGTCACATCCTCGCTTTGTGGTGTGATGGAGGAACCAGTGAAGCTGTCATCTCTGGAGTAATCCTCACAGGTGGCATCTTTGCTCTGCTTATATTCATCAAACTTGTTAGATGCATGAGGATAAAAAAAAAGCCAAATGAGCAGATATTCATGTCTGATGCCCTGCATTACCTCATCTGAACAGGCGTAGTCCAACCATTCTTGTCTGTGTCTGTCCATGCCATCTGAACACCTAAAAAAATTTAATGTTTATAAAAATGTATATTTATAACAGCTAAAACTGCACTTTATTAAAGTTTAAGCTAGCCTCAGGCCACTCACCTCTGGAGTACATTGCACCAGCTGCAGCCAGAGGTTTGGTTGGATGATAGGCAGAGCTCACAGCTGTTATGATTTAGGCAGGCTGAACAGAGAGACAAGGACTTGTTTAAGTGTTGATGAAGCCTAATTTGAATAGTTGAAACTAATCCTTTAAAGTTTTTCTACCTTTAATCATAAGGATCACTTACTGGAAAGTGCAGTAAACTCTATGGCAGAGTAGCTGGTGATCTTCGTAGTGTCAATCTCAGCTCGGTGGTACTCATAAATGGTCCGCCGTTGGGCACCTGTGCTAGAGATACGATGGAGTTAAATCCTTGCACATTTTCTGAAGACTAATTGTGGCTTTTGGTGGTGTTTCTTCAATACATAAGTGGACAGGCGTAAACATAATTGCTTACCTGGTGATTGAGGAGAAGGCGACACGACCATGAAGGCATCAGACAAACCAACCTTCACTGGATGCTCAGCCGAACTGATCACTTCTAATGACAGAGGTATCTGATAAACAGACCCAAAAAAAAGAGGAATCACTTATGCGGGGAGGAATAATGAGGAGGAGAGCAGGTGCAAAGACTGAAGATGTGTCTCACATCTCGGTAGCTGAACGTGATGGTTCCAGTTTTGTAAAGTGCAGCCTGAAATGTAAAAGCTCCTTTCGACTCTTTTCCGGAGAGTCTGACCTGTTCCCATTGGACCACAAACACCTCACCTGTAGGGCAGTGAATGTCGAACAGGAAAATTACAAGTAATCAGACAATCTTAGATTTGAGGACATGTGAAAACATCAGGTGGTATCTTACAGTACCATTATCCAGGTATTGCACAGTGGAGTCTTTGGAGTAGCTGGGGTCAAAATTAGCCATTAGAGGGGCGATGTACTGTGTTGCTGTCAGCATACGGTGAGTAATGTCCCCTGTGAAGATGAACCCTGAAAAAAGGGGCCAGATGGAAGAACATGTAGTACTTGAGTATGACTTGCTAAAACACTTCTCTGCTGCGAACATATGCAGGAAAGGTCGTTCGAACATCTGTTATAAAATCAAAAAGTACCTCCTGTTGCTATGGTAATCTGCCTTAGGTAATGTCCGTAAAAAGGAAAGTCAAAAGTCAAGGCAACCCTCTGCAACAAGAGTAGATAGAGACAGAGAGAGAATGAGACGGTTAAATGGACTGTAGAGTTATATTTTCAAAATAACTAAACCCACAACTCATATTTTGCAGCCTCTTGCTTTGGGAAAACACTTTGAGTTTACAAAAGGAGTAGTGTAATGTATAATAATCAAACATTATCTTATAATGTTGTGATATTCTTGTTTTCGAATGATGATATTGATGTCTCAAAGGGGATGGATGCTAATGTTTTTGCCAACAGACATTCTCCCACTTCATTCAAATTACCTTCCCACTCATGAGGATGTCACAGGGAGCATACAGTAACCAAGGAAGCCACACCGTATACTCTGTTACTCAATAGGCCCTCTTATATACATTTCTCAAATATGATGGATTATGAATAATTATGTAAATGAGGGGGCACCCGGATTTGAACCAGGGACCTCTTGATCTGCAGTCAAATGCTCTACCACTGAGCTATACCCCCTTGCTTCAGTGTGACTTTATCATGTGAAATTATTCGTAAAGTGATAGGAACTTCCGTATGCTAGCAGACTCCACCTTAGCTTTTATATCCGGCCTTTCTGTTAGAGACATTTTTCCTACAACAATCTTGCAATGATCTCCTAAACCGTAGACACAACGTGACTGTATACAGGGCGGGTCCTTGAGGATACTGGGTGTGAGCTTCTGCAAACATATACTCTGAGATTAACTATGAAAACCCACATTATCAGCCTTGAGCTCGAGAGGGCGAATGGGAAAACGAACCCTGCTGTAGCCAGTGATCAAATGGTAATCCTTAAGCTTCAGCTTCCTCATAATAAGCTCCACACACCTGTATTTTGATTTCCCTAACTGCAAGCACATTTATTGCAGCTTTATCCATTTATGAGGTAAGAAATGTTGCTCTCACTGCACTTTATCCAACAAAATAATCTGGATTGGATGTCTCTATAAAGCCAAACTACTCTGTTTCCACTTGAAGAATCCTGGGGTTTTCAGTGAACCGGAGTTTTCCTTTCCTGTGCCTAATCCTTACATATGAACAGGTCCCAGGTGTTGCATAACAGAGGTCAAGACTGGGCAGGTGCTGACAGCCTCTGGCAGACCTGTAGCTCTTAGCATCTGCCAAAATTCCATGGTCCCTTTTTTAATGATTAACTTATCACCTTCATGTATTTGTGTGTGTTCGACTCACCACAGCTTGTTTGTATGAATTTGACAGGATGCCGTGGACTCTAACTTGGCTTTGCTGGGCGTCACTCATGTCTACCCATAGTTCCTGTGTGCGCTTGTCTTCTGGGCCAAAACTACGCCATGTGTAATACTTGCCGGAATCCTCCTTCCAGACAGAAAAACATAGAGGATCAGAGGTTGTAATGATGTGACTGTGTTCAAACTGTGTGTCATACAGACGTGAAGGGTTCACTCTGCAAATTGTTAAATCACATGCTGTCATATATTTCTCCAAGTGAGTGGAAAAGAGTGAATTAGACTTTCCAAAAGAGGGCAGTGTTTAACTCCAACTAAAACAAATGGAACATGTCCGAATCCAAAAACATTAAATGCCACAACTCATTACAGTCATGAGAGACAATGCGGTGCGGCTCTCACCACTACACGTGTCATGTTGTCTGGCAGGGTGTCGATGGTTAGTCCTCCACCCAGGACCGCCCTGCTTATCCTGGCTTGGCCCGAAGACGACCTCTGGGCTCTGTGAGGATGACTGTCGCCTCCAGTCGACTCTTCGTGCTGCTGTGAGATGACACTGTACCAATTGTCTGCACAAATAAAGAATATCAGATAATTACCTACACAAAAAAGAAAGCAGACAAAAGCTTTTTTTAAAAAAAAATCCAAGGCAGCTGTACCACATTATGTTAGGAAACATTTCACTTGACAGATTTATTCAATTACTTAAGGACAATGTTTACAGTTGTGGCTCAGTGCTCTACAACTAAGCCAAATGAGAAATTAAAATTTGCTTTTGAAATTGTCAGTCTTAGTCTTGTTACTTAAAGCCATTGTTGAATGAAGACAAAAACAATCCAAGCAGCATTTAGTGATGCTCGGAAGGACCTGTCAAAGCCTACAAACAATGGAAACCATATTTTATAAACAAGCTGGGGTAGGGATGCTTTGTTTTAAAGTTTTGGGTGTTTTAATTGACAGCCTGTCTTTCTTTGAAACCACATGTTCATAGTTGATGATAAGAGTTTATTTTACCGTTGCACTGCAGTGTGATTTTCTATTGAGTGTGGAAAATGCATGTCTGCTGGTACATTTATTTGGACACATTGGTCTCAGAAAAACCTCAGTCACTGGTACAGCTTTACATTGGGTCAGACGGGGTAAAAAAGCCTCAACTGAGTTCCCAAAGGTCAGTTCTGCCTTCTGTCATGACTTTGAAAGGTCATTTGTGTTGTTGTATTGTGTAAAATATAGCTGTCAAATGATGCATGATTAAAAGCAAACTCCAACTTTAACAAAACAAATCTGCTTTGCTTTTTTCCAGACCAAATTTTTGAAATAGATTTCTAAATTTACAGCTGTGTTAAAAACACTTCCAACCTTCATCACTTTTAAAATGAATGTTGTAAAAAGCTTATTCATGTTCACAAATCTTACATCAAAACATCACTATGGCACACAAATATGTGTCATGAATCATCTTTTGTTTTAAAAGTTGACAAATGATGCATGAATAAATTGAGTTGACATTGAAATTATCTATCTATCTATCTATCTATCTATCTATCTATCTATCTATCTATCTATCTATCTATCTATCTATCTAT
>JAPZDV010000009.1:4806152-4820330 GCA_029814665.1 Acanthurus lineatus
TCTATCTATCTATCTATCTATCTATCTATCTATCTATCTATCTATCTATCTATCTATCTATCTATCTATCTAAAAATTACGGTGAATAGTTGCTGGTTGCGCCCTTTTTAGATACATTACGGAACACGGCGGTGACGTCACGGCCAGCCTATATATACCGCGGAGCAGCGCTTCGTTTTCGCGGGGTGTTTCATCTAACCCTAAATCAGGTATGCCTCCTGTACTCATCGTTCGCTGTTTCTGGCTTTCAGTGAACTACGGGAGGTACTTGAAATGGCGCAGGCAACGTTTTCGATCAAAAAAAGCCGAGAAAATCACTCCGTCGTGTTCAGTTTCCCGATCAGAAACAGCGTGAATTTCTTGCCGCGGTCAGTTCGGCTGCCGCGAAGAGTTCGTCTCTGCTGCTCCGGTGTTTCATGTCGGGACTTTTGGCAACTGAGCAGATTAAAACTGAGCCGGGTGACTCTGCCAGATCTCTAAGTGGTCCGGTTAGGAAGCCCAAGCTCAAACACCCTTTCACAACGTGTTTGACATCGTTCATCTTTACTTTTAGTGTGTGCAAAGTTGTTTCTTACCCACTGAAATCATGCTAGCGCTAGCAAAACTTAGCAGCTAACGTTAGCAGAAGGTATTAGCAGCACCGCCCCGCCCCGCCCCCCTCCATTGTGGAAACATGTCCTGTCTTCAGAGTTAATGCTGTATGAGTGTAACTTGACCAAGCAAAAAGAAGAAAATATTAGATGCTTAAGTTGCTAAAGTATTGGCGTTGACAAAGTTAATATGGCGAAACTGTGAACGTGTTACATTTTTATTGTCTCGGTCTGCTGCAGCCAAAACTGGAATATTGCTGCAACCACTCACACTTGAACTCTGGATTTATTTCTGCAACTCATTTTTTACTGGACACCTGCTTTCACGGGTGGATGTGTGCAAAGCATTTGACGTGTAAAAAACATGTTTGGTGCCATATTCCTCGTCTGAGCTGAAGCCAGCTGTCGTCCATCACTCGCCTTACACACCTGGTTCAAATAAAGTACAATGACATGTTAACTCCCATGCAGTGCAGTAATGAGGGCCTGGATGATGTTTTGAAATACACTTCCTGAGGCGTTTATCTCAATGTTAAATCAATTAGCTTGTTTAATGCTTGGTGCAAACAAATAAAACATTGCAGACTGAGTTAAAATGGGGGTAAGGGTATGGGTGTGCCCATGCGTGCACACTTAATAATATGTGGGCTGTGTGATACAGCCTGATTTTGAGGTTTGCAAAACCTCATGGTGTTGAAATAACCTCCTAGGTTGGTGGGGTGTGGCACACTGGGGGTGTAATAAATTAGATGATAAAAGGGAACTTCAACAAAGCCCACATTGTTGTGCAAGGTATCTTTTGTAATGTGTCTCAAAAAGGACATGAAAAGATAAAGAATTGTTATTTTACATGTTTTTTTTACAGACTGACTTGGCTCTCTAAGGCTAGGCTTAAAATACAGCTATTATATACATTTATTAAGCCTAAAATCATAACAAAGGACCTCCTTGCATGCAGTCAAACCTCCCACTCCCTCTACCACGTTTACTCGCCTGTGTTACAGAGAAAATAAACAGACCCCTACATGGAAATTTTAATCCCTCTTCTTTTCACAGTTTTGCAGATGTTCAATTTTAAACAGAAAGTACAGTTACAGCATGAAGTGCCTCTTAAATTCAGCCTTATAAAATGGATAATCAAACATGAAAAACAGTTTAGAGTTTGAAATCGGACATATTTAGCTACTAAACCAGTTCTTATGGTTGCCAGCACCCAGTTAAGCTCCTCTCCTGCCGGTAAACTGTTATTTGACGTTGGTTTGATGCCTGCATTTCTGTCCTGAGTGTGGGAGAGGCACATAGGCCTCATGATCCCTCAGCTCTGTCCTGTGCCAAACTCCCAGAGGTCAGACTGTGTGGGTCTGGTTAGCGTTGCTCTACACAATTATGATACTGATGTTTTCTGCAGCTTTTAAAAACTACAATGCGTCATTTAACAAGTTTCTAAAGGGACAATCCAAATTTCTGGACCTCACAGAGAGCCAAATCGTATTTGTTGCTCATGAGTGTTTCTCTCCACTCTTTTATTCAATTAAATGGTGCGTCAATGCGTTCGTGGCAGCTCATATAATTTGGATGTGTGATTGCTGAGCACAGGAGCCACCCTGTTATGGCATCTGTGAGGTAAGAGGAAGACTGGTGTGCAAACAGTTGTTGAGATCTGCAGTGCGGCAGATAAACATGTTTCTGGTGTGTAAAAGCTGGGAGGGGTGCAGATGCTGAATATGAAGTTGTGACTTATAACATCTACTGTGATCATCACTCTTAAAGCCAGTAGTATTGAAATCACTGGCTGATAACTAAAACAGTTGCATTGTCTTGTCTGTCCAGGACGGTGATGAAAACTCCCTGTTCCCTCATCCATCTTTATATGAATTATTCACCGGACTGCACATACTGTGAGTTCTGCTCCTGCTGCTCGATATCTCATAACAACTCAATCATTTTACACAAAAAAACAGTTTGAGAACTAATTTTTCAAATAACATTTGACTATAAAAGGAGTGAAATCTCTTGCAATACCTAAAAATATTAACAACAGTGGTATCTGTTCATGTAAATTTTAACATTTTGAGTTGTTTAAATGGTCCTGAAATACCAACTGACCTTGTAATTACATTAAAAATGATACATGATATATATATATGAATATACATATTTTTTCCACATGAATCTATTTGTTTTGTTTTTTTTATAATTAGATTAGATTAGTACTGGTAATTTAATATTAGAAATTTAAGGCTTTCATACAGAATACATATCTTAGCTTTTAAATAAAGTTTTACACTGTTTGTTTGATTTTCCATTCCATGTATATTGGTTCAATTTGATTAAATCTTGTCTACATATATGATGGAATTCCCCCTCAAAAATTTAACTGGAGAGAAATTCAATATCTAAGTGGTGAATCAGAACCAAAATGGAGCAGGATTTTGTTTTTGTCCTGACAGGAGCGGGGTGTTGCCTCAGTTAGGAGATAATATCTAAGAATAGATCACGGACTCACTCTCATTTAATATGGGTCGTAACAGCCAGCTCATAATTGACTGTGCCAGTTTAGGAATGGTGTTTGTGAGTCAGAGAGTGCGAAAAATGTTAATTAGTTAAAATGGCCCTCGGCCAAAAAAAAAAAAAAAAAAAAATCAGATGAGGCTTATGTAACTCAATGTAAACTTGTTTCGGGGTGTAAAAGTGTTTTAAATTGTGAGGAAAGAGTAGCAGCACTGAGGCAGAGGATGTCAAACATTATGTGAAAGATGCAATTAAACAGGAAGCACTTTTCTCTGAAATGTAGACAATGAAAGGGCAGATGTTTTGAATGAAACCTGACCTCTGCCCACTCTTCAGGACCAACCAAACCACAACATTTAGCCTGGTTTTCTGAGAGTGGTCAGCAGAGAGCGGTCTGAGAGAACACGCCCTTCCTGAGCGGAGGCTGGAGGAGTTGGCATTGGCTGCTCAACATCATCCACGATAAACATGTAGGGTTCATTTCAAGGCATGTGGTCGGACTGCAGATGGTGCAATTCTTTAGTTCCAATCCACTGACTAAGTTTCATCCAGATACTCAGGACGCTTTGGCTTCAGATATCCGATGAGTGATCTACATTTTCGAGAAGAAATGTGCTTATTTAAGTGAACACCCCACATTCATTAAATATTTTTGGAGGTTGATCAGTTGGTAAATCTCTTATTATGTATTTTGGCCAGTACATCAGCTGCTGACATCGACAAATACCATTGTATTAATGCTTTGAGAGCAACCTCCTTTGGAAAATAACATCAATTGAAAAATGTGACAAATCTAATTTGTTGCATCCCTAAGAGGGTGAAACAGAGCGACATTTCACAACAAAAATACAAAGACATACCAATTTTGGTCTTGTTAGGGGAGCATGAGCACACTGATTACCTCATTTTTCTTCTGTTCTGGTGAAATCGAATCTCTGCATGAAGGAGGTAAAAGGTTATTTTTCTATTTAAATTGTCTGATAAGAGAAATAAATGAACACAGCCCAAATTATTTCCCTTACAATCGCTGTTCCAAATTATGACACGAGTCACAGAAGAAGAAGTTTCTCAGCTGTTGGCGGATGACCGTTTTTTGTTCTTGCTATTTTATTTTTCCTAAAACATAGACATGCTTCGCCATCCCCAATCAAAAATGCACATGACTTTTATAAAATAAGAATCAATCTGGGATCCGCAGACAATAACATCCTATCGATGATCCAATCTTACAAAACAATCTTTTTTTTTTTTTTTCGCTTTGCGTCTCATTCTTCAGGTCTGCGCTTCTCAGCTCCAACATGTCTGGATCCGCTTCAGGCCATTTGTTAAGAAAACTCTGCAGCAGTGCAGGAGACAGGAGGCCAAACACTGAGGTCACTGTCGGGTACACAACTCATTTTCAGCTCCGCGCTCTGTGTTTTTACAGTCTGGTTCAGATGGCGTACAAAGCTCTCTCTCAGGACCAAAGTCATTTTTCTATAAAACCGAGCAACACATAATGACGAGCGACAGGACTGATAAGAGCAAATTTGGCACAAGAGTAGAGGATATGTCAGGTCAGCACCGACAGTCGAACCCTCGTGTTTTACATCTGACCACCTCCTGCTCAGTAATCTGTGATGCTGTTTCATCTGCAGCACATTTCCTTATGCACAAGAACTTTCCGAACTCATGCAGGGAGCTGAGTGACTGAACTTTTTAAAATGCTGTTTTAATAAAATACAAGAGGAAATGACTACTTTTTTTTTAGTTTAATATTGCATCCCCCATTATCATAGACAGCTGCTGCAGATGATAAATTACTGTTGGGATGAGAAGGGGAGGAGGGGGGCAAGAGAGGAGTTTGCAGAGAACGATCAGCCAAATTCCTCTTAGTCAGGCATAAATTAATATTAATGTTCCAAACACACCTCATGCATATCACTCAAAAAATATGTGTTAACCAATAAATCTCTGTCCGCTGTCTGACAGCTCATGAGCCTGCAACGGTTTTCTGTGCAGCAGGGAGGCAAAAAGAAAAACAAAGGTCTATGTCTAATTTTAAACCTGAGACAGGCTGTTTGTGGGTTGTTGTTTAGACTCAGTCGCATGCTTGTGGATTGGGTATTTTTATTGTGCACTTTTATTGTAAACTAGGTCATTCACTTCTGTGTGTAAATGAAAAGGGCATGGCATGCCCATTTGCTGCCCCATAAAGAGTTCTATTGAAGTTTCTGTGGTTTATGGTTGGTGGAAATAGCACAAGAGGCACACGAAGCATCAATATAAAACAATAATAAATGAGAAAATTAACAGCTCCTGAAGTCAAAATTTACTCTGTTGCATGCAGAATTATTTTGCACAGAATTAAAGCATTAATCATGCAAAAAGGTAGAAAGTGGAGAGGCTGCGAGAGAGACTTGCTGCACCTGTAAGCTCACAGGAGGCAGTGAGCACATTTTGGAAAAAATCAAAGCAGTAATGAGAGAGGGGAGACACACACACACACACAGCTCACCTGTTTGCTGTTGAACCCCACCTCTTGCCAGCTCTGTTTGGGAGAGCCAGAGGAACAGCATCACCAAGCTGAAACACATACTGGGCAGTAAAAAAAAAGATAGAAAAAAAACCAAAAAAAATACACCAGTTTTCTTCTTCTTCTTCCTCTCTTTGCAACAACAGTTCTCTCCTAATCCCACTTCCACCCGTCACTCTCTCTTCCTCCCTACGAATCCCTCTCTTTCTCTCTCTGTGCACACACCACCCTGTTTCTAACTACACCCTTTTCTCTCCTCCTCAGTGCTGTTCGTCCGTTGCCATGGTGATTACAAAGACACAAGGATCAGCTGATCAGGTTTTTGGAGCAGAGAGGAGAAAGTCTATCATCTGATGACCTGATATTACCCAGTGTGTGCCTCTGCTTGGGACTCTGGTGTAGTTAACCTCTCTCCACAACATTATGAGTGTTAAAAATATAAATAGGGCCGTCCAGCGGAGTCATAATGTCAGCGGAGTGTGTGGCGCCTCCCTCTGTCCAAAACCAGCTGCAGGGACAGTGAGAAATCTGACATCTGTGATTAGATGCGGTGATTACGAGGCTAACAGTGCCAGGTCTTAAATCAGTGCTAGTTATGATATTAAACAGTCCATGTCAAGCCTGTTCCCGACTCTTCAGCATATTACGTCTCCATTCAAACAAAACAACATCCTTTTGTGTCCCACATGGAACAAAAGGAAAAAAAAAAAGTCTCTTCTGTTTGTTACAGTTTTAATAAGCAGCGGTTATGTCAAAGCCTTGTTTTTCATGGCATGTAAAACTGACAATAAGCAAGGCTTTACAAGAACTGTGGCTGACTCCACCACCTCTCATAGCAACCGCTTTCATCATTTCTATCAGCTACAAGAGAAAACACGGATTCCTTGGCAAAGAAAATTGCAGCTGAGCGTTTATTGGATTCACAGCTGGGAAGGCAATCAGTACCCTGTCCTGTAATGAAGACCATAAAATACAGCATGCACAGCAGCTGTGTGGATTTTCACACACAGTGAAGTTGTAACTGATTCAAAACATATAAATTTCACATCTTTAATGTCTCCCTGTTATATGAAAATTAAGATGGCATACTTACTGAGTGTGGTGCAAAGGAGAGTAACAGGGGAAGTCAGGTAGATTAAATGAAAACTTCCAAAGTTCAATTAAAAGCTTAAATGAGGCCTCAACTATCTGAGTTTAAAGCCATTAAGTGGGAATCTTCCAAATTAATGTCTTTCTCGTATGCATCCTTCATTTCCATGGACTGTGTTTCCTTGTTTCTCCTCCCACTCTCCTATCTCATCTACAAACACATCTGCACTCAAAAGGTCATAGCTTTGGAGAAGACCAACTGGATTTGTTTACATCAGACTACTGAAGCCTCTTTCGATCTTCAGCTAAACTTAAGACTGAAAAACGTGCAGTTTGTCCTGCATCTCTGACGCTGAAAGAAGGGATTTGTTTTACTACTAATAAAGCTTTTAATGTACGCATTGGACTCCTGTTATGACAAAAAACAAGTTAGTCTACAAAAGAATTATTACACTGATTATACATCAGAGTGACACGATGATTACAGTACAAATATTGTACAATTAACTTTACATTCTTTAACTTCTATGTCTGCGATATAGACTAAAATTACTTTAAATAATATTTCTTTAATCTGCTTTACGTAAAGATTTTAAAACATTTCACTCCCACAGTACAGCTGGAACGTGGGAACTGTTGTTTTATCGACCAGAACATAAACATTTTGGGGTTAAAATAAGTAAGAATTCACCAGATGTGTCTGTGCGCTTTGGATCAGTCACTATGTCAAACGAAAAAGAAAATAACCCTGGAATTTTGGACAGAGACCGATACGTTAAGGAGGAAACCTTACGATAACATACAGTGCTTTATCTCAAGTTCTTGGAGAAGTTGAGGGAATTATTTGAAAGACCAAAAAATCCAGAGACGGTCCGAGCTTAGTGTAAACACCCAGAAGGGACATCTTCTCAGCTGGAACATGTGAACTTGATAAACCTTTGTGGGAGCAACAGGAGTGACTCATCCTTCATATCAGGCAGCTTTGCTCTTTCTCAAATGCCATGTATACGTATATATAACACATGAATGCTGCAATTTATGGTGAGAACTAGTATGTAACTTGAATGTGGAGGAGGTTGATAAATGCCTGCATGCAGCAACAATCTCCAAGGTTTTTTGTCCAGCTTTAGTCTCTATGTTAGTGTTAACTGCTCATGATTACTGACATATTTTAAGTTTCATGTTTTTGTTTAAGCTGTATGTCTGTAATTGAATCATTCTTGTTATGTGAAAATATATCTGATCAATAAAGTTGTTTCTGATTCCTAATTCAGACCATGTCAGTGAAAGGAGACACATTTGGCCCTATAAACTATACAGAAAAAGAAAACTAAAGCAGCTCTCGTGTACACAATCAAGTCAACTTGGCTTTCCTTAAGAATTAGAAAATTAGATGATGATAAGTTTTAGTCCTGAAACTCCAATTTGGATACAAAATGGTTAAAAATTCAAATCTAAGGATTTACAAGCCGTGGGGAACCACAAATACCAATACCACAATTAATAAACAACTTTCACTGTCAGAAAATAACCTATATTAAAAATGAATGGCCTAACATTAATTCATCCCCGTAAACTTAAACCACATAGTCAATATTGTGACCATGACACGTCTCTGTTAACATGAAGGAAGTGGCCATTTTTACCCCAAACCACGAAATTTCCCTTAATATCTGATTAAACCAAAGACATAATCTTTCCCTAAACCCAGCCAAGTCGTTTTTTGTCCATAAACTCAAATAAACAACCACGGCGTGGTTATATTAATCGGAAGGCACAGACAAAGTACTTCATCCCGCCGATAGGGGGAGACGTTTCGCTGTTAGTTCACAGTAAAGCTCAGTATATGAAGTGTCATGTAAGGCGGAACTTCTCCCCCTAGCGGTCGAAATTATGCCGTCTTAAATACCGATTGAACACCACGAATGTTATTTACTCGGTTTTAAGTAACTATACAGTCAGATTTTAAATATAGTAATAACAAATTAGTCTTTTATGATGATTCAAAACCCAGTGATTTCAATATAAAATGCATCTGGGGGTATAGCTCAGTGGTAGAGCATTTGACTGCAGATCAAGAGGTCTCCGGTTCAAATCCGGATGCCCCCTTGAAGCGTTTTCTTAATTTTTCTTCCGTGAACTTACTGAGAGGACAGTCTGGGTATTGACTTCATCGATAAATAGGCAGAGAAAATGTATAGATTACATATTGCATCTACAAAAGTTTCTGGAAAATACAATATGTTAGTGCTTTTCATACTCTAATAGTATAAATCCTCAAATTGTATGCAGTATATTTCTTGTCGCAAGGAATATTTTTGTTGTTGCAGGACAGACAACACACCAAGAACATATTTACAATTACATTATTTATTTTAAAAAAATACACAATATAAAATACACTTTTTAAATACAACTCACTCCTCAGCAGTCCTTAGCAGCAAGCTCCCTTTCCTTTTCAGGAAATTGCTTTAATATACAGTAAATGTTTGAAGAGCTTTGTTTTTTTTTACTTAAATAAATTGCCATAAATTAAATCTTTTGTTTGGCTTAAGGTGTCCTGTTGTTCAGTGGCATTAAATATACTGAAATAAATGTACTGTATACTGATAACCCAAAATTACAAAGGTTCCTGAGTAAGGGAGATTGCAGAAGGTACAAAATGTGCTTTAGTTTCTGTCATTGCATAAAAGTCTTTCATGATAGAAGCTTGCCAGCAGCCATTAAACTCACTTTGTGGTTTCTTTTGCAAGGTCCTAAACTTTGATTGCAGGAAGATTTCTTTAAGTGTCACAAATCAAAGGTCAAAATGAGATCACGATTGTCTCGCTCTTACAAAAACAAAAAGGGAACCAAATGAACTCTTTAAAACTGAGAAAATAATACTTGATACATAAAATATTTGTACATTTGCTCGATCAATTATCATGTTTTCCAGATGCCTTATTGTTCAAGTGTAGGTTTGACATCTGGGCCCAGCTTGTTCAGTTTTAATAATGTTGTGCTTTATAGTCCCATAAAGTTTAATGCTGCTCTCTCTTCACTGACATAACGAACACCATAGTGGAGAGTGTTTTTTGCTTGTCTGGTAGGTTTATCTCACATAAAGATGGTTAACATTCAAAAAAAACTTCTTGAATGTGCAGTGAACTCTGTGATTAAGATATAATCAAACCACCAGGCGGTTCTTGAACAGTGAATCAACACCTGGAGTCTGAAATGTTCTTATATTTTGATGTGCGATTACCAACTCTTAGATCATCGAGGTGTCTCTGTTGCTCATCCACCCTGAGGTTTGGCCACACGTGGGGCCGCTCCTGGAAAAAAAAGTCTCACAAAAGCTGGGTAAGACACACTGTAGGTGTGGAAGGACGGACTCTATCACAGGCGCTGTGTTTACAGGGCCAAAACACTGTGAGTAATCCTGCCACCGTGGCCTTTGCAGTTCCTTTGAGGTCGGCTCAGTTTGAGGAAGTTTGATCCACTGGAGTGTGTTTTTAGTTCGCGACAACCCGTGACTTCATCCAGTCCAGACTGGCAGGTAGACTGGAGGAGAGAGAGAGAGAAAAATAATGACAGGTGGTTATTTAAGTAGAAGTTGATGCTTGTAAGAGCTTTTGAAGGGTTGACTCACACTCCTGTGGTTATGGCGGACAGAAAGAGAGAGTGTGGGGTGTGTTAGACTCACCCTTCTCCTGTCAGGGCGCAGCAGGCTTGGACATGCCAGGAGTGTGTTGTTATGGTGTCGAGTGTGAGGCACTGGCTGATCTCCGCCGCCGTCATCGAGTTCTTCACGTCTTGTTTGTTGGCCAAAACGAGAATGGCTGCGTTCTGTAGGTCCTGTGGGGCCACAAAGGTGAAGATGGGTTACAGATTTTGCCCTCTGTATCAGTTTATATTTACAAAGAAATAATGTTTTTTTCATAGGAAACCCCCGAAAATGTCCTGATGTAAACTTTGAGAGCAAAAAGACAAGCACCCTCAGCGGAATATTCAGCCGCGTGTCAACACACTGACTCACACATTCAAAGATGAAACTTCCTCATCACACTGTGTCATGGGTTTCTAATCTATGGCGCAATTAATGACCTTAAACGCAGGAGTGTATCTCAGACGTCTGAGCATGAATAGCCGACTCAGGCAGTTTTACCACACAAACAACAAAAGGGTTTTGTTTCGAGGTTGAATTCACACTTAAATAGGTTGATTCTATTTTGATTCACCAGCTTCATTTCACACCCTGCTTAAATACGTTGAAAATCAGCTCTGCTTATAGTTTGATCTCAAGGAGAGGATGACGTTTGGTGAAAAAATAAGCATAAATGTCTGAAAAATCGTGATTTAAACATCTAAACTCAAGCAAAAACTCTAAACACAAGCAGTTTTGTACCTCATGTGAAAGCATTCGGTGCAGTTCCTCCTTGGTCAAAGCGAGACGTTCACGGTCCGTGCTGTCCACGACCATGATGACAATCTGGAAAAGTCACAACGTATGATTTCATCAGTCATAAAAGGTGCAACACAGAAAAAATTAAAAGTGTAGTTATCAATAAAATACAAAAGGATTTAACAAATATAAAACAGCCATAAAAACAGTCATTTATATACACAAACACACATAAACTTAGACACTCAGGCAATAATTTTGTGGTTTCGTGGTCTTTGTGTTTGTCTCATGTTATAAGAAACTGCTGTCATGATAAGAGGGGACAAATGTATGAATTATAAGTGATTATGCAACGGTAATGGGTAACCTTATCAATAGGGTAGCAGGTCAGGATAATAAAAGCCAATACAGGTTAATGTGCAATAGTCTGTAAGTGCTCAGACCACTTTCAGTGTCTGTCTTTACTCTTGGATATCGAACTGGTGCCAGCTGTGATTTAGAAACTCAATTTTCAATGATTAAGGAGATTTTCTGGTGTTTTGGGGAACCGAAAAACTAGAGACTTTAAATAAAATCAGCTGAATTATAAAGCTTAAATTTGCAGGCTAGGTGCTTTGGATAAAAACATTACAGCATGTTGTGTGTCTGACTTTATTTGAGTCTTTTAAAGTCCTGTGAACAGTTAGACAGAGGGACTGAAGACAGACAGCGATCCATACCTCTGTGTTGCAGTAGTACGAGTACCAGCTGGCTCGAAGGCTCTCCTGCCCCCCAATATCCCAAACCAGGAACTGTGTGTTACGGAAAGTGACCTCCTCAACGTTGCTGCCGATGGTTGGCGTAGTGTGGACGGCTTCTTTTGTCACTCTGTTTGTGTGGGAAGCAAAAGAAAACACATCTTAATTATGATATCAAGCTGATTTTGTAGCACTATGAATCTATTGTGGCCCAAGAAAGTCACTTACAGCTGATAAAGGACAGTCGTCTTCCCGGCATTGTCCAAACCAACAAGGATGACTTTGTGCTCTGTAGGAAAGTAGAAAAAAAAAATGTTGCATTTAACGTGAACTGTGCAAACTGGATCTGCAGGTATCCTGGTTTGTACGCACTCTGACCCTGGAGTTGTGTAATTTGTTTCAGTGCTTCACAAGAAAAACGTACACTCAGATAAGATAAAAGCAGGGATGAGATGTGCTGAGTGGCGTATGATCTTCTGTCAACAGCGAGATTAAAGCGATAAAAAACAAAACTATTTTGTGGCTGAGGTTTTCATAACTGTCTCAGAAAATATCAAGGTGTTACACTGTTATTATTATGAGGCTATTATCAGTCATGATGACCCTTAAATACAAGAAAACAGAAGAGGTCTTTGTTTGTTTGTTTTTTTTGGTTATAACAAATTACTATAATTTGACACAATATTATTTCCTGACACAGAAAAAGTTGATATAAACTTGAATATATTTAAATTGCTCCTTTACAGTACATATTAATACGTAAATAAGCACAACATACTCATCAGTTCTTATAAAATGGTTTACTAGTAACCTTTCTTGTGACTATTTGTTATGGTTCACGTCAAAGTACTTATTTTTTTAACCTAAGAACATTTAATTTTTCTGGATATTTACTCACTTAGAGAACTTGAAAGGTGCTTAAAGAGCTTTTAAGAAACACCATAAATTACAAAACTGACCGGTGAAACTGTGTGAAATAAAGTTATTCTTACCTCTCTCACCGAACACGGCCAACATCTTGGTCAGAAGAAACCCCATGATGTCCAACAAGTGTGTGTAAGTGTGTGTAAGTGTGTGTGTGAGTGTGTGAGAGATCCAGTAATCGTTCCTGTCGGAGAAAAACTTCGGTATCTGTCAGACGAGCTCTGCTCTTTCATCTGATATTATTTAGTGGGCGGCGCTTAAAAGAAAATCTGGCATTTTTTCAGTCATATGAGTCACGCACAAAGCGTGTAGTAACGCTGCGTTTAATTGTCGTGGGAATTGTTTTAATTACGCACGCGGGGGGTCCACTCAGGATGGTAAACACAGCAAGGTGTTAGTGCTCGGCATAGTTTCCGGTCCTTATGGTGAACCTAGCTAAATTCATGATGTCTAATACATTAGTCCCACTGAAAATCCTGTCAAAGAGGTTGACCAAGATCAAAAACAACCATTTTTATTAATATTTTTTATCAGCATTATCGTTTAAATAACAATTTCTCCCTTTTCGTGCTAGCATTAGCCTACCTGATTGGTCCCAACAAACAATCAAACAAAACCGTGTGCTGTAAGGTTCACAGTATAATCCCAGGTAATCAAATGCACCTGAACGTGACGAGAAAATCCCACCGAAGCGCTCGCTCAGAGTTTACGGAAGCACCTGAAGGCAACATACGAAACGGGCGTTCTTTATGTCACACGTACGACAGGAGCGAACATGTTGACGCAACTAATGACACACACACGTCCGCTCCATATATGGAAAGGGAAACTAGACCGAGTACTTTCCTCTGTTTATCGCTGGGGAGGTTATTAAAAGCCCATCGAAAGCAAAACTGCTTGGAAGAAGAATCCTCGGGGGTTTCCACTGAAGTTTATCCAGGTATTTTCCGCACAGGTTCCTTAAATCATTTTATTATAAACTAAGCCACTTCAGCAATAAGGCCTACAACTACCAGCCCTACTACGAATTATGATAAAGATCAGCACTTTATTTTCTCTACAATGGGCCTTTTTTCAGGTTAGGCCCTGATAAACCCAACAGTCTCAAACTATTTCACCATTTGACTTCTACTGACTGCATTAACCATTAAGTATAACTAAAATGAACATGTATATTCTTTGTTTCTTAATGTTATTTTATCTTTACTTCAAATCTTAAAACTTCCCCCAACCCCAAACTACTACATTCGGCTACAAAAAACATAAAAGATGTTGAATGTAAACAAACCTTTGACTTTTTAACTAAATGTTTTAGTTAAGGTTTTTGATTTTAAGTTGAGTAGAGCTTTAAGTTTTACTATTATGCGTCTGCCCTGTGAAATACTCCAAAACTGAAGTTAAAATTTAATACTTTATCATAATTGT
>JAPZDV010000009.1:4831765-4843528 GCA_029814665.1 Acanthurus lineatus
AAAAAAAAGCACAAGACACAAGAGCACATTTATTTATTGACAGGTTAATATTTCGGAGGCGGGGAGGGGGGGGTTGAGGAGAGGAGAGGAGCTGCTGGTTGATTAAAACAGACTGTACAGTGACTGCCTACGCTGTGGTTTCATATGAAATATACAGCTCACATTTAACAAAACAGCAGCAGCAGCAGCCATTTTAGAGTCTATCAGGGTTAGTTCAGCCCCCCCCCACCACAAACAAATGTCCGAACGTTTCTCGGCGTAACCGTCGTGACCACGAGCCCGAGGGGCCAAACGGTGTTAGATTCAGTAGATACAGCAGCAGCAGTTAGTGAGAGACGACAGGGGGAAGAGGGGATGATTAGACCTGACCACACTTTTGAGGAGTAAGGGGGGAGGGGGGCAAAATGCAGGAGGCAGGGGGCGGGAGGGAGGCTGGTGTCTTCGGGGCCAATTATGTTACCTTCTTAAAGAAGGGCAGTCGGTGGATGTTGGCCTGAGGGGACGTTACGCTGCCTGACATGGCCTTGGGGGAGCGAGGCTCACCCTGGAACTCTGGGGGCTCCTCGTCATCCTGGTCGTGGGGGTCAACTTCAAAGTACACGTTGCACTTGTCCACTTGAGCTGCTGAGGTGGGGGGGCGGGAGGATGGAAGATGTAGAGAGAAGAAAAGGAAGAGAAAGAGAGAACAAAACAAGGCAAAGTAAAGAAAATAATAGAAGAAGAAAAGCAAAAGAAGAAGAGAAGAACGTGAGATGCATCCAGAAAGAAGCATGGAGGGAAAAAATTGCAAGAGATGGCAAATACTGAGATCAAAAAAAGTAACAGTATGAACTGAACTGGAAGAAACATTTACAAGAGTTTGAAAAAAATGAAACATCAGATTCTCATGAAGCAAAGCAGAGACATGAGGTGTAATAACATGAAAGAAGAGAGTGAATTCAGTGTGACGAGACAGAAACAGAACTTGGAGGTGCAGATGTTTAAATGCGAGGCTGTAAAGGAGGAAAGTCGTGGAAAGTAAAGGGGGAATAAAACTGAGAGGGAAGCTGGGGTGGGAAGACTTTGTGTTGGGCATTTTTTATTGGTTTGTTTGAAGGACTTTTGCTTTCTGGAGGCCAACAGGTGTCTCATTTTTCAAAGAACTGTTTGGGATTTTGGGAAATATGCTTTTTCTTCTCTTGCCAAGAATTGAGAAATAAGAAGACTGATGTCACTTTGACCTGCATCCCTCTGAACGCAACTTTCTGCTCTGCTTGACAAAGAATATGAAGCAAATCTATTTTTGATGACGGCCGAATCAAACTGCACAGAAGCAGATTGAGCCACACAGGAAGTCAGACACAGGTTCATCCTAGAGAATCCAGTTAACTTTCAGAATAAAATGCCTTGTGCAGACCCATCACTTAAGAGACACTCAACAGAAATAAAAAGAAACCATTAAACTATGTGGTTTATGCTCCAAAATGGCATTAAAGTCCATAAAGTCCATATAGTCCACCTACCAGCATCTCTAAAGCTCACTACTTTGCATGTTTTATTTCATTTTTGTCATTTGTACAAAAATCAAAGTGCATTAAGAAAAAGTTTGCAAGATAAATCCCAATAAAATCGCAAAATAGCATTTTTAAACTCTGGCTTTTATAAAGATCAAACAGACGGGATGTAAAGTGAATTGTTTGGCCTTAAAGATGCTGGATGGTCGATTTGTTTACCTTTAGACAGAGACGCTCTTGTTGTTCAGCTTTTCTGCTAAGCTACAGGAAGCTAACTGACAGACATAAGATTGGCATCAGTCTTCTTATCAAACTGTCTTTTAAGAAGCACATTTCCCATAATGTTCTTTTTCCCTAAAGTTTATCTTTAAGTCAGACGGGTCACTCGGGATGTAAAAGTCACATTAATCACATGTGGTTTCTCTTCTAAATGTTCTGAGTTCAGCTCAGAAGAGCTCGCCGACCAAAAAAACCCTGAAATTCAATCAGAGTTGTTTACTTTTCCCACGTCTGCACTCTCCTCTCTCCTGCTGTCTCTCTTGGAAATCGAGCAGCAGTTCTGTGCCGTCTTGGCGACACACGCACACACACACACACACACACACACACACACACACACACACACACACACACACACACACACACACAAACCAGACATAAAGTTTAATGAGTGCGGTCCATCCTCGGCTCTATTTCAGTCCCGTCCTGTGTGCTAATGACAGACCACCGAAGACCTCTCTCACTTCACACAGCAACCCACCGAGACGCGCCATAATTCATCATCACGCATGACTAACCAGCCAATTAAAGTCTCCGTCTAAATATCAGGCGCCTGTCTCATCTCGCTCTTTGTCAATCACTCGCTCTCTCGCCGCCGCACACAAACGCACACAAAGGCATTATTTTTTCTCTTATGAGGGGAAGACCCCGTTCACCTCACCTGTGCCAGGTGGGGTGGGCCTGCGTGTTCCCGTAGCAACGTCCAGACTGGAGCTTCCTCCAGATTTACTGCAATGGAGAGGAAATGCAAAAATTATGCTCAGTGAAATAAACAAATGCATAATGCTCATAACCTTCATCTTTTAACCTGAACCTCCTTCTGATGTATAAACACACCGCCAGCCAGATGAATCCATTGATCAGGTCTGATTGTAATATAGATTTTATTTTGTCTATTCATGTGTAAAATTAACTTGTGCTTCCACCTTAAATGCATAAAGGCTAATGCCACATTAATAGGTCACTGCCTCTCCAGGTAAAGATGCATGTGCCTGATAGCTATGTCCATTTTCTTCTGCAAGATATTAGTGATCATCATCATTTATGGTAAACTGGAAGCTACTTTGAACTTCTGGAAATAAAAAGTATAGAGAGAAATTATGAAAAAAGTGCAAAAATGTGGATTATATAAAGAAATTCCTGAAAGTAATCATGAAAATAAGGTAAAAAACTAAACAATATTGTGATTTATTTCTCTACAAACAGGATTTTAACATCCAAACACCTTTATTATTGTAGTATTGATCTTTTTATACAACTGTGAGGAGTCAAAATAAACAGATATGTTCCTGTATTTTTTTTTTTTAAAAACTAAAACCTAGACTACAGAGATCTATTCTTTATATTTACTCTGCAGCTGCATAGAGGAATACAGTGACTCACTGCAGAGCTTTTGTCTATTTTGGGATGTTTTACATTGCCTGGCGGATGAAGTGTGACTCAGGTCTGACCTGTTTTACAAAGCCAGGTCGTTGTTTGTAATGCAGTTACAGTGAATGCGCGGACGTTCTCGTGGTTCTCATGGTTACCTGGAGCTGAGTCGGTTCTGCCTCATCCTCTGCTCCTGCAGCAGGCGGGTGTTCTCCAGTTTGACGGGGCTGGGGATGAAGCCCACCTCGCAGCCCTCCTTCACCAGACGTCCGATCCACCAGTCGTTGTTGTACTTCTGCATTTAAACGAACAGGCATCGGTTCAATTAGAATTGAATCAAACAGCCTCATTCAAACACATCCAGAGGAAATGCATCGTTACATATTTGCTATTTTTATACTTTAAGAAGAATTAAGCTCTGAATTGTATCTTCAAAGTACAAAAGCCCCTCATGTATCCAAGTACAATAAGTGCTATCTCTCTTGCAAGATAATATTTATTCCTGGTGTTTGTAAGCTAAAACAGTTCAGTTTTGTGCTCCAAATGGCCAAAATCAGAAAGTTGGAGCATCATGTTTCTTAATTTAACGTCCTCCTCTCTTTTTTAACCCGATTATCCCCCCCCGCTGCAGCTCTTGTTAGTGCTCATGGCCTGTGTAGGCTTCAGACAGGAGGAGACAGTGTAATGAGTTGCAATAAACTCGACCCCTCCTCATCACTGCCAGCTCTTTAAAGAGGTCCGTCTCCAAGCCACTGATCAGTCTTTTTGGGTTTTTTTTATTTCCACCATTCAGGAGCTTCAGTCAGCTAAATGAAGTTATTTAGTTTTAGTTGCAGTAAAATTGGTACAAATGTGCGTTCATCACAGCTGCAGTAACTACAGAAGCTACTCTCTCTGTATCTGAATGAAAAAACATACTTTTCAGTTCAAAAATTTAGAAATTTTTACCTGTTTTAAGTGTGTTTTGGACGAGAGCTTGATGTGCGTGTGTGTTTGTGATGGGCTTCATACCTCTTTAATGTGCAAGAAGTCTTTGGCTTCGAAGGAAATGGCCATGCCCTGCACAGGGACGTCATCACTGGGGCCGGGGTTGTAACCCACGTTAGTCCGCACAGCGAAAGCCACCGGTTTGGTCTGAAGCAGCGATGAGAAAGACAGAAATTAGTGCACTGAAGTCGTCTCATCGCAAACAGAAGTGTCCATCAGTGTCTGTGTGACATTAATGAGGAGGTCTATCAGTGCCAAAACACTCAAAGCTGATTTAAAGATGATGAAACAACGACCATTAGACCAGCGCTGTGCGTGATGGACGGAGATTCAACAGCTGATCTCTGACCTTAGCTTTCTCGAGCGTGGCGAGGGCCTGTCTGTCGGCCTCCTTCCTCAGAGCCTCGGGATCCTCCTCCAGGGACACGTCCGAGTCCGACGGCCGGCTGGTGTAGGAGTCTGCAGAGCCCTGAAGTGCACAATCAGTTTGCACAAAAGGTGAGGAGGGAATAAAAGTGACAAAACCGAACCAAATGTCCACAAAACAAACATTGGAGAGAGCAGAAACAAAAAAAAGGGACCGAGGGAAATTGCAGGATGAACTCAGTGGTGTCAGTTTTATAATCTGCTGTCCAAACTGACAACCTGTTTGTTCATCTTCAGGTTTGTCCTCCTGTTCTTCCTTTGTCTTGTCCTGGAAGGGGAGAGCTGTGGTTCTGCCTTTGCAATTTATTTGTGGTCAAAATGTCAAAACTAGCTGGAGAAGCGTAACCTACATAAACACAAAAGGGGCCTCAGCCTTCATATTGCATGAGAGCTGACTCTGTGTAATTTGAGGTGGACAGGACGCAAAACAACGGGCCGACATTTCCACTGCAGCTGATGTGAAGCCGAGCTGTCGGATCTTTTTTTTTTTGCAGAGGTACAACACACTGAGTGTGTTGGCAGTGTTGTGTACGAATGTTTCTGGGTGATTGGTGAACTGAACGTACCCGTTTGCAGCTGAAAGTTATGAGTTAATGATGCTCACACACTGTTTGCTCACAGCACCGCAGGAAACAAAAATTATAATAGGAGTGGAACATTTTTTCAAACAAACTTCAGGAGGTTGTGATGGAAAAAATATTCACAGTTTCATGCAAGTCGAGCCTGCTGAGTCTGGAAAGAGCCTGCTGCAGCGGCGACGAGTTTAAAAAGAGATCGCATTAAAGCGTCGAAGCAGTCTTGTGGAATACCTGCGCATAAATGATCATTAACAAAGGGTCAAACTGGAATTAACAGCCATAAACTTTCTCCGCTCGAGTCAAATTCTCTTTGTTTATGTGGTAAAAACATAAACCCACACTGTCTTTCTTGGCTTTTAAAAGTCTTTGTCTATGATTCTTTATAAATAGTACTTCATTTAGTTTTGGACGTGGGCGAGGGCGATGATTGCGGGCTGGAGATGATGAATCTGTAGGAGGAGGTTTTTATTAAAAAAAAAGAGCAGCTTATTTAAAAAAAAATAAAAAACGGAAGAAATGAATGTGAACCAGTTCATGTTTTTGAGTCTGTGAACTTTAGTTCTGAACTCAAACTTGTGAAGTACGAACGTGAACCGGTTCGTTTTAAACCGTGTGAGCTGAACTTTTGTGCAAAGCTCTTGGTGAAGTGTGAATCTGCACGACGCTGTGTGTGTGCGTGTGTGTGTGTGTGTGTGTGTGTGTGTCTGTGTGTGTGTGTGTGTGGGTGTGTCAAGTAGGGACAGAGAGCAGCAGCAGCAGCAGCAGCAGAGAGGGAAAAAAACAAATGGCCAGAGGACTTTTTATAATATTGGAGAGGATATAAATTTCTCATGAAGTGGCTACAGTTTCCAACACATCCACCGCTCATGCACGGTAACTCGGTAACTTGACCCCTCCCCCCCCACTCTGACCCTCATCCAGACACCCATACCACAATAAAAACCCGAGCCTCCTGCGAGCCTGCGGCGCCGGCCCATCGTAGCGTTCAGCTGAGCAGAGCAGCGCTGCAGTGCGGGAGGCAGCCTGAACTTCTGAAATGTTTGAGTGTTCAACTTATATAACAATCCCACTTGTTCTCTCCTTGCTGTGTGTTTTTCTTTTTTTTTTTTTTTTTTGTAGCTGACAGGCTGCCTGGCGCTTTGTAGGAGGTGCTGACAAGAATGCGGACAGCTGAATGTGCCAGGCAGAAGAAGTGAGTCACTAGGTGTGGGCTTTTTAAAATAGAGGTGAGAATGCGCAAAGATGACATACGCCATATGTAATGATGATGAGGAAAAAAATTCCCTGCACATGTGTAGTTGGACAACACACAGAGGGTGCACTTGGTGGGTGCAACGAATATTTCTGAACGAGTGATGACAATAGAAATGTGTGCCAACACGACTTTCAATAATGATGAATACATTAGTTACTGTAACATAAACAGGGTTTAATCCTTCTCTCAAATGCTACAAAATGTGCCAAACTGCCCGATGTAGGAGGTAAATATCTCAGCTAAATGAAAAATATGTTTTTTTATTACAAAACTACTTGATTTGGATGAAAAATAATATGATAAACGGATGAATAAACATGTCTAAGAATCTGCACATCATCCTGTTTACAGATCAAATATGAAACAGGTTTAATGAAGCGTTTGGTGGCTCAGCAGGTAGGCTGTGCAAAACCTGACCAAATATCTCAGATCAAATCACTTAAGTGGGCCTTGGTTGAGCAAAAGACTACAAAAATCTGAGGCAGTGCACTAACAATACCCCTGTAGTCCACTTCTCTGCTTTAAGGTGAGCTGCTCGAGGCTATTTTAGCCTTTTACTAGCTAACACACCTAAATTCCAGGCCAGACTGTCATTGGAACGGTTGCATTGTGGGTAATGTAGGCATTGAGCCTTCCAACTTGTTGTCATTTGAATTGTTTTGTTTGCTAATGTTTCCTGTTTACAGATGAAAACAGATCCTTATGGTAAGGTTGCATTAATGTATAATGGCAACATCCCTGGTTTTATTTTGGCAATGGACCCTCATTTCATGCCTCCAAATTCAAATGTCACAATCAAATGAAAATAAAATGCTAAAATAATATGAAAACAAAGCCTTGGTGGCTTTTCTTCAAACGAAAGCCTCAATCAAGAGCTTGTGATGTGCAACATGTCATTGAAAACAAACACAGACTTGAAAGTCTAAATAAATCTGCAGAGAAAAACTGGTGGAAGAGTGAAGCGTCTGTGCGGTACGAATGTTTGCACGTGCACTTCGTATTACTTTATCGCTCCTCTACGCCTCCGATCGCCATCCGTGCATCTCTTTATGATTGGAAATGAAAGGACAAACACAAATGTTGATTCTAGCTCGGCCACCTGTCGCATCGAGGCGCTCGGTGACTCGGCAACAAGCCCCCGCCAACATGTAGACACTCCCTGTTGCCAGGGCGACGGCTTGCTTCTCCTCATGTCCTCGGGCATCCACAGACCATCCCCACTTCCTGTTTCATTTACTCAAAGGCAAACAGTAACAGCGGTGTGCCCGCTTCCCACTCAAGTAGGAGGATTGATCCTGCGAGTGGCATGCAGCATCTAATGAGGACACAAACAGCCGCCGCCCCCCCCCCACCTGCCTGCCGGCTCTGAGTCACCCTCTAAAGCACACAGGTGCGTCCCAACATGGAGCGCGGGCTAAGTGAAGGTTAACAAACCTTGACGGGGAACCCACGGGAATGCTTTCAGAGGAGAACAAAGGCGACATGACGTCTGAAACAACCTGGGACCGAGCGGCTCGCTACAACAGGTCGGTGATGCAGCAAAATGTGGAGCGAGAAAAGGAGTGGGAGGGGACAGGCGATGACTCCAGTGTGTGTGTGTGTGTGTGTGTGTGTGTGTGTGTGTGTGTGGACAAATACTTGTGTCTCTGAGTCACTCATCTGGTTGATTCACATCACACACAACCAGAGGAGGAAAAAAAAAATAAAAAAGGAAGCAAAGAGTTGATGGATTGACGAGTCAAATCGTTATAAAAGGTGAAAAAAAGGTGCATGTGGACAAAAACAGCAACCGACAAATAACGTCCCTGCAACCTCTCTGCCCTCAAACCCTTCAAAAACAAGCCGATAGACCAAACACACTCCCTCCACCTTTTTTTTTTATTTCTTCTTCTCCTTCTTCTCCACTTACGTCAGGGGCTTGTGTCTCTAATTTAGCTGCTTGCTTCACTTCACATACAGCTCCTGTTCAAAATAGCTACAGGCCACCTGACGGCGGAGCTGCGTTCCTATTGGCTGTGACAGACTAGAGACCCCAGCAGTGTCATAGTAACCATCTCTGCAGCTTATTACAGACAGCCAGTGACAGCCACATCAGGAGGAAGATAGACAGAAGATACAGGAATCAATAAGTGAATAAAAAAGAAAAACCCTGAAGGGAAATCAGCGCGGGGGGTGGGGGGGACTGCGTAAAAGCTTTTCAACAGGTGATCGATGAAGTATTTTCTCACCGTGTTTCGGGGTAAATCCTGACAGCAAGGTGACATAACAATGGCTACATAAAACCAAAACATTATGGTCTTCGGAGGGAAAATATTCATTATTTGAGTAACAAGACCCCCCCAGACTGAAACTTTTCTGCAAAGTCACAGACCAACAAAAGGTAAAATGCAACAAAGGCGGCTCAGTAATTATCCCGAAAATGAACCGGCTGTGTTTCGGCTCCGCTCTCTGCTTTGTGGCTGCCACCGTGATGAATTTACACCTCCTTGGCATTGATATTGAATAAATGGAGGAGGAGAGGGGGGTAAAGAGAGCAACAGAGCTGAGAGGGGGTGGTGGGGGGGTAATGGAATAAGGAGCGAGGGCGGGCCAAGAAAAGACAAGTGCTTTAAATAATGAGGGTTGAGAAGAGTCACCCTGCAGCAGGGAAATGAGTTAACGCTGTTTTTTCTGATGCAAACGGCTTCAGGAGAAAAAAAAGGGAAAATCGGAAGTGGACGAGGAAAAAGCAGATTGGCTTTTGGGATAAACATTAAGCCACATTAAAAAAAATGGACATACTGAACCTGCTGGACCACTTTCACGCTCCTTTTATATAAAATCTTTATATAAGACAGGAAATGAGCGCCGCTGCGTCATCCCGCTCTCATGGCTGATAACAGGTCAGAGGTCAAAGGCTTTAATCTGCTTCTGTCGTAAACAACAGGAACATCACAGCAGGTGTCAGACCTCCACGACGTCTGATGAGGAAGTGATTACCATCTAAGAGCTAACACACACCACACACACACTGCCAACTCCGGCCCTGATAATTCAAACAGATAAAAATATCTTCATTCTTATCAGCACAGATGACGTGAAAAACGGGGAAAAATTTAAGAAATGAAGGAGAAGTGAGAAAACTAATCTCAGAGTCTCTCAGGCCTCATTTCGGAGAAAAAGGAAGAACACAACATCTCGTCTCTTTGCAGAGAGCAAACCAAAGTGTGTGTGTGTATTCACATCACATCCAGCTTCTTAAAAACAGGTACGGCTGAAGGAAACCAGAGGAAACACGTCTCACACAGCAGACGAATCCAGGAGCCGAGCGCTCGCTGAGGGCAGATTTCCTGTCTGAAGCTCATGGCCGGTGGCTGGAAATGGCCACGTTCCCTTTTTTTTTTTTTTTTTTTTTTTCTGTCACAGCAGCGTCATGGCAACCAGCTGGCTGGTGTGGAGACGACTCGAAAGATGAGTCATGGACCGAAACACAAACTAGAAAATCCCCATTTTCACCAGCAAGCGAAAGAGGAACTCCAAGACAAAAAATCCCAGAAAGTCCAAAATTCAGCAGTTTCATAAGGACTGAAGGAAAATATCAGAAATCAATATTCACACATTAATTACAAGAATGTTTTTCAGGTGTTAAATTAAGTCATAATTAAGTCTCTGTACTGTTTAGAAGACAAAAACAAGCCTTTCCACAATTCTTATAAAACAATCCAATGTTCGCAAAGCATCAATGATTCAAACAAACACCTGTGTGAGACAATAAATAAAAGATAAAACTGAAATATTTGTTTGGTTTCTAGTTTTCTTGGTCCTTCAGTGACGTGAGCTGCATCTCTTTGGGTTTTTTAAATTCTTGATTCAACAAAATAAAAACATAACAAGCAAAATAAGCAGAAGACGTCACTTTTTTTGGACACTTTTGATGCCATTTTGTAGACTGAGAGATTATTCAAGAATTCAAGAGGCAGATTATTTGGTAATGAAAATAGTTATTAGCCACAGCCAAAATATAAAGTAATACAATGCTTGAGCCAGCAAAGTTTGATCAGTTGTTACAATCATATCAGTCCAAAAAAAACTTCTTAAACTTTACACTTCTTTACCTGCATTTTGCCACAGAATTTTGAAAAATGATATTGAAACATAATCATATCATCATTTCTGCTGAACTGATTAGTCAACTAATCAACAATTGATCAATGAAAACTTTTAATAATCAAACCAACTGATAATTTTAACTTTTTAATGTGACATTTTGCTGCTTTCCAGTGTTTCATGTCATCACAAGCTGAATATATTTGGGGTTTTTCATCTGTTAGTTAAGACACAACAGGCAGTTTGAAGACGTCAACATGGACGCTGGGAATTTCCAAGCAGTTGATATTTTTGATTCTTTATAGTTGAAGGTGTGGTTAAAAAAAAAAACAGCTGACAGATTAAACCAATTAAAGATTGCTCACTATTATGAGTATGATTCAGAGGAAAGTGAATATGATTAATTATCCTCCAGTCCCAAATGCAATAACCAAACAACTGAGATCATATAAAGCTGTGAAGCTTCATGCACCAACAAGCCAAATACAGATCCACTCCAGGCCTGTTTGGGACAGGGGGGTGGCAGTGAGAGAAGCCCCCCTGAAATGGCCACAGTGCCGGGGACAGGCGGTGCACATAGCAGCAGAGGCAACCGGTGGGACTGGAGGTCTAATTAAAAACACAGCGCCTTTCCAGCAGCTGCGGCTCGGCCCAAAATGGAATCACACTCAGAAGAGGGGGAGCGAAGAAAGAAAGAAAGAAAGAAAGAAAGAAAGAAAGAAAGAAAGAAAGAAAGAAAGAAAGAAAGCCGCCATCCAAGAGGTACGAAAAAACCCCGCTATCAGGACACGGGCGGCAAAGTTATTTCATCCTGTCATGTCTCAGACCCAAAGTGTCAGACCGCTGAACTTTCCAAACTCAAGCCGCATGCTCACAGAGAAACTCACACCAAAAAAAAAAAAGAAAAACTGCTCTCAGATCAGTGAGATGCAGCAGCGAGCGTGTGGATTAATCCAGATCCTTCTTACCATGACGGGCCTTTGGATCCTCTCAGTCCTCTCCATGCCTCGTTTGCCACGCTCGCCACACCACGGCAAAGCAAGGGAGCAACGCCGCCGTCCACACGCAGAGTTATGTCTATATGTGTGTGTGTATTTGTGTGTGTGTATGTGTGTGTGTGTGTGTAAGATAGGGATAACTACTGTGAGTGTGTGTCTGCTAGCTTGACAAGTGCAGAAGTGTTCATGTGTGTGTTTTGTGTGTGTGGTGTGTGTGTGTGTGTGTGTGTGATAGGAGAGAAAGCCAGAAAAGAGTGCTGTATGTGTGAAACCAAGAGAGCGGCTCTCTT
>JAPZDV010000009.1:4876460-4897046 GCA_029814665.1 Acanthurus lineatus
TACTTTTTAAGATTTCAGTTGTTTTGTTTTGTTTTGTTTTTTTACAATTAGAAGGCAATTTAAAACACATGACAATAAATATCCATACAACTAGTTCATTTTTTTCAAAAGAACTTGTTTTCTTTTTTCTTTATTTTACAAAAAAACTTTATTGAAAAAAGAGTGTTTTTCATATAAAACACTGGCTCAAACATAAAAATTGACCTTTTTTTTAAAGTTTTTTTGAAAGTTTGCTAATTTAAATCCCATTCCAAAAAAGCAATACACGAACTGTAATACAAAAACAAAACCAAGTGACTTTTACAAAAGGGTTGGTCTCATGTAGGCATTTTTCCACAATTGGAGTAGCATGGCCACAATATTCCAAAGCTACAAACGGCCAGGCTTCATGGTAGCCCGGCATTAAAATCTTGGCACTGACACTTGCATCACACAAACAGTGTTTGGTCTCACTATATTATAGTAATGGCTTTAAACCTTTTTCCATTACAATGTGGTGATAGTGCAGCCTTGTGCATCTCAAACCGAACACGTAGCGCTGAAGACTCGACTGAACACAAGGCTTGTCAACAGAAAAAGGAACGCTACAGATGGTTCAGGTGTTACTGGATGCAGGTAGCATTGGCAAACTGGTGTCTACTCCCCCGTTAAAGGAAGCCCTGTAGAAGATACCACCAGGGGGCAGTCAACTACAAGGCAGATGGAGCAGCAGTGGAGTGCTGAGCAGCCTTGTTCAAAAACTATGAAGAGCCACAAAGAGGAGCTGAGAAGTTGAAGGGTTCGGTATAAAAACTGGATTGTTTATGCACCTTGTTTAAAAGAGCATTTTCTTGCAGGAAATGTCAAATGTAGACTGGATTTAAAAAAGAAAAAAACCCCACCTGTACTCATCGGTTTTGGAGCAGCAGCTGGTGTAACACACAGGAAAACAACATATAAACACACTGTCAATGCAAAGTCACAGCAACATGACACTGTGATCAACACTGGAGGGGAGAGAAGACAGGGCACGACTGAGTGGACGCAGCCTTCAGGAAGGTGATATTCTCACTGCTTGAGGCGCCGCCACTTAATTATGTTTCATTTTATTGCATTTACGTTGTCGTGATGTTCCTTGATAACGTCACTACAGCATAAAGTCATAGCTTAAGCATGCCAGAGCATAGTAAGGCATCCCTTTGCCTTTTCATTTTCATGCCATTGTGTTTTGTTATCCCAAAAAAATTAGGATGCCAAATGTGTTAATGCAGACAGCGTCTTTGCAGAGGAGCAGCCAGAAAATTAGCTCAGCCCGATCTCAGATCAATCTGATTGGCAACAGAACTCATTATCACACATACAGTAATTTTCCAAAGTTCAAATCCCTAAGAAAGGATGAACGGGAAGACATCAAAGGTCAATAATCTGCTTTAGGACTCGAGGAGAACGAGACATGTAAACGACAGACTGCAGCCTATTACAGTTTGTGTTGGTGTGATGTTTTCAAGTTAGACAGTGAGAGCCCAGACAAAACACATTGTCAGCTGCAACATCACGTTTTCTTTACACACCTCGACACACAAACACACACATCTTCTCCAGCTTGCAGGATTCTTTAAGGCACAGTGGTGTTTAAATATCCACGGAAGATTGCAACAGCTTGTAATCCAATCACTAATATATACATGGTATCAATACATGTCATTGTTTCTGGGGGTTAAATCCATACAGAGGGCTTTCCCTCTCCTGATTTGCTGCTGCTGCTGTTGCTGCTGCTGCCTCCTCCACTGCTGCCTCCCTTCCCGTGCTTGAACCTATGCTTGCGCTCTTTCTGAGGCTGCGGCTGCGGCTGCGGTTGGGCCTGGATGATGTTGCTTTGGGGTTTGTCGTCCTGGTTGTCCCCGAGCTGCTCCTCCGCCCGATGCTGCTGGCTGTAGGCCTGGATGGCGGCCTCCAGCTGCTCATGAGCTTGCTGGATCATGTCTTTGTTCAAAGCCACGCGGGCCTCCCCTCCGGTGGGAAAGTTATCCTCATTGCTACCAAACTGCTGCTGCTCCTCCTGGGCGATGTTCGCCCGGTTCTGCTTGCACGCCATCTTAGCATTGCTAAGGTCCGTGTAGGGCATCTGCTCTGGCTTCACCACGATGTTGTAGCCAGGTGGAGCTGATGGGGTGTTCCAGGAGAACGGGTAGCCCACGTAATCAGCAGCTCCATCTCCGCCCACCCCTCCCTCAGAGCCTGCCTCAGGTCCTGCCCCCCCAACCGAGCCCTCCACTCCCCCGTTGCTCCCTAACAAGCCCAACTGGTACTCGTCCTCCTGCGGCGGGCAGCGCCGGCGGCGGAGAATGTCACAGATGGACCCGATCCCCAAATGGAGCATCTCCCAAATGTTAAGCATGAGGCAAAGGACGGTGACACCGTACATGATGCGCAGGAAGATGGTCTTCTCTGTAGGCCTCGACACAAAGCAGTCAACACTGTGGGGGCAAGGTTTCCCCGAGCACACGAACACGGGCGTCACGCGGAACCCATACAGCAAATACTGGCCCGCGAGGAAGCCTGCTTCCAGCACCGTACGAGTCACCAGCTGCAGCACGTAGACCCGCATCAGACCCTCGTCTCGGATACGCTTGCGTCCGTCGTGCCGGACTTTGGGTCTGGGTGTGGGTTGCAGTGGATCCCTCGGCCTTTTTGGAGGCTCGATCTCTGGCACCTCATAGATCATCGGATCGTCCTCCTGGTCCTCCTCGGTCTCCTCGATGCCGCGGTGCTGCCGCGCTCCAAAGCAGATCTTCCTGGGCTTCCTGTGCGTGTAGCCCCCTCCTCCGCCTGTTCTGACAGCAGCCGAACCACCTCCTCCTTTGGATTCATCTAATCGTGCAATCTTATTGACAGCGTAGCCCATGTACATGAGAGAAGGCATCGCCACCAGGATAATCTGGAAGACCCAGAAGCGGACGTGAGATAGAGGGGCAAAGGCGTCATAGCAGACATTCTCGCAGCCCGGCTGGCCCGAGTTGCAGACAAACTTGCTCTGTTCATCGTAGTAGATGGACTCTCCCCCAACGGCGGTGAGAACGATGCGGAAGACGATGAGCACGGTGAGCCACAGCTTCCCCACGAAGGTGGAGTGGTTGTGGATCTCCTCCAGCAGCCGCGTGAGGAAGCTCCAGCTCATGGTGTCGCTGGACAGTGGGGCAGACAGTGTCCCTCTCTCACCTGTTCACAGACTCTGGAGGAAAAAAAAAGAAAAGAAGACAGAGTCCACAATTAAAG
The DNA here is from genome assembly GCA_029814665.1 of Acanthurus lineatus. Classification (NCBI taxonomy): domain Eukaryota; kingdom Metazoa; phylum Chordata; class Actinopteri; order Acanthuriformes; family Acanthuridae; genus Acanthurus; species Acanthurus lineatus. The sequence continues at coordinate 4,879,716 of JAPZDV010000009.1, forward strand.
CAAATTGCAAACAGTGATCAAAGGAAGTCGCGTGATTCGTGCAGACTTTTCCAGTAAGACTTTAATCCCTGAGGAAACAGAATTAGTTCTGCAAGTTCAGTGGCAAGATATTAAAAAGGGTGACACATTAATTGCTTTAATTAAAATAAGTGTTCCTCTCTCAGCTCAGGCAATCAATACATCCTTAATTTAATCTGTTGCTTCTTGAAGCACAAATGCACACACACACACACACACGCATACACAAAGACTTCGGCGCCCAGTGAGGCTGGTGTCAAGTTCGGGCTTTTTAGGGAATTAGGAGACCAAACAGGGTGGGAAGAGGATATCGGTATTAAAAAATACCATCAAGCAGCACTGAGAGGGAAGCGAAATAATCCAAATAGGGAATTTGCTATCATCAAATACACACACACTTTTATTTAAGAGCCTATCTCTTTTTGAAGAAATAAATCCTCTTAGTGAGCCTCCTTCTTCTTCTTCTTCTTCTTCTGTGTGAGGTGCAGTTTTCAGGATTGTATTAACTTGACTGGTTTGTTCTGGTTGAGAGGTAAATGGCATTGTGCTGCACTGTGCTTCTGTGCATGTGTGTGTGTGTGTGTCTGTGTGTGTGTGTTTGTGTGTCTGGATTTGAGGACTGTATAGGAGGAGAGACATGTTGCCTATGTGGGTTAGGTCTGGGCTCCAGGCAGTCAAATCCAAACCAGCAGAATCAGCAGGTGGCCGGGCACAAACCGTTGGAGCGCGGAGTCAGACAGCAGACCCACATTAGCTCAGGCAGTGGAGCTGAACCCAAACACTGCTGTCCCTCAGGGCAGCTTTGGGGGATGGAGTATGACACCTCCACAGAACTTTCCCCCCTCGTGGAGCTGCAATGGCGCATGGCTTATTGTCAGCTAGACTGAGAGGAAAATCCAGCCGTGAATACTAGCTTAGTTTGGGGTTTAAAGGGGCTTCAAGGGACGATATCCTTACCAAGCAGGTTGAGAGCTTAGTCGGAATGAGCTGGAGCTGCAAAAGGGGGGGGGGGCGAATTTCTCCGGAGGAGATGAACAGGAGCTCCCGGCTTTCCTCTGCTTTGTGTCTCCGAATGAAAGCAGAGAGGGGCGGGAATGTTTTGGAGAAGGGAAGCTGTGAAACATGTATCATATTGATCATTGTGACCATAAAAGGACACGCTGGGACACGGGAGGTGGACGTCAGGAATCCACTCCAGGATGCTTCTTACTAACCAGCACACAGTCAAAGAGGCCCACAACACTGCGTTCGATCCTGCAGTCTGAGTAAGCGGCGAAAGTCCATGTGAGCGTCTGTGACCGACATGTGTGAGTAAGCAGCAAATGGCCGGAGCGGAGCGAGAGGTTGCCACAAGCACATGCAGTCAGAGAGCAGTCAGAGCAGTGTCCTTCCATGGTCGAGCTCCGTCTGACTTTTCCTGCATTACATCATTGCATTGCTTTACATAACTCCTACTGTGCTGCACAGTTGTCCTTTTGATAATAATAATCAGATTTTCACAGACAAACGGTCGGCTGTAAAGGTTAAACTGCTCGGATTCAATATATCAATCAATCTACTCTGCTGAATTGTGTTTTGAGGCAACAACTGATCATTTTAATTGAATATCCTGGTTTTCTAATTTGCAGAATTTCTATTTGCAAAAAGTAAAGGCAGATACATTGTGAAATTTGCAGATCTTAATCACTCAAGAAGTACATGTTTTTGTACACAAACTGCCTGCTGTATTACATTTCTTAAATATAAGTAAATGCTCTTGTAAATATATTGGCTGTTATTAGTTCGTGCATCTTTTGTCTGATTTCTGCGGTCTGTCATTTTTTTGGAAGTGCATGCTCGCTACTCTGTTTTTATGTTAAAGTTTGGTAAAAATTGTATTTTTTTTCTTAACTTCATATCATACAGTTTTCTGTAATTTCTGTCTCTCAAATGCTGTTCTTACTGTCTAAAATGAAGCAGGATTTCATGCTGAAACAGCAATATTTTAGATGTCCTTAACATGATTTTACATATTTTCCTAAAACTTCACAAAATGTTTTGATCTCTCATAGATTTTAGGAGCTCTGTGGATTTTTTAATGATATTTTGCTGCAAAGCTTTGAAAGTTTTATTGCTGGAGCTTAGCTGAAAACAGTCCTTGCACATTCACACAGTGTCCTTTGATGAAGCCTTTTACTTTGTGGAGTTCCTTGTTAGTTTGTGCACCAGGAACTGTCACACCCCCACCTGACCAGGAGAGACGCTCCCGCCCAAGCACAAGGCTGTCTGGGCTTAATACTCCTCTGCTACCTCAGCCACATATAACCTGGCATTTTGCTTTCTCATCCAATTTATGTCTGCAGGAGCTAGTGGGGCAGTTAGGGGTAAGAAGCTGACTCCGTGCATTAAGTTACTGGGGTGAGTCAGCCTCCCGAATAGCACTGCACAGACACAGCGGGCAGGCTTTCTGTCTGTTGCTTAGATATAAACGATGAACAGCAAATTGGTGGAAATCATGTCACACATGAAGAAAATCAAGAAGCACACTCGGCTTTAGTTGTAAAGTCAGAAGAGGAAACTCCCTCCAGTGCAAACCAACAGTGATTTTATATGATAGGGCACTTCTAATCAGATTTGAAGGGGAATAACTTGAAGGATCAATGACTTTTTAGCCGTCAGCGAGAAAGGTCGTGACTGTGCGATCGCAGGTCATCAAACCATCAGCCTCTCTGATACATCCGAGCCCGTGACATCCTAACAGTACAAGGTCAGGTCAGAGGTCAACAAGATCAGTTCCTTAGGGGCAAACTCTCCATATCAGAAGCTCATGCACCGATTCAAACAGACACTTACAATTAGAGTCAGCGTCACCGGAGGGATCCCTTCAGTCACTGGCTTCCATCCCTTAGGATCCACAAATTCACATATATACAGAGTCTAACACACACACACACACGTGCAACAGTCTCATGAAGCGTGCTGAGCACATCACAGTGTCCCTGTATTTGAACGCATCATGGCTGTGAAGGACCCAACACTGGGGTTACATGAGGCGCTCCTTATTCATAGCAGTGACTCATGATGTGGACGCGGCGTTCCGGCTCGAGGGCCTCAAGCTCGGGACGGACACCAGGGGAATGAGCCCAACGCGGGGCAAACCCCGACCTGTGCAGGGGACCACCGCAGGTGGACAAGGGTTGTGATTGTGTAACAGGGAGATCTGGTGTTAACTGCATGCATCATCGGTGGGGAGTTCTGCACAGCAACAGGTGAAGGTACATAACAGGTGTCGCAGGTCATGATTTCTGTCTGTCACAAGTGGCTTTTAAGCAAATACCAAGTGAGGTAACCATTTGCTTGGAGAAATCATTCAAAACAAGGACACCAAGATAAAGGATGGTAGTATTCCTTATTTATTCGTGCTGTGTAATGTGCAATATATTTGATATTCTTGCACATAAACACATGTGGGTGTATAAGCATCAACTTAACCACAAGAGGTCTTGATATTTTTTTGATGTTAGCTGGTGTTTTGGCATGATGTGAAAAAACTAATAAATAATTAACTTGTTTTACAACCTGTCAAAACATTTTACTTTAAAAAGAAACTTGAAACTTTGAAAAAATGTTAATGTGACCTGAAACATGTATGTTTCTGAATGCAAATGCACATGATTATGCAAAAATTCAAGGTTTGAATTTTTTATATTTTTGGACAGTGCATGAAAATAATGACACGTCATCCATCTTTATTTACAATAATTTCTTTATCTTTGCTGGACTGTTAGAAAAACTAATACACTCCAATGAATAAATAAGAGTTTAAAATGAAATTTCACTGTCAATTTCCTCTCCTGCCTGTAAACGGTGTGTCTACCTATTATATATTTCTGCTTGATATATGCAGATCTGTGTACGAACACACACACACACACACGCACACGCACACACACACGCACGCGCACACACACACACAGCATTACTCATATTAATAAGCCAAGACCAAAGGCAGTTTGGATAATGAACATAATGTAAATGGTAGGAAAGAAAAGCTCGACTGGCTGTATGTTAAACAGATTTATCAGCCTCTGGATGAACTTTAATCAAGCAAACGCTCAAATTGATCTAAGTTCATCCAGAGGCTATCCGCTAACATGCATATTTAAAGACAAATGAAACATTAAACTCTAATGCAAAACAGTTCATAATATCAATGGATGTAAAACTTCCCAGATATTTTTTTCAGTAAAATTTTTATGGCTGCTGTCTTGCAAACTTTACCCAGCAGTAATTCAAAGGCAAAAAAAAAAATCCTTACAGATGCGACAGCAGCCTCCCATCATTCAGCTCACAGCACAGACGTACTTTCTCCTCTGCAGAGTATGAACATCAGAACAGGCTCGGAGAAAACAGTCCCTCCATCTGCTTCAATATCATCCTAATTATCAGTTTCAGTGATTGTAAAAGATCTTAAGACAGATCCAGTGAAAGAAACTGGGTTCTTTCTTCAGTCAAGACAGATTTATCTCTGGTTCTGTGGATCGACTGCATATAAAACATTCTCATCTTGCACTTTTATGTGATTATGATTGCACCTCCCCTTCAGTACAGAGCTGCTTTATGGGCTTTGTCAGTAACTCATAATGAACGGCATGATTCTGGCTTTCCCTGCAGTCTCTTCCTTCTTCCTTAAAAAAAAAAAAAGATTGTCTCCATCATCAGGATATCACGAAGCATCACTTTACAAGAGCCCTGAATGTTGGATTGAGCCCTGCGGCATTCAGTGATAAAAATCAGGCAACTACAGAAGTACTATCCAAAGTGAGTATCAAAGTATTAAATTATATTTCTAGCAGATTCATTAAAATGGAGGATTTTTACAATCTGTGTGGCTAAAAAACTCATCTTTGTTTTTGCAACGATTTCTGGTGAGCAACACACGCTGAAAGGTAAGTTTTAGCTTCATTTGCTACCTACACACATTTTTTTAAATGGAAAAAGAAATGATTATTCATAAACTACTTAGCTATGTTTTTTAATTCTTAGTGTTTGTTTAACTGTCTCATTTGCAGTGCATCTTAAATTAGTGACTTTATTCATTCTTCGCTTCAGTGCTGCTGCAAATAATCTCTTGGACGAATGGTTTAAATGTTGCATTAAGGTACTAACTTGAGTAATATAAATAATTTTCAGTACACTAGAAAGTTTCAAGAGCATTATATTGATTACTCTTCAGTAAATATGAGATGTTAAATTTGTAAAATTCTCCCATGTAAAATTGTATTTTTTTTCTTGGATAAGTGGCAAGTGGCTATATTTGATTCAGGAAAAAGTATAAATGTCTTTTCTGGATAATTACCTGTTGAGTCAAGTCTATTTTCACATTCACATATTCAAAAGAGCAGAATTTTGCAAAGTCAGAAAATAAGAGATGGCAAGTTTAATTAAGCTCTCTGCTTGAGAATTTCACATTTTTAGGTTTTAAATAAAGAGAAATTTCTCAAGAAAAAATATCTAATTGGTGAAGATTCAGAACAAAGCCAGTGTCAAAGCGGCGGCGGCAGAGTTTGGATCCGTCCTGACTGTCACTGTGTGTATGAAGGTTTAATAAACTTTGTGAAATATAAAAAAAGAAACACATCTATTGTGTAAATTTGACAATGCAGCTGATAATTAATCGCCCTGAGGTGGGAAGTCTGGCACACTGGGGTCTATTGTCTAAGTGCAACATGTTGTCAATAGTTTGTGAGCTTTTTTTTAAAGTGTAGCTATCAAAAAATAAATACCTTAATTAATTGATTATGGCTCTGGGGAAAGTCCAACCCCCTGCTTTCCAAATATCAGCACAGTGAAGTTCATTTCACAGCAGCGTGAGTCACCAGAAACCCTCCTGCATCCTTCTAACCACAAACACACTGAAAGCATCACAGAGGTGTAAGAGGACAGAGTGGGGCCCCTCAGCGTGATCTGTTGGGCCCCACGTTCCTCTGACGGTCCCGATTTGAGGGTCAGTGCCACGATGCCCTCTGCCTCCGCTCTGCCAGCAGCATCCTCAGGCTTTACCGAGGCCCATCTGAGCCTCCACCTTGTTCTGCACACACACTGCACAGATCAAACTAATCTGCCCACACACACACAAACACACACACACAGTAGCTGGCAAGACATCTGTCCATAATAACCCCCCCCCCCGAATCGTCATATGTGGGTTAAATTGTGGCTGATTTGACGCTAATAGACTCCACATGAAACCGATGAATTTTATGTCACATAAAGGTCACCAGTCTCCCTGCCTGTGAACTCAGGATATGAGCAGAGATAACCGCCATAACGGCGCCGCGTGGAAGACCGACCGCCGGCAAATACTCGGCTTTAAAAGCACAGGGAGTTTCTTGTACTGTGGTTCCCCTTCTCCTGCTCTGAAGGCGCTGGATAAGCTCCTTTGTCAGGCACTCACAGATATTCAAGTCACCAAAAGAATCCAGCGTAGCTAAAAATGGACTTCTTATCAAAACTTTCTGGTTGTCTGCTTTTTTTTTTTTTTTCTGAGCTGCAACTTTGTTCAAAAGAATCCTTGAAGTGATTAAAAACGTGCCTGCCAACAGTGACTTTGCAATCGAGATGAGTTCGGTAACACAGGAGGTTATCAGAGCTCTTAATCACATCCACTTTAACAGACTAATCTCTACCAGATTGTATGGTGCCATATATATTTACACAAGACAAAAAAAAACAAAACACACACACACAGACATGACACTTAACTTGCTGAATGATCAATGCATGTGGTCGTGAAACACAAATAAACTGTAAATTCCACAGGGTTGAGTAGACAGTAAAACCCGATTTGGGCCTCTGACTCATAAGCAGAAGACATAAAGGAATTCAAATCTCAAAACCTCACTCGCAAAGGAACTGCTGAACCTTTTTGTTGCATGGTCCGACATGAACTTCGGCCTAAGAGACAATCTGAAGACGAGGAAGTCTTTGCAAAGATGGATGAATGAGCTACTCCTCATTTTGCGGAGAGAGAGGGGGGAGGTGGAATTTGAAGGAGTATTTTCTCCCTCTGTATTCGTGGGAAACTGAAAAATTCCCTCATTAACGGTGTCCGAAGGGAAGAAACGTGACGGGAAACTGGTTCCATATGTTACAGGATGAATCTCTGAGGCAGGAGCAGCCTCTCTGTGTGCATCTGTGCCTATTATTCAACTTCATGCCAGAGAAAGAATGCACGTGAATAAGATTTTGTGTTAGCGATGTTAGATTCTCCTGAAGATTTTAAACAAGTTAAGGAAGCTATTGCACCGCCACCAGACCTTATAAATAACTGACCTCCAGTCAGGAGGTCTGAGGTTCGGCTTCCTGTTAGACTTCATTAGTTACATGTAAAATAACATTTGTTGTTGTTTAAACAATCACTTCCAAATGCAGAAATACAAACAAACAAGCCGATACAGATGAGAAACGAGTGTAAAATGAAAGGGATGAAGCAGCATACTCACTCTATTCCTCCTCTCCCAGATGCCAGGTACAGTGTCCTTTGTCTCTCAACCTGAGGCCCCTCATCTCTGTCTCCTCGTCTCACTTCTCCCCCTTTACATACCCCTTAACCTCGGCCGACATCAAACAGCCATGACCTAAAATCAGCGGCGGCATCCCGACAACAACAAACTCAAAACAAAACACGCGTCTCCGCGGCCGCTCTCTCCTGAAGAGCCTCAGTGTGTGTGCTTAACCAAGTGTGAGCTCTTCCTGAAAGGGAGAGGAACGAAGGGAGGCAGAGCATCTTGCCTCTCTCCCCCCTGTGGTACTCTCCATGGTCCTCACTTACCCCCTTATCCCCTCCAAACTGGGTCATGGTTGGGGGTGGGGATGGGTGTGTGTTTGTATGAGTGGAGGAGGAGGAGGAGGAGGAGGACGAGGTGGTGGTGGGGTTTTTAATATCCCTTGGAGGGCAGTTGGGAGGGGATGTCTGACAGACAATGATGGGGTGGGAAGGGAAGTAGACGGTTTTTGGTGAAAGATACTCGACTCTTTGACTCTGTGAGACCTCTGGCCGCTGGAGAGAAGCACGACAAGAGGCAGCTTCCTGCACGGGGTAAGGGGTTTTTTAAAAAAATTTGGCCTTTGTGCTTTCATAACACTGTTGAAGAGCATCTATAAAGGTGCCACATGGAGCCTTTTGAGACCAGGCAAACCTGAAAGACTAGTTTTTTAATCTCTAAAGTATTTTATAACTTGGTAAATAAAATTTGGTTTGTGAAATGAAAAAGAAAAAAAGTAGGTTGAATCAAAGTAACTGAGTTTGGATGCATTTGTGGGTAAAAGATATTGAAGGGGAACAAACTGATACAAGCATCACTGAGACGATCCCCGTAACACAGAAACTTTGTAAAGTTTTCTAACATTTTTTCCCTAAAACAAAGCAAAATGGCTTTCATGTGTAATCAGTTTTAATAGGTTGAACATATCAGCCAATGAGATTCAAAAAAATCAGAAATGCTTAAAATATCATGTTTGCATTGTGCCAGAGATGCTTTTTTATTTGCTCATCAGGGATTAAAAAATGCATTTCTATGGATGTTAATGGTGCTTTGTCATTATTTGCTGCATTGCTGTTAAATTTCCCACAAGCCTTCACACCACAGTGCCGTCCTCTGTGTAACATCAATAATGCCTCAGTTTAAGTGTAAATAAGGTTTCACGTTGTCAGGTGTGATACGTTTTTGAAATGGGTTCATCAAGGGCATGTGTTACCATGGTTACAAGTCTCCAACTGGCAATGATGCTTTCAGGAAGTGACATCACCTTTGCTGAGCAGTGGGCCCAAAAAAGATGCATGCAAGTGTTTATTTATGCAAAAGTTTGTTGAGAAATTATACAAAAACTGGGGACATAACATACAGTTTTGGACACTGCCTAAGACTTCTATCTAGCGCCATCATGAGGTCAAAAATTTTTAACTTCCATGATGCTTTTGCTTTGTTATTTGATTCACATTTAAGCTGAAAGACTTCTGATTTTCACATGCAGTCTGGCTGAGTGATGCACTCTGTTCAGTTTATTATAAAATCCTGCTTAGTTCAGATGTTGGTTACAAATCCTAGATGTAAACCAAATTTATTGGATCTTTATCAGCATCAGTTATGTTTTTATGTGGAAAACAGAATCAGATGATCTTCTGATATTGGACATTTTCACACTTTTCTGTCAGCGTCTTGCTAAAAAAAGTCAAGTACTTTTTGGTTTCTGGCAACGAGCTTCTTACTAAGTTCAGTGTGTCAAAGCAGAACAAATAATTGATGCCCAACATGCTGCATGTTGTGAATGCCAATGGTTTTGGGGTCTCTAGAAGAAGGGAAATGAGCTACCAGCAATAAAAATATAACAACAGCAGTTCATGAGAAAGTTGTCAGTAACATCGCCGGAGGACACTGTGAACTCTCTGAGATGAAAGTCGCGAAGTATCAAACCATCAGCTGACCCTGGACACTGTGCTGCTAAACATTTCATCCATCCTACCAGCAGGGGTACGAACCCTTGGTCATAATCCTCCTCATCGCTTTCAGCCTCCGCATGCCCTTCTCTCTCCATCACTCGGCTCCCTCCCCAAAGCCCTCACATAGAGAGTCATAATCATGCAACGCTGCGAACAATAAAAAGATGTTCGTTTGATATTGTCCAAATCCACTCAGCAGCAGTGGTTGCTCAAATTAGGACTGCACGCTATCTCGGCCTCTTTTCTTATCTGCGCCTTCGGAGCGGAGCAATCGCTCTCCCCGAATTTCACAGATCATGTGCTGCGAAATCAGAGGCCATTAATCCTCTTTAAATTCATACCATGTCACTCAAAGTCCGCAGCTTCTGTTAAATATGGTTTTTTAACGTATAGCTGTCATAATTTGTCTTTTCCTTTTTTTTCCTGAAGTGTGAAGTTGATAAGTAATGCCTTTTCTTTTGTTTTGGAAGTGCCATCTTGGTAAGAACCGTGAACAATTTGACATCCTCGACTTCTTTTGATGTCGTTTTTTTAAGAGAACTTTCCTCTGTCATACTGAAACAGATGTGACGATGATAATGTTTATCAAAAACCATTAAAAAATACAGATAACTCTGTCATTGTGTGGACCCTGTGAGTTCACACACATTAACTTATAATGCTGAAGGAGGGTGAACAGCTATTTACAGTTATTCTTTCATTATTATTTCCATCTGTGGTTTTAGTGACAGCAGGTTAAAAAGCACCCATTTGAGTTCAGGGTACCCCTCATGTTCAAACCCTAAACTGTGGTTAATGCAACCTTAACGCCACTAAAGTCACTTTTTTTAATCTGTGTGTGTGTGTGGTTGTTTGTGCCACAGTCGAGGTCGTCTTTGCACACTCAGCCAGCACAGGGCCAGAGATGATTCGCTCATTTTCTGCTGACATAAAGAGGAACAGCTTTGTGTTACCGTCACTGCTTGTTAAGCACACAAGGGGGCATAACTCAGCGGTGGAGTATCTGACTGCTGATAAAAAAAAAAAAAAAAAGGTCCCCAGTTCAACTCAAGAGTCCACCTCTGAATTAATATGTGCAATAAAGGAGCTAGAATTAAAAATGTGCATAATGCATCACAACTTTGACACTTGATCTCATTGAAATGTTTCAAACCAGTAAAGTATAAAACTGATGCATGTTAGCTCGTCTTCCACATTACAGGTGAGAAACTAAACGTACTGTGTTCAATGATCCTCTCTGATGATTGAAACGTCTTTATTGGATAGGACTTTACTGAGCCAGACCAAAGGCTCTGATGCAAAAGCACAAGTTCTCCCTCACATGTCGGTGGTCTAATTAAGCTGCAGTGGTGTTGAACAGCGGGGGGTTCAGAGAAAAAACACAAGTCAAAGGAGAGTCAATTTTATACACAACATGCAGCGGCCAAATCAGCCAAAGCAGGACTGAGCAACCCTGCCGTGAAGGAGCACAAATATTATAGTTTGCATTTGTAAATGTGTGGACACGCCAACACTGCACTGCGATGCTAATTTAATCTGACTTGTCCTGTAGTCTGTAAATCTGAGTCCCCATCTAATAAAGTTCATCATGAAGGTTCATATAAAATAGCATTAACATGATGGCATACAGCCATGTGTCTTTAGTTAGATTACATATAGAAAACATACATGCAGCATATATACGCAGTTTGACGCCATGATATCATGCAAAACTATGTTGCAAAGAAACTTAAGTCTTTCGTTTTTCATCCACATCTCACTGCGTTCGAGCAACAGTTTCACTGCCTGAACCAACTTATCAACTCTGGGGTTTTTTAAAAAATCTTCTGCCTGAAAAAAGTCATTTTCAGAGCTCATATAAGCTCTAAAAAAAATCACAAACTATGTATATTTTTCAGCCTGACATGAAAAAGACTTCTCATAGATGGATTCAGGAGATCGGTGGTGCTTAACTCCCATAATCCTTCAGCCTGTCTGCATAAACCAAACTAATTTGCCTCATTCGACGGCGGATCGTCCAAGTAAACATCAAAGCATTTTTAAGAAGAAGCTTGACTGGCAGATTTGTCAGCCATCTTCTTGTCATTTTTTTTCTATTTTCCGAAATATATTTCCACTCAAGCCATTAGAGCAATTTGACTGACAGGTTGCTATTAATGTGCATTAAGCCCGAGGCGGCAGTGTCATCGAGAAATGGGGGATTTCATGGATAGATTCTGGGAAAATAGTGCATCTTCAAAGATGACAACGCAGCATGTTCGAGTGTTCCTCATCAACAAGTGGAGTCTGGAATTTCCAAGTTTAACCAGCAGGAAGTTTAGTTTTAAAGGACAACTTCCTGATGATAAACTCTCCAAAGACTCAAACCCATAAAGCTATCATGGTTTTTCAAACACTCGCTGCACCTGCTGTTAAGTTAATGACATGTTAGTTCAACATCACCACAAATCTTCCAGCTAAATGTGTTAAAACGAGCAAAAAAGATCCATTTCTTAAAAAAATAGAAGTTATGTCACATTGTGAGGTGAAAACACAGAGTAATACGGTTTTAATCACATCTTCTACCAGCTCTAATGTTTAGTCGAACAGTGACTAAACCTCTTGACTCTATCTGCATATTTCATGTGCACAGTCTCCGGAGTAGCTCCTGTGAGACAGTTCAGGATAAACTGAGAGAATATGACGAATGAAGGTTTGGTTGCTGCGTGTAGCCAGGTTACCAGAACTATTGTCGAGTGTTACACATGTTCACAAACATCTCTTCGAATGATCTCAATGCTATATTTATTTTCAGAGCTGTTTTAGTCGACCATGTTTGTGTTTTTATGAAGCCAGAATGAGAGAGAGAGAGACATATCATATGGGCTCGCTGCCCAGTGTGGAGAAATCAACCGAGGATCAAGAGACTTTTTTTTTTTTTTATTAGTGTTTGTTTTGGGTGAGCAGCCTGCTTTGAAATGAATGTTTGGATGCCATTTAGCCTCATTACCTCTATGGGTATAACTCATCGGCCAAGTATTTGACAGCAGGTCAGGATTTCTCCTGTTCGACTCTGCCTCCCTTGTTTACACAGCAGTGGTGGTGGTATGTTTAAGTATCAGTGCGTCCAAAACTAAAGAGTGAGCAGGAGCAGTCAAATAAAAAACTAAACATCCACAGTTTAAATGCTATCACTGAAACAAGCAGGTTATTTTATTATGATAATGTTTATTAATACACAACATCCATTATTTACGGGAGCAGTAAACTTGTTCTCCTGTGCATTTGCAGGGAGAAAGCTCAGAAAATGGCGTAAAGGAGAAAAGCTTCATTTAATTAGCAGTTTAACTCTCTTAATATAGCAATAAATCTGGAAGGTTTTTAAGGTGGTACTGTTCCTTTAAGGCTCCATATCTTTAGTGTATCTACAGTCATACATCATTTCATGCTTAATTAAGAAAGCCCTTAAATCCAGGCGGACTTGAGTTAAAATAAGCATGAAGGAAATGAGCTGGTAATGTTGGTTCTAACGTCTTACACTTTCATAGGTCATTGAAGGCATCTCGCTCTGTTTAATTGCAGAACTATTGACTTAAACTGTTGCATTGGTACAAAACCAATCAGTGAATCGATACTGATGGAAAAGTGACCATCGCAGGTTAGGTAGTGTGTTATTGATCATCAGCCTCGGTAACCATGGTAACCTGTAACAGCAGCCACTGATGTGTTTCAGCCACAGAGGAGGAATGTATTTGTTCAACACTACCTGCAGTGTTGTGTTCGGTGTCTGGCCGGAAACCTGTGGACTTTCAGAGCTCACTGGGACACAGTTTGACACCTGTGGCCAAGATGTTACATAAAGTGCTGCGTTTTGTGCCAGCGGTTCTCCATCTCAGTGTCAGGATTCAGATTCCTGGAAGTCTGATTTGAGCCATTACAACCTCGACACGCGGGAACAAGAGAAAGCCAACATCTGTGCTCACAGGCTGACCGAACACATCACTGATATGCCGACACAGGGGGCACCCAGAGTTGAACTGGGGACCTCTTGATCTGCAGTCAAATGCTCTACCACTGAGCTATACCCCCCTGTACAAACAATTGTCATTTTTCATGACAGTAGCCGTTCATCGCAGGAAGGACGGTACATGAATAGACATTTATATATGCATGTGCGTGACTTCAGATGCAGGGTGACGGATGGATGGATGGGTGGATGATTGGACATAGGGTCTAAAGATAACATGACATAAACAGTGCTCACTATAAACAGCGTTGACACTAATAAAAAACAAACCAACCGACTGACGTCGGCATGCAGTTTGTAGAAATCCTCATGCTGATAATCTGTTAATGCACACTGGAGGAAAACAACAAACCATGGTTTTGTTACATCCTGTAGATATTCTTTATATTCCAGATATTTAAACTTTTTTTCTGTACTGTCCTCTTGAAAAATATTAAGTGTGATTAATTGAAAAATAGCAAGACAAGGAGAAAAGTGCAGTCCGTTGGGTGGAAGTTCACTCTCAGGTTCATGTTTCTCTATTTCACTTAATCCAGCGTTTCAACACCTTGTTTCAACCTTTACTACAGCAGAAGTCCTTGGGAATAATAAACGCTTATTTAATTTTTTCTGTAATTAGCGTGGAGCTGATTAATTAACACGGGGTGAGTGAGGGCTAAAGCATCTACAAGGACGAGTTCGCTATCAGACAAAGAGCTAAGACTTTCAGAAGCTTGTGACTGAACATTCAAATATGATAAACCTTTAATTTAAAACTCTGACAGTTTTCTTTCTCTGCAATTTTCTTACAGGGGGGACGTCTCAGTGGTAGAATCCACAGGTTTCCAGTTAAACTCTGGGTGGTCCCTTTGCTTTATAACTAACATAAATCGAACTCTGTGCACCTGTGGTGTATGTTAATTTGATCTCTGCTTCCCCGTTTTCATATAACAGTGTCTTTTATGTTGTTTGTTGCCCAAAAACTGCAAAATGAGATTTAAAAAGACATGCAAACAACCTCACATTTCTTCTCACACTTATATCTAGTAATGACAGTGAAAGATCCAGCAACTACTGAGAATAAATGTTCACTTCTGTAAGTACTGATGTTGGCAGAAATGGGTTCAGGTAATATGCATATTATAAAATGAATTAATTGCAAACTGCAGCAGAGTCCTAATTCCCTTTTGGTGATTTTAGAGCTTTATTATCTGATTTTTTTGTGATTCTTGAATCTGTTTTTGTTAAAAATCTGGTTCATTTTGTCATTGTCTTGTTTCTGTTTGCTGACTGTGTTCTGTGAATCTTTCCTGTTCTCGGTTCTCTTTTATTAAAAATGACTTTTATCTCAAGAGACTGCCTGATGAAATAAAGATTAACTAAAATAGGAGATTAAAAAACAAAAAAGAAAATTAATACCAAGAAAATTGGCAAAAAATTACTCAACGATGTACTCAGATCTCAGTAGGTTAATTGATAAAACTGCTTGGAACTTCTGTTGCTCGTTATGTTTGTCGTGCAGTAACTCAGCGGTCAGAAAAAATAATAAATGAAAACCTTGCAGACCACTGTGGAAGTTAAAAAAATCATCTGCATCTGGAGCAGAATGATGCAAGAAAAGACATTTTCTTGTTAAGTAATGCTATTATAATGTGAATTGTTCAAAGGGGACAAAGCTCAGAGACAGAACATGTGACTGCAGATCAAGTATTTCACCTCTGAATGCCCCCTGTTAGCATTAATGATAACTTCCTTGCATGATATTCTTGGTTTTTCTACAGACAGGACTGATGATAAATTGTTTTGTCCTTACTAAGTAGTACTTTACGCATTTAATAGCCTTTTAATTTTAAAAGTCCCCATTAATTGCAGTAAGAAAACAGACGTCAACACACATTTTTTCCAGGCTGGTGGAGCTGTGGACTATCTCCATCACATGTGCAGCAGCGGGACTGAGCCACACTTCATTTCATACTTTGACTCATCAGCCTTTTGATTCTCATCTCTAATTAGCAGGGAGGAGACGAGTTAACCTGAGGTGAACGGATGCCCGGGCATCTTCGCGTGAGCATGTGATGTGTACGTTATCGTCCGTGGTCATGCGATGCAGAGACACACATGCACACAGCTATCATCGCCTCGGGCTCAGGCTCACCTGCACACTCTGAGACTCATTAGAGGAGGAAGAAGGATGAGGAGGAGAGAGGATGGAGCTGAGGGAAGCAGGGAGGAAGAGGAGGAGGAGGAGGAGGAGGGTCTGAGTGTGTGTGTGAATGAAGGCGGCTGTTTGTCTTTGTAATGTATTGACTTGGTGACGGTGAATATAGATGAATTAGAGATGCAATCTGTCCCAGTAACCAACTTAAAGGGCAACGGTAAAGCAAGAGCTCCTGAGGTAAAAAGCTGCTCTGTGGTTGCGTGCTTGTGTGTGTTTGTGTGTAAGTGTGTGTGTGTGTGTTTGTGTGTGTGTGTGTGTGTGTGTGAGTGTGAGTCAGGCTTAGAGTGACTCAGAATTAGATGTTTCTTGTTGTGTCTTCAGGCGGGGATGGAGCGTATTCGACATGCAGATGTGTGTGTGTGTGTGTGTGAGTGTGTCGACGTGTGTAGGTGCATGTGCAGAGCACCTTTGCCTTTGGTGACGGGTTTAGAGGGCAGAGGAGATGTGCGTGTTTGTGTGTGTTTAAACTTCTGAGTATGCGTGTTTGTGTGTGTTTGCAGACTACTGTACATGTGTGTTACTCCTGTTCATATTATTCACATTCTCCAGGGAAGCGGCCAGTCTTTCATTACAGTGTGTGTTCACTTATCTGACAGACCTTTTCCTGAGGCGACCGCTGCTGCTAAATATCACACACCTGGATGCGCAGTGTGTGCCGCTCCCTCTCATTCTGTGTCTTCTAAGACCCTATTACCATGCTAATAATATCCTACAAATCACGCAGCACTTTCACCTTGATGAGTCTTCGTCGGAGGGGCCATATAGCACATACGGGATTAGGGATGACTTCATTTACTGCAGCGCGTCTTTAATACCGCTGGAGCTGAAAATCCAGGCAGAGGGAAGATGGATGAAGGAGAGGAACTTTTTTTTTTTTTTAAATAACATCCTGAAATATGCATTAATTCCATAGCTGGCTCAAAAATGATCGTCATCCACTTTATGTGTTTGTGCTGTGAAATAGGCAAGGTGAACCGGAGAGCGCAAGCTGGATTTACATAGTTTGCTTTTCCCTCTGTGTCAATGTGTGTGTGTGTGTGTGTGTGTGTGTGTGCGTGTGTGTGTGTGTGTATGCATGGGATGTGGAAACAGGCTTGTGTGTATTTTTGGCCCATATGATACAAAGTTTGACACTTAAATAGCCATAAATCTCTGATGCTATTGGTTTTTACATATATGTGCTGTATGAAAAATTATGTTGCACAGTTACACTGGTTAGTAGCTAATAAAGTATTCTGATCATTCATTTTAATAACCTAAATTTAGCAATATACCATCTGAATCATCCAGAGGTCATCTATCAATCATATCAGGGCATTAATTTGTAAGTGCAAGTACAACTTCTGCATGTATAATTTATGCTTTGTGTTGTAATAATGTTTATAGGTGGCGACAAATTTAACTGCACTAATAAGAAATGATTAATAAAGATATGCAAATGAAATTACAAGCAGTTTTTGCTCAAAATTTAGAGGTTATTCAAAATCAGCCATTACTGTTCGTTAGTTATACTTTGTTTAATGACATTTATCAGCTTCATCTTTCTATGCAAACATAAAGTACATAATACTCATAAATATTTCTCTTTAGATACTTTACAGATCTGCAAGGTAAATATTAACAGCAGAT
>JAPZDV010000009.1:4901647-4929631 GCA_029814665.1 Acanthurus lineatus
TTAACCAAAATAATTTTTTTTTCTAATAAGAACAAAACAATGCTCCTTAATTTGTATTTAGCTGTGACTAGAATATAATTTGTATATATTAAGTTAAAAAAAGAAACATATTTGTTTATGTTTGCGTGACTTCAGCCTGGTGCACATGAACCATCTTTCTTCTGTCCATCAGAGGGTTTCGTTTGCTTCAGATGATGTAAAACAAACTGCTAACAAACAGCAGAGGGCAGGAGAAAAAAAAAACACCGAGCAAAAAAGGGTTCACAGACTTCAACACGAGGGTCAATTACTTCACACACGCACTCGATTCCCTCACTTATTGATGTGATTGATTTCTTGTGCTCGGGGGGTATTTCTCCGCCGGCTGACGCGTACGAGAGCTGATTAGAGGGCTGATTTATGACTGATCATGAATAATGGCTCTCTGAGCTCGGCTAGATTGACCTGAGAGAGGGGGGGAGACGCTGACGATGCATGGCGAAAAGACAAATGGGTTAAGCGAGGTAAAGCGGGACAGAGGGAACGAGATGAAGGATGAGTGGGGGGGGACATAAGAGCATTAAGCTGCTACCGTGCAGAAGCCTGGCTTTACTGTAAAGCTCATTGTCTCGCGCCAAAACAGACCTGAGATCTGCCAACTGCGCTCATCTCCCCCCCCTCTGCTTCCTCAGGCCTGACTCTTTTGATGCTAACCTTATAGATGACAAACAGACTGAAAGCGAGACAACAACGGGACATAAATCACAAACAGGTCCCGCAGGATGCAACAACACTAATGAGAGGATGATAAACAGCTGGCTCATTAAAGTCCTCCCTTTCTTAGCACCTGACATTTCGCCTTTAAATGAGTTAATAGCTTAACTTCCAACCCTCTAGCTAGCGTGAAATTGGCACTTAGAGCATCACGAGTTGTGGACATCTATTTAGGGTGTGACAATGAGTCAATCAGTTATGAACACACATGACTTCCCGCTGAAATTAATTAGCATTGTGTAATGAAATGTGGCTCCTGCCTCGAGGCGGCGGGCTGTTTAAGTCAGACATCTTGGAGGAGCATCCGCAGACTTCAGGATCTGCGTTCGATGGCAAAGGCGACACACACACACACTCACAGACACACACACGCATGCTGCCAGGACGGAGAGCGCACAGAGGCCAAATGCCACTGCCAGCCGTAGTTGAATTTGTTTACTCCAGATAAGTAGAGACATCCTTGCCATCACAGTGACTGAACGCTGAGAGGACAATTTTGGCTGAGCTTCTGTGGAGAAAGAGGAGGTGTGTGTGTGTGTGTGTGTGTGTGTGTGTGTGTGCGTGTGTGTGTGTGCTCAGGGGCTCATGTCGGCGTGAACGCGTGTGCATTAACACACTTATAAAACACTCATCCTCACGATGCACAGAGCAACTCCATATTCTAATTAAGGTTTTATTTGGGTTAAGCTGTTCACATGAACCCTTGATAATCTGCAACCGAGTCTCCTCGTTGAAACGGATGATTCATTCATCACCAATATTCCCTGTCCACCTGTGGTGTTTGCTTATCTGTTGCAAGCTGTCTTCTCCCTTTCTGAGAGCCAGTCTTTTTGATGTTAATTGCATTTTTTTTTATTTTATTGGATCACTTATTACTTTTTTTTGATGAAATGCATCTGCAGTTATGTTGAGAATGAGTTTGTGAAGAAAAACAGGCATCATACAGTAAATTCTCATGGTTGGACTCAGAATTTGCATTTAATTTCATCAAAAATCCAAAAATCTTGTACTGCACAAGCGTTACTTTTTAGGAAATGAGAAAAAAACCTGCTGTTTTTAAAATGACAACAGTGTCCTCACATGCTGATGTGTCTTTATATCTGGCCAGATATTTGCACTTAATGTGTCTAAAACCAAAAGACAAGTTCAAATGGTGACCATTAGCATTGATTTATAGTAAAATTAAATAAAAACAACATATAGATAAAAGCAAAGATGTGCACTTTTGCAAAAAAATCATATTGTGTTGATTATAACACTTTTGAAGAACGTAAAGAAAGTTGATTTCCTAAAGTCAAATCTTGGAAGAATTTGCTTTCGTAGGCCAGAAACATGGATTTTTTGATTTCCTGAAATGCAGCTACACCCTGAACATCTCAGAGCAGAGAACACAACATCTCTGTGGAGCATTTTCCCCTCTTATAAAAGCAGTTTGTTCATTGCCTTGAGGGGGTAATTAACCCTCTGCCTGGAGCTGGTAGAGGTTAAGCATCTCGCTCAAGGATCCCTTAACACATCCATCCAGTTGTGGGACATCCAATCAAAAAATGTGCTTGCAGACAGTGACCCTGACCCGTTTCTTTTGACATATCCAAAGGATATCATCCATATTTATATGTGGCCGTGGCCGGGCCATGACTGACGGGAGACAAGGATCTCCCAGGCTATTATACTTTAATATCTGGGTATTAAATCAGTGCCAGTGTGCAGGATTCATCAGCCATCATTTATTTTCTTCCAGCTCCACCATGGACACCTCGTACACCCACCTTAAGGAGCAAAGCAGGGTGACGAAAGGACCCCCGCTGCAGGAAGGGCCAAGGTTTATCAAGTGACAATACCAAGAGACGGAGCCGGTGCAGAATTCATTATAAAGGTTTAACAGGGAGTCACGACGCCACTGAAAGTGACAGATTAATGACAGAAACACAAAAGGTAAAAGGATAATAGCGCCTGTGGGTGACCATTATTTCAGTCATGCTACTGGAACGTATTTATAGATGGCATCGTGGGTCTGTCAGTGAGTCTACTAACTTTAGTCAAGACTGAATTACCTCTGTGAGTGTTGGATAAATTGTCATAACTTCTGGTAAAGACATTCATGGTTCCCAAAGGAGGAATCCTACTGACTTTCCTAGTACTTCTCATCCAGCACCATCCTGAGTTTTTGCATAAAAGATCTCGACAGCCATCAGATGGATTGCTTTAAAATTTGCTGCAGATATTCAGATCGCACCTCAGCATGAATAACTTGGATGATCCCTTAACTTTTTTTCATCCATCTATCCATTCAACCATCCACCCGTTCATACATCCATCTATTATGTATAACTGCTGATCCTCTGCAGGGTCATGAGAAGCTCTAACGGATCCCAGCTGACACTGAAGGGGGGCAGAGGGGACACCGTGGACGGGTCAGCAGTTCATCACAGGACTCGCTCACGGAGACAAGCATGAACTTTGTCCACAAGGTCAAAAGTTCAAGTTCAACTGCACTATTTTCTCAGTCTGGTTTCTTTTTAAATCCTCGTAAAGTTTTAAAGTTCGATATGAATATCAATCAGCTAGTTGTGCAATTCACTGAAAGACACATTAGGTAACTGCACCACTTTGAAAGCAGAAAAAAATCATACTTAATATAAAAACTTCCACCATAAACTTCCAAAATAAATCCCTTATTTCATGTGACACAATTACTTCCAGAAATACGTCTTTTTTTTGCTCTCCTTCTTTGCAGCTTCATGTTTTTTCTTCAAGGCTCTAATGTTCTTAATGCTGGTGGAGGTGCCTCCTCTTAGAGCTTTTACCTTTTAGTGAGACTTATGGACTCTTCTTTTGTTTACTCTTTAGAGATTAAAACCCACCAGAGACCACAAAAAAACAAGAAGAAGATGAAACGGAGGCTCAAAGAAACAGAGCGAGCAAGTGGATGCAAAAGCTGCTGCCACATCAAGAATTGATTCACAGTTACAGCCAAATTCAGCAGATGGCGAGTGAATGCAAACGGAACTGAGCAATCACATTTCCTACAAAAAACACTTAAAGGAAGCAGGAAAAAAAAAAGGGAGGAAAGAAAAGATTGAAAATGCATGAGAGGGCTGGAAGGAGCCGAGACGGAGACGTACTGGAGAACAAAAAGAGCCCTTTTGTAGCAATATGTTCTCGCCTACGGTTACACTTGTTCCAATGCAACTTTAATCATGCAATCATGCTTGCCATGTCAACTGACAGGTCTGCTTGTGCAAAAATTGGATTTCGCTCCTGCTGACACTGGATCTAAAACCCAGAAACGAGAGATGCCTGGCTCACGCTGTCATCAGCACAGACTGGATGCCGTCCAGCAACAATGGGAGGAAAAAAAGCAAGGCGGAGAGGAAGAAAAAGGGAAGAAAATAATGGAAGAAGAGATTTAAATAGGAACAGCATCTGCACAAGAGCTATTTTAAGGCCAAGTCTAGAAATAAATAGCAATGTGATGTTTACAAAATCAGTTTTTTAAAAAACACACTAAAATACAACCACGGCGTATACTGAAAGAAAAAAAATGCTGCAAAAAAGAAAAGTGTGATTAAGAACAGCCTGAAGGTACGAGCCACAGCTCCTCTGAGCCGGGAGTACACACTCCATAAATTGATCGCTGCCTGAAGCGAATCCTTCAGGCCGCCTCGCAGCCGAGGCGCCCAGTGTGTACAACAACCTGATGAAATCTCCTACATCACATTAGGGACCACACAGTGCTTTGCTTACATTTGCCTACATCAAGACACAGAAACGTCTCCTCTTGTTTTCGGAGCTCTGAATAGCTTCCATAATAATCAGGGATAAAATAAACAGGAGCATGTAATGTAAGCTTTAAAAACCATCTGCAAACTCTGGATCCGAGTTGTTGTGTATTCATTATACATAAAAGGTTTGTAGGTGCTGCTCAGTCAGCCTGTATCGTGTTTCCAATTAAAGTCTTTGCATTAAATCCAGTCACATTTTTTTTAACTTAATTTATGGTCAAAAATTTTTCAGTGTATTTACATTCAGTGATCCCTTTAGTGGCGGAGGAGTCCACCATCCCTGCACCAGATTCAGCTGTGCTATCCATGCGCGAGGTACTCACAGGAACTGGTGCATGCATGTAATCCACACTCATTTTATCTCATTTATAACACCTCCCTGTGTGCTGCTCGCTCTCTTTACAGTGTGTCAGCGCTGTGTGAAGTTACGGTTGACGCCAAAGCAAATTAAACGACCTGCTGCCGCGGCCACAGATTTAAAGAGTTCAACTTCTGAAAAACAATGTGGCTCTAACTGTGAATCCGTCACAGGAAACGCAGTAGTTTGTAGCACATTTCAATCAGTTATAAAAACAAACCCTTCACTTTTGTCATTTTTGTGCATGGGCCATTTCTAATTTTTTCACCAGAAGGTGATGGAACAACCACAGGCTGCAGATGACAGACTAAACACCTCCAGCTCCTCAGGAAGGTAACTCACTTCATTGTTTTTTTTACTCCTGTGTGGAAAACTGTTTCATTAAATCAGATCTTAGTTGTTTTTCCTGATCAACTTCTTCGTTAAAACAACAAGTTTGTTTAACTAATTTGTAAACCATTCATTCAGGAAGCTGCTCAAAGAGTGTTTACAGTGGCATTTAACCGCAGATGCTGCTAGCGAGGTAACCAAGGTAACCTTTGGGAGTTGCCAAAGATTACAACTGTAGAGACAAAGCAAATAAGAGCATATAATGTAAAGAATAAATCATCAGGGTTAGTGCATGAGACAGGTTCACTGACCCCAGAGGGAGTTAAGTGTGTGTGTGTGTGTGTGTGTGTGTCCTCCCCGAGGGGCTAACAGAGAGGTGGGCTGAAGCTGAGGGGGTCACGCCTGCTCCTGCGCTCTCATGCCAAACCTTAAAAAACATTAGCAGAGACGAGATCCAGAGACAACTGCGGCTGTGCCAGCAGAAGAAGCCGGGGCTGCTCCCCCACCCCACCACCCCCCCTACAGCCTGCGCATACAATCGCTAAGTCATTATCATTCTCAGAACAAACACGTTCTTTATGTAATCTTTATGTAAACGGTCCGTCTTAAGGCTCCTTCAGGGCGAAAGGCTCGCTTCCCATTCATCCTGAGCAGCAGAGGCCCAAACCAATAATAAACAGAAAGGAGGAAAAAAAAAGAAAAAACTGCAACAGCACAGAGCTATTTAAAGTTTAGCCTTAAGCTTTTCTGTCAACTGAATCTTTTTCCCCCTCTTTTTTTTTTGTTTTAGACTTAGAGTCTCAAAGTGTTAGCCCGTGAGGCTATCATCAAGGCTACACTAGTAGCACGAGAGCATCTGTGCGAGCCTTTGGGCTTTTTTTTCTCCCCCCCCCCCTTACCCATCACACCATGGTGGGCCATGGCTCAGATGATCCTGAGGCCTTGTGGCCATGGAAACCCATTCATGTATGAATGTTACTTTGTTTAAACATGACTCCAGGAGACGAGACGGCGAGGACAGGACAGGACAGGACTGTCCTGGGAGACGCGTCACGTGTTAGTGATGTAACAGGAAAGGCAAAAAAAAAAAAAGAGGAAGGAAACCGGAGTTGCCACTTTGGTGTTTTGTTGCCAAAAATATGGCGGCTAAAAAAGGGAGCTGACAGGTTGTTTTCTTTGGGGGAGGGGGGGATTTTCCTCGTTTCCTGGTTATTAAAGCATCAGCAACTTTTGTATCACAGCGTCTTTGAATTATCACAATTAAATCAACCAGTTTCCCGTCAACGCTGACAGAAGAATTACTTCAATTTCCGAACCGGCAGACTTTCAGTGGGGTTTGTTTGACAGTCTGTGCCTTTATCTCAAACTTTTCAAGATTCTGCTGCTTTTTACCTTTTTTAAAACAAGAGGATGTGCTGCTTTGTAAATAATTTGTATAATGAGGTTTTTTGGCAGTTCATTTGGAAAAATAAGTTAATTACAGACGTACGCTTTGGTTCTGGGAACTTATCGTCTCCTGCAAAGAAACTTTCACTAAAAAGTTATAGAAATCACTATTTATGTCTAACAATTATTTTTTTCATTTTAAAAGATATTTCGTTTATTTTCACGTTAAAAAAATCAGATCCTCATATCTGTTCATATGGAGTCAAATAATAAATGTTTGGCATCTTTGACTGAAAAATTACTGGTACATCAAATTTCTTATCATAGCTGTTAATTAGAGACCAATTGACTGATTGATTAATTGTTTTATCTCAATATAATTAAGAATTTATTAGGATTTACTGAGTAACCAGCTGTTTTCAGAGAGTACTAGTCAGTTTTTAACTAAAACTTCCTCTCTTGGAGCTTAAAATTAGGAAGGAAAGACAGACTTTCTGTTTGTATGGAGCCACAGTCTGGAAAACACTGGTAGAAATGTCAGAAAATGATCCCGACCAACAGTAATAACACCTGTCATAGTTAAAATTAGCTCTAACCTTAAGACTGACTCTGCCTGTAACATACACTACAACTTACTCGGAGTATTTGTGAGGCTCCAGTAAAGCTCCAGTTGAATCTGGTCTGAGGTATGTTGCCACAGTCTCCATGTATAAACACTGAACATGACCCCAGAGCATCTTAGCGTCTGGAAGAGCATGTTGTATATGGAACAGCGGCTAAAAATAGCCCTAGCTTGTCTCTTTCTAGCTTTTTTTATCAGTGTCACCTCTTGTATTTGCTTAATTGAGTGGACTTATTCCCTAAGACATTCAAAGAGCCACTGCTTCACTAGTTCCCATGGGAAAAGGTATAAAGCACAGTACATTTAAGAAAGAGAGTAAAACCTCCATTTAAAATGCATTTTATCCCTGAAATATGCAGGAATATTTCCTGGACTCAAGACTCAAGGGAATCTGTACATTTTTCACCTTCAGGACAAGAAACATTTCAGGGGAAATGTCTGAACAGCTGTTTTGTGAACTGAAGCAATCTGATGTGAAAGATGCTTTTACATGGAGCGAGTGAACCAATCACAACACTTCTCTGCTGATGTATTTAAATCTGGGGTTTTTACAGTGAGATAATCATGAAAAACACGATTTGTTAAGCAAACTTGTTGAATATTGAGCACATAACAAGCTATAGAAAACCTTTCTTGCTGCTTTGGTCCTCAAAATAATAAGAAAAATCATCTGCTGCACACACGTTCATCCAATGATGCTCCATCTTCTACTTCTGTTGTATTTTATAGCGGTTAGCATGCATGAGTGTTGCATTTGTATCTGCTGAACTGTCCCTTGCTCCATCTATTCCAGCATTGCCATCACATGTGTGAAAAGGCACAAGACAGAAAAGTTCCTGAATGTTGCTGCAAGTGTGAAACTGCCTGTGAGGTCGTCCAAGTATATAACAGTGAAGCAAATGTGAAAGAGGTTTAAGCTGCTGAGGTTTGTGTGCTCAGAAGTAAAAATGCTAATGGAGAAAAAAACTGTACGGCTGATTTCATGATTAATGTTCTAAAAATAACAAATTTCTTTTGCCTTCCAATGTATTTACATAATGAGTTAAATAATTATCGCTGTGACCGAGTCACAGAGGTCGTGACTTTTGCAATATGGCGAGGGAGAGAGCAGAGAGCAGAGGGTCCGCATTAGCTGACAGAGCACTGATGAAATGGGAGTAATATGAGCATTTGGCAACAAAAACCCCCCCAAAAAAACCGTCTCCTCTCTAGAAAAACATTTCAGACATCATGTGACCCTCCTCGTCCTCTCAGCTGCGTTGGGTCTCTTTGCTCTGTTGTCCTGCTTTCCTCACATTTCTGCATGTTTCCGTGCATCAGCCCACATGTGAGAGTGTGTGTGTGAGTGCGTGAATGTGTGAGTGCGTGAGTGTGTGTGTGTGTGTGTGTGTGTGTGTGTGTTCCTGTCCAGTGTGTGGCCGAGTGTGCCAGGCAAGGCGGTGACAGGGTGTTGGCCGCGGTCTGTGAACCTGGCTGCTCCGCTCAGCTCCGCCTGTGACAGAGAGCGAGGGGGACATCGCCCGACCGTGGCTGCCCCAGCTGGGCCAATCAGGCGTGAGCGCTCGGCGCACGCCTTCCGCCGTGTGCAGCGCTGTGTCACAGATCCCCTTATGGATTCTAATATGTTCTCCGCGGTGTCAGCGGCGCTCTGCTGATCACCCGTGTGTGTGTGTTTGTTCAGATAATGAAGGTGACTCTGTGTGTTTTTAATGAAATCTCTGCGCCCTCCTTCACTGCACCTGTGCTGATAGGTGCTTCACAGGATTACAGCCGGTCACATGGCTCCACACCGAGGCTTTTGAAAACTTTTAAACACTCTGAACTTTGACTCTGAAAGTTGAGAAGCAGTAAGTGTATTTTAGGCCTGAAGCTGCTTTTTTTTTGTGATGTTATCTTCAAATTATCCAAACTAACACACAGAATAAATGCCTCCCTCAGGATGTTGTTCTTACCAAGCTGCAAAAGAAAAGTCGATTCAACACCATTTAAATCTTTAAAAACTCTGACTAATAAAGCTTTGATGGGGTTGGCAGCTCCGGCAATTGACCCACTGCAACTAATAAATATCTGAGGTATGTTCAAGCGTGTAAATCGACTCTAAAGAGAAACTACTTGAATTAACAACATCTGCGAAAAAAAAATATTATGTAAGCCTTAAGAGATTGGCAGGATGTAACTAAGTACAATTATCGACCACTGTACTTGAGTACAGTTTAGAAGATACTTCTGCTTTCTTGATTATTTTCATTTTATCCATCCTTATATTCCTTCTTTAATGTGTTCATTTGACAGGCAAGATTAAAGTTATTTTGTAGTTTGCTGAAGATTTTGCTCAGCAAACATATAATTTAGTTTACATGATGCATTTGAAGCCCAACGTTTATTAAATCATTCTAATTAGTTCCCTTTTGACCAGCCAAAGTATCAAATTACTGCTTATAGATCACGCTAACTTATTGGTAATAATATTAATCCAATAATATATTATTTAATCTTATAAGGCTCTGGGGAGGGGGGGGGGTATATGGTTACATGCTGAGGGGTCTCTGTTTACGATTCTCTGATCCATGTTTCCAATGAAACAATTAGAGTAATGATCATTAAATGCAATCTGCAGAAAATTCATCAGCTGCTTTATTACTATTTGATTTGGGAAATAATGTTAAGACTTAATTCACTTATTTGTCACATATGATAGTTTATTGTATATCTCGGTTAGACGAACCTGTCAACTTAGACTGTGGGAATTTGTAATTTTTCAACTTTTTATGACATTATAGACAAGATGATTAATCAACCATCCGAGAAGTTGATCAGCCAGTTAAAAGATAATTAAAATAATGTTGTTAGCTGCGGTGCCAATTCTCCAGTTTCCATCTACAACATATGTGATATAAATGAGTTTTATATGTTATATATGGTCCACCTGACTGAAGCAGCTCTGCCAAACCAATATTTTAAATGAATCCATGTTAGGAATACACTTAACCTACTGTGACAACGCGAGCTGACGCAGAGACAACAGTGGAACAACAGGTATGAGTCACATGAGCACACAGTCAGCTGTGCCGAAGCCCAAACGTTACCTCATCACTTCTGAGCGCAGGAATGTGACCAAAACACAGAGAAAGGTTGTGTCATTGGACACTGACAGCTGAATGAAAGGCCTCTCTCTGCCTTCACCCCTGTCACGTTGTGACTCCGCCCCGCCGGCAACCCGAGGGCAGTGGCATAAGACCTGTCACCCCGCATCACGGCCCGGGCCACGACAGCCAGGCTCATATGTAAATGTGTCAGCATGCACAGATTCACGAGTCGGACATATCAGTTTGAATATGCATGTTCAACACTGACTGGAGCGTGAACATCCTCTGTACATGCAGGGCTCAGTACATCTGTGTGCATGTGTGTGCATGTGTGTGTGTGCGTGGGTTTCCAGGCTCACGGTGTGTATGTCTGAGCTGATCCCGGAATGTTACAGTGACATTCCCGGTGGGAAGGAGCCTCACGACTGTTTTCATTTGCTAGACTGCCCATATCTCTTCATGAGAGCAGGCTGGGTGGAAGTGACATCTGGTTACATCCACACTCAGTGGGATTCTCTCTGTCTGCCTCCATCTTTTCCCTCCTCTCGTCCTTGTTCTGTTCACACCTTCAGCAAGCGAGGATTTACTGCTTTTCTCTGCTTCATATCATAGTAAAAATGACTTATACTTTCCACTTTGTTTGACTGTTGGCCGGACAAGACAGAAAAACACACAGACATCACTGTGGTGCTCTGGGAACTTCTGATGGGACTGATTCCGGTAAAATTATCACCCAAAAAAATCAAAATATTAATTAGTTAGAGGCCAAATGTGATCCTTCCACATTATTTATGAAATTATATTAACCTGTAAAAGTCAACTTAACTACTTATAAGAATAGTGAACTAGAGCTGCAACTAAGTTTTTTTTAAAATGGAAACGTCGTTTTTAATGAATTGACTAGTTGTTCAGTGTCTAGAATATCAGAAAATAGTAAAATAATATCTTCAAAATGACATATTTAAATCCTTTTTTATCTTTTACTTCAAGTCGAAAACTGTAGATATATGTAATTTACACGTATATGAAGCATGGAAGCTAAAATTGGCAAATATTTATTATTTATGCTTCAAAAATGACATAAAATTATTAGATTATTATGATAAAACTGGCTGTCTGAAAGGTGAATTGACTGATTATTTAAAATTATGAATAGAGAGGCATTTGGAGAGTCCACTCATTGTGGTTACAGGAAAATAAAGTATTCATCTTTTCTGTGCTGAGGCTTCCTCTAAAGTGTGAATACATGTGTTGCATCATTATTCACACGCGGCAGCTACAGAGCAACATGGACGACACGAACCATGAAGGCCAGGATTCCCTTCGTTACCACAAAAACAAAGGTTTCTCTTCGAATTTATTTGGTGAAAAAAACCTAAAACTCAGAGATCTGCTGTGGTGTCACGACGACACGTGCGCCGACACGACTGCGAGCATGCCTGTTTGTTTGCGAAGGGTCAGGGCCGACTGCGGGGCTCGTTTTCCTGAGGAGTCATCCTGAGTCACAGGGAGCACAGCACAACCCTCCCCCGCTCCTCGTAATATCAGGAGTCTCCCCCCCAAAATATCAGCCTTTTTTTGGTCGCAAAACAGCCTCAGCTGTACTGAGCAAAATACACACTTAAGATATTACAACAGGCTAATTCAGAGAAACACACAAGGGTCAAAATCTTAATCGTTTATGCCTCACACTGTGAAGCTCATGGTTTCTAAATTTAATGACAATTTAATTCCAATTAGCTTTAATCATCACAATTATCCAGAGACATGCAGGCACAACTCGGCAGTCTCACCAATTATTTTCATACCAATGTTACGGAACAAATTTCACCATTCATTCAATTTTTCTAGATGAAACTATTCTCCTAGAAAATTACCATTTGTTCGTTCCAGAAATAGTCCCGTCACATCATCCAAACCCATAAATCACATTCATACCGTTAAAATGACACCATCAGCGCAGCTCAACCAAACTTCCTGTTTCAAATAAAGGGAAGACGTGCACTTAACGGGCACATTTGATGACCTCCAACACTTCTAATCACCTGGTATTTACACAGAGAGCGAAGGACCTTCTCTCTGCTCTCGCTTTAATGTCGTTTACAGGAACTGGCAACCAGAAAATGCAGAGCAGAGTACACAGCGTCAAGCAGAGTGAATCCAGACTAGTTGGCAGGCGTAAAGACACAGTTTTCCCTCAGTGTGCTGCACTCTGAGGATTAAAGCTGGCAGTGTGCTCACATCTGCTAAACAAGATACAGACATAATACCTTGATATTTCATGTTGCACAAAGCCAGTTAGGAGAGGCTGCAGTGCAGCGGTGAAGGATCTCCCATCACCTCCACACACTCCTCAGCTCATCCACAACACCGCAGTCACCAATCACTCACATACAGTTTTCTGAGATGCCAGCAGCTTAACGTGTTGACTGTTTTTGCAGTTAAAAAAAAACACCTGCTCCTCATGTACAAGTGGAAATGTTTTTGATGCAGTGGCTGAAAGCATAAAATTTACCTCTTACTGTACTGGCTCCACATCACACACTCTGAAGGGGAAGAATTGGGGAAAAAACAGGAAGTGAATTACTCCAACGATTCAAAATAGCTGCCTGTAAAGCATGTAATTGGCTTAAACACATCCCGCAGACATTTCACTTGACAATTATGATAATTGTAAACGCCTGATTTAATTGCATGTGATTAACATAAAAACACAACAACATTTAAATGACAACATAAAGGTGGAGACTTTAATACACATAATATTCTGATGATTTTTAGAGATTAAAGGAATGTTAATGTTGGAAATGAGGAAATTTAGGACTCTAAAGTATCACCATGAATGAATGTTTGTATGTTAAATATATCTGACTGAAAGTCGCCTTCATGTCGTTATCTTGACTTTTTTCAAACAAAAACTGCAGCTCAAGATGAAACTAAACATGTGCGCACAGCTGTGTTTATTTAAACCACATTTTGAGCCATTAGCAATTTATATTTGTATACATGTGCATGGATAAACGTAAGATGAAACCACGCTGCTCTGTGCATTCTGCTGATGAAAGGCTTAACCCAATAAACCATTATTGATCACGCCCCCCAGGAGTATTATTCTTGCTTTTAACTGTGTATGAAAAGAGAAACAGAATAATAAATTCTACAATTAATTGCAATATTGATCTTCCTTGGATCATAAGTCATGAAGAATTCAATAGTGTGGTACTTAAGCCAAAGTACCTTAAAGCTCTGTATTGAATCTTAATGCAAATATTATCTGATTCCTTCATGATGAATGAAATTATGGGGTGTAAGTGTATTTACTCAGGCACTGTACTCGACTGTACTGTACTTGTACATATGTATGACTAATACTTTACTGAAGTATTCCCATTCAATGCTTAAATTCAGTGGTTTTATTGTATTTATTTATTTGAAGGCTTTAGTTACTTTCCAGAACAAAACATGCTGACTTTACAATCTTAAACAACCTGACAGCAACTTGCTTCACTTTGACCGACAACTTTAGTAAAAATGTCACTGACACTTAAATGCATCAGTAATGAAACCTGCAAACACAGCAGCACTTTACTTCTGATACTGAAAATACATTTTACCTAAGTGACTTTTTCAAAATAGGACTCGAAACACTGGGTCATGTAATTTTTTAATTGCACTAATGCTGCTTTTACCTCATAGTATGTTAGATTTCAGAAACAAAATGTCCAAAAACCATCTGATCTTTCCGGTATATTGGTGTACTTGGTGCACTTACTTTATCCAAGATCTTATCAACAATGTTTAAACTCAGAGATAAACTTTATTTAATCTAAAATAACAGTGTTTTTTTGTTTATCGCTATCTTCCAGGGTAACAGCGGTCAGAGAGCGAGGAAGAAAGTCGTCGAACGTGACTAAACGTCATTCGAATAAATTTTAATACATCTGTAAACATCTGTGTCTGAGTCAGTCAGATAGATTTACATCTGCAGTGTGGCTGTTTAACAAAGAGGTAAACAAATCCCATGATTCCACGCTTCTTCGCCGCTCCATCAAACTGTGTCTTATGATTTCTTTGTTATAACA
The DNA here is from genome assembly GCA_029814665.1 of Acanthurus lineatus. Classification (NCBI taxonomy): domain Eukaryota; kingdom Metazoa; phylum Chordata; class Actinopteri; order Acanthuriformes; family Acanthuridae; genus Acanthurus; species Acanthurus lineatus. Next base: position 4,916,050 of record JAPZDV010000009.1, read on the forward strand.
GAGAGATGATGAGTTACAGAAGTTACATTGTGTTCACTTAAGGAAAAAATCTGAACAAGTCTTCCATCATTGGTGCTGTTTTCCAGTTTTTAAGCATCTATTCAGTCTTCAGCAGGTAAAGTTGACAAGTGTGCGCTCTGAATTTTATACTTTTATCTCACAGTTTGTTAGTTAAGACGTTACTTCCTGCATGGCTTCATCAGTGTGGCTGTTCTCTGCTTCATAAAGAGACTTTTTTTTGGGCACCTTCTGTTAAACTGACTCTTATTGGATCACTGAGGAAACACAGCTGCAAATATTTGTTTTCATAAACTATCAATCACCTCACCAGCACGCTAAGAGGCCACGTTACATCCCTCAGATTTTTCTAGGACGTCTTCTGATCATTTAATAAACATCCATAAACAATTTATCACTTATATCTGCCAAGTCAGGAGTTTTTTTTTTAAGGGGAGTAGCAGTGTCTCTGAAAGTGTAATAATACAGAAAAATGCTTCTTATTTTTAAATGCGGAGAGGACAGGAGCAGTGGTCATGATAACTAGCTGAAGTGATGGGGCATTTTGCTGGCTGCCACACAGAATCTGCTCCTCATCTCTCTCCCTCTGTGTGCTGGAGTGCACAGGGGATGACCTCCCCTTCCTCCATATTGGTACGAGTTCCTCCTCCAATCCACAAGGAGTGAAATAATGGTCTCGGGGCGACGCTGGGATAATAAGGCGGCAGAGTTATCAGATGACAGAGATGGACTGCCCTCGCAGAAATAATTTTCACATAAAGAAAATGTTCATTACATCTACAGTATGCGAGGCAATGAAATGCCAAAACCACACTTACTGGATGGAAATAAAGAAGAAGGAGTGGAGGGCAAATGGAGGTAGATATGCATCTACTGGCAGCTTACCAAAGAATAAATTCAGAATAAATACATAGAATCCATACGTAGAAAACAGGCATCATTCACTTGCACGAAGCTCTTTCAGCTGGCGATAATCCATCACAATGACTTTACATACGGCCGGGATTTTCTGAAGCACAGAGGTGAAACTCATTACGGTGGCTCATATTTGAGCCGTTGCTGCTGTGGCGTTGACAAATGCCCCACACAGGAACCAGTGTGGCATATTTCAAAGGCAGCCGGCACAATGAAACGGTTTCTCATCAGGGTGAATAATACCGAGCGCTGCCTGCTCTCTCAGGTTAAGCGCTCTGAGTGGTGGGAGTGTTTCTTTTGATATATTGACTTCAGATTTGATGAGATAATCACTGAATCAGGGTGTGTGTGTGTAAAGAGGGGCTCTCAGAGGAATAGTTTGCACATTTTGATGTCACTCAGAAAGGTAAAAAGGCTTTTAGAGCCAGAACATCTTCGGTAATGACACCAGTGCTGTCATGGACAAATAAAATCCTGGGAGTGTTTTTATATGCAGAGACTGATAACAGGAGTCCACATTAAAGATATTTAAACTTAAATGTGCAGTTATTTATACCAAGAAGGGTTATTATTGTGAATAAGGGATCGTCATGTGTCATTAAACTGTTTAGCAATCAGCACTTCTGTCATTTTAAAGAGCTCAGCTCTTCTGGCTCATGATAATGTGAGCCTGCAATCAGCACTGAAGCGCTGTTCAATGCAAATCACGACAAAAGCCCTGAAACTAAAAAATGCATTTGAGATTAAAAAAAAGCTGCAAACACTTATTTTTAAAATATTTTCATTACTAATTAATCTCAAGAGCCCACTAATTAAGTCATTCTGAAGTCTGCATGCACGTCCGGTAATTTGAGCAGCTCCTGCAGGTTTTTAACCAAATCCCGAGGAGAAACCCAGCACCGCCCATCTACACCATGTTCCTGCTCAAATGCTCTGAGAACAATAGATTTATGACACTGGGGCTCAGTCTCTAAACTTGCCCAGCGTGGTTTTATCAGCCTGTGAATGAAACTTGATTTGAAACTGATGGGCAGACATATGGACTTCAAATTAGCTGCTTATGTCAATTAGACGCGCCGGTCGATGCTGCCTCCCCCCCACCCACCCCCCCAAAAAAGCACGTTTTCACAGAGAAGTTACCCCTCTTGTTGCTCAAAGCTCGGCCTTGAACAACATGTTACACCGGCAAAAATTAGAGAAAATCCAGTGAAAATTGAAGCAGAAATGAAACACAAAGGTGCAGCCGTCTTTTGTGCGTTATGGTGCCAAATGGTGCGTCCACGAGCCCCGCCGTTCACTCACAGCAGGGCTTCCATTGGCTTAGAAATGAGCCACATTGGAGACAAAGATGGCAATTAACATCATTACAGTATTAGATATTAACAGAGAAATTCTTACCGCTATGCGAGTCTGTGAAGATGCTTTAAGATATAAGATGATCCTTTTTTTTGTGGGAGGGGAAGGTCGTTTTTTTGGACTTGGTGAGGTCCAAACTTGAATCCCACCGTTGTTGATCTGCTCCACTTCACGGGAGGAACCAGCAGCTTTCACCGATCTGCCCTTATTTTATCTCATAGCATCACTACGAGATGCGCGAGCATTGTGTGTCCATGCCGCTTCGCCGTTCGGTCTTCGGTCGAGGGACGTCGATTAAACTATGTGGTCTGCTGCGTAAAACCCGTGCCAAAATTCCTGCGGGCCCATTCCGTTACAGCGAGGCTAAACAATAGTCTGGTCATTCTGGCACTGACTGAATCTACTCCGCTGCCAGGAACAGTTGCATCGGCTAATTAAAACCAAATCTCGAGAGATAATTGGTTCATTTCTCTGTGACTGGCTCGGTTTGGGGTTTTTTTTTTTGGTACGGGCTAATAGATGTCGCTCACATGTGCCAGTTGTCTCCGGTATCGTCTGGCGGGTCCCTCATCTGCTTCTTCTTCTTCTTCTTCTTCGCAGGAGGGCAGTGGAGTTGCCGATCTGTTGATCACCGGAGGTCCACCTCCATCCAGCGGTGTGTCCGTCTCCGTATTTAACGGGGCCGGGCTCGTATCATCTGACACCGGCTGAAGGAGGTCTCGTTGACTGACAGCTGGATTCACTGAAAAGCTCGGCGACCCGTCTTTTGCAGAGGAGCTGGAAAGCAGGATGTTGCGCGTACCCGTGTTTGACAGTGCGCGCACCCGACAGGTCACACATCTCGGGTCTGCGAACATCTGCCGAACAGAAAGGACAAACGAACCTCCGGTTTGTGTTTGTGGCATATGTTGTCAGAAATGATCTCAGTCTCACGGAGCTGAGGTCTGTTTGTTTGTGTCACACTTTGTTGCATCATCATCATCATATTTAATTGGGTTTTTAGCAGCTAATGTGTCATTTGATTCGATGAATCATATTTTTATAGACTTAAAATGCAAAATAATGTTTATTTGATTATCTCACAGGTTTAACTCCTCAGTTTTTGTTACAATCAGTCAAGTGCTCTTGTAAGATGGTAAAACCAAGTCATTAAGCAGCTATTGTGGAGTCAAGCTGTAAGAAAATGGGACAAAAAACAAAAAAAATATAGTGGGAAAGAAATAAATGGATTAAATAAGAGACAAGGGAGACATTTTTTGCATTTCTCTCAGTCACTCAGAGACTATTTTGACTCGGTCAACCTCTTTTTTAAATATACTAATGTTTGCTAATTACCCATACATTTTGGAGATTTTATATGTCAACAAACACAATATTTATTTATTGTTTTATATACTGTTACTACTGACCACAGCCCATGCAAGACATGTTGCAACATGTTAAAAAGACATAAAATTATACTTATTAACTTTTATCTTTTATCTTTATAAGAATAGTATTATGACAACGAGTATTATTTGATTATAATATTATAGATTTATTTAATTATGTTCATTTGTTTATATTTTAATGTGGGTGAGCTTTCCTCACTTACATCACAATAATGTGTGCATGTGTAAATGTGTTTGTACATGTTATAACCAATATTTTTGGTAAATGTAAAACAAATTTATATTTAGGTGAACTGTCATTATATTTATCTCACAGTGACCTTAGAAACAGCATTGTGTGGTCCGTCTCAATGTGGCTGAAAGCCCAGATTTCAGCCGTGATAGAACATCATAGACACACTGACCTTGACACAAACTGTGTCAGTCAGGATTTAACAAATAAAAAATAAGCAAATTTGTGATTATTCATGCAAAAACAGGACAGTTGACAAAATGACTTTCATGAAAAAAATTGTTTTTTCCCAATAAACGAAGCAGCAGATGAAAAATGTGTCTTCCCTGATCCTGGTTGGGGGGAGGGTCTTGCTGAGATGGTGCAGTGTGAACATCACCCCTCTGACATGTTTCTGATTGGAAGAATAAAACTCGTTACAAGCGTCCGCAGCCTCCTCTGTTAACAGAAACAGCTTTAAACTCAGTCAGCGAGCAGTGAAGTGGAAAGTTTTGAAACAGTTTTTTCTCTGAGCATAATTGGCTTTGGTCTGTTAAGGTCTAGTTTTGGTTTTGTGTTGCTCCCCCCACCCCAAAAGAAGATGCAGCACTGGGGGGCTTTAGTTGTTCTCGTGGAGCCAACAAAGCTTTGGATAAAGTGCAGATTTAGTTTCAGCCCATTGGAAGGAAAACAAAGTGACACAATTTGACAATCCATGACAGAAACGATAGATTTCACCGGGCTGCGAACCGAACATGCCCCCCCGAGACGAGTGAAGACTGCAGGATTTTCAAACGATGATCTGTGTGTGAGTCTATACAGAGGAGCTTCCTGCCAAGAGAGGGTTGAAATAATTTAGAGGTGCTCACCGTTTGTCAGCAGCCTCCCGTGTGAGGGCCCACGTCTGGTCCCAATCTGCTTTTGTGGAAGGCCCCGAGCGAGGGAACACATATGGCACGATTGGCAAACTCAAACTAGTGAGTTGCTTTGAGTTTTTTTGTCTCCATTGTTTTTAAATCCCCCCACAACACACACACACACACACACACACACACCAGTGTGTGATCCTCTGCGGCACCCGTGCGTGTGCAGCCTCAGTCGGTCTGATGGGTCGACCTCTGGATCCTCCGATCACGGTGATTAGAGAGTGATTCAGTATTGTTGGTCTTTCAGGGGGCCTCGGGGTGCAGGAGTCACACTGTCATGTGGTTTCATTTTTTTTTTTGTGAGTCCGCTGGCAGCTTCGACCTTGCTGGACCACAGCTTGTCACTGACGTGCTGGGCAGTGATGGCGCCCCCGTGTGTTCCTGTAGGATCGGCTACATTAGGAGGAGATATCAGGACATGTGTGATGTTTGTTTTTGAATTTATAAAGTGGTGATTTATTTATTTAGGGCCAAATCTAGAAACATTTGAATGAGAGGGCCAAACTGTGACACTGTTTCAAAGAGATGAGGCACGTTTGCACAATGAGTTAAAATGTGTTCAGACTCTAAATTAAAGCACTGATTCTTGGTAAAAATAAGAAGTTAATTATCAATAGTTAGATTCTTTATTCAGTAAAGCACTTAAGTTATAGTTGTTATATGTCTCTTTTTTTAATCATTTTGAGTCACTGTGTGATGCTTCATGTTTTTTGAGATAACTTTGTATCTAATTGTAGTTGTTTTACATAAAATTGGTCATTTTGTATCTTTTCTACGTCATTTTACATCTCTGACAATGATAAGTTTGAATTTTTCTTTTGGATCTATTCAAAGTAAGTCGTAGTTCTTTTGCATCTCTTTGTGGTCATTTTGTATCACTGTGTGTTTGTTTCACTGCCTTTATTGTTTGTTTTTCTCTCTTTGTGGTCTTTTGCATCTCACTGCATCACTGTGGGTGTTTTCTTTGTTTTAAGTAATTTTGCGTATATATGAGAACACTGTGATTTTCAACACTTTTTGTGAGTGTTTTTGTGTTTCTTTGTGGTTGTTTGCATGCTTTTTTCCCTGTTTTGCATCACATTGTGGTCATTTGGCTTGTTTTTTGATTGTTCTGTCTATTTGAAATCATTTTGCGTCTCAAGTTAATAGATTTTTTTCAACAATAAAAGTTAACTGTCACTTCATACAGCAGCTTTATTCTGATGGACGGCTTTATAAATCCATCCAAGCCAACTACCGCCCTCTGACTCTGACTCTGACAGGCGGAGCAGCGACGAGGAACCACCTCTGGATATATTCTCACTTTACCTCAAGTAATTTGTGATCTGCAGACACTTTTTGGAGTCATGACATTGTTTGGAGGCTGACTCAACCTTCGTCATCCTCGTTCAGCCTGTAGATCTGTTAATGATTCGTCCAACTGGTCACTAACTTCGCTACGAGCGGACTGTTAGCATGAAATTGCCTGACTGGACTCTTCCTGCCCGCAGCCTCTCTTACTTTAGGCTGGATGATCTGTAGGAAAATGTCCGCTTGTGATGTTAGCAAGAAGAGACAAGTGTGATTGAGTCACGGACACATGACAGAGCCGGAGAGGTGTGTGAGGTGCAGAGAGGCGGGACAAGATGAAGGACAGGTAAGAGCAGAGGGCAGATTCATTGCAGGGAAAGGTGACTGATGAGGTGGGTGAGAGCAGATGGAGGTGGAGAGGAAAAAGGAAAAAGGCCTGACTTGCAGGAAGGAGGAGGAGGAGGGGGCTCCTAGTCAACCCCATACTGTGGCTGAGCCTTGCTCTATATTTAGCACAGGGACCACAGATTGTGATGAGCGCCCCGGGCCCTTGTGTTCAGACCGGCAAGGACTGTCGCCATCCGTCTCAGCGCCCAGGGCCCGGATACGATCCCTGCTCACGCCAACGCAAGGGAGGAGTGATGAGACCATGTCGTTAACACATGTGCAAGAGTTAAAAAAAACACTCTGCTGGAGTGAAAAGATGCTTTAAAAGTGGAGGTGAGAGGATGAAAGACCCGATGTCATGATGAGGACGCTGACATAACTTAGTTCATTCAAACGGCGCTTTCATATTTACAGCAGTTCCTCAATGTCTTCATTTCTCCTTCCCCTAAGCGTTTGAAAAGGCCACAGTACCCCCCCCATCACCATCTACCAACATCTGGTAAAGTAAAAAAAATAAAAATCTTGTCTCTCTGGACGGGATTGACATTCAGTCCAAATGTCAAAGCAGCTCAAGCCATTTCTGCAAAGCCTGTTTTCTACCTTTCCATCTCCATCACCTCCAGGACTGTTTGGGGGGGGGGGTTGTCAGTGATGACAAATGAAGGGCTGAGCAGTTCAGACACAGTCTTCTGAAGGTGTGACAGCACTCACACATCAAGCCATCGTGAAGTGCAGTTGAACGCTGCTCTGAGAGTGATTATCCACACAATGCGTACGTCTCAAAGATCAAATACTTGTCACTTTGAAGGCTTAAAAGGTGGCGGTTTCATCTCTCACAGAGCACAGCGGCTGCGGTCAGCGTGAAATCACGTTGGTTACGATGCACAAAGACAGCTTTCACAGATGAGAGGACCTCCTGCAGTGTCATCAACCTCTCTGTGCATTCAGAAAGGCTTTGGATAAAGAAAAGGATCAGGGCCGACGGTGCAAGTTTGTGTTCGCGCTTAGATTTTGTCACTTTTCTGCAGGTAACATCTGCAACATGGACACTTTCATGCATACAAACAAGACAAATGGTGTCATAGCTAACATTAATAAGGATAATATTTTTATTGCAGCCTAATATTCTGGTTAAGATGTTTAATAAGAATGTGTAAATGTCAAGTTTAGTCAAGTTTTCCCCAACCTTTTTGTCTGATATCAATTAAAAGCAGCATTTCTCAAACTTTTGGTCAGGACCTAAAATGGGTTGTGGTCTCTTCTTTATTTGATTGCAGGAAAGAATGAATGAAGGAAGGAGTGTAGCTGTTGGCTCCACCCAAAGCCATTTAAAATGTAGATGAGATGTGTTTCATTTCATATAAGGAGGTGCTCAGTAATGAGACTTAAAAAATGAATAAATTGGACAAAAATCTCCAGATGGAAGCAAAGCAAGTAAAAAAAAAAAATTTCTTGTGCAAGAAAAGACTTTGAAAGAAGTGTTTCGACTGAACAGTACAGACAAAACTATGCATGAATATTTTATGAGGTGGTGAGAAACTTAACATTACACTCAGCAAATCTGACTGTTTCATATCCATTTTCCACATATGGTGCCTTGTCTTCTTTATTGGCAGTTAAGAAATGATATTTTAAGGTAATTCAGTGCTTATAAAGGTTTTTATTTTTCAAAATAAGATCAATAATACTGTAGCAAAAAAACTAGCTTTGTTAACCTCGTGATCTTAAGCTAATAGCATTGATACAATAATTGCAAGCACAGCTATTCTCTGCTTGCTTAGTCATCTATTTTTTTTATCTTGGTTCTCCTCCGCCTGCCTCCAACCATCTCACAGCCTGTCCATCAGTCACCACTCACATATCAGCCCCAAACAGACACACCGATCACGCAAACCTTCAGCAAAGCTCCGACTTCCCACCACCGAACCCACAGAGTCCACAGCACTTCATGTTCCCTACAGACAACTACACACTAACTCCATCTTTGTGTCAACTACACCCGCCCTCATCAGAAGCATCACGGTGAGCATGTGAGAGGAAATGAACAAAGATGAAACGTCTTTCTTTAGAGCACAAAAACTTCTTTTATTCAGACTTACACCAGATCAATGACATCCAATTTCTTCTTTTTTTAAAAAAAAAACAGCATCAAAATTTTCTTATTCTACAAAAACATTGATAATTTGTACATATAAAAAATAAAAACACATGAAGAGAGAGATGAGAGAAAACACACTCCTGCAGTATTTGACAAACACACCTGATTTTCTCTTTGGAAAGGGCAACAACTCTCCTGTGACAGCATGAGCCGTGTATTATTCTGTCTCCATAAATTCAATGATTCATTCAGGTATCTAACATTTAAATAGCTGTTGGTTGGAAGATTTTCATTACAAAATGGGAGACAAGCTAATAAAACAGCACTGGAGTCTTTGGAGATCCAGAAAACCCACTTTGTAACTTTAATCTATGAAAATATTCTATGGATTCTGTGATATTGTGGTTGGATGTTTCTCAGAAAAACAGCAGGATTCGCTGTTGATGTCGGCGGACAGTCAGTGTGTCAGTCTCACATCGGGTAGTTGAGCACCACGTCCTGTTTGGCGAGCTCCAACAACATAGGATCGTCGAAGAACTTGCTGATACTCACATCTTCACTCAGACCCTGCAGGACGACAAACGCAGGATGTCAGTCGTGTAAAAAGGAACATTCAGCAAGAACCGAGTGATAAACAGGTGGGATAAAAGTTTACCTTGCGCCTTCGGGTCTTGATCATGAATTCTCTGGCCAGGTGGGGGGCAGGTTGAGGCTCAAGAGGCCTGATCACAATACTTTTGTCCAGAGGGTCACCAGGGACGATCTGAAAAGGAAACATTGAATCTGGTGAACCTGGAGCGAGGGAGTGACCGGCAGCTGTAACAGGTTGACGGGGGAAATCTCTCTATTTGTATCCAGCCGAGCACAATGTGAGAACGAGTCTGACAACATGAAACACACATCCTGTCTGAGCTTTAAAAAAAACTGAGTGGACACTTCACCGAATAAATGATTCAGCGGCAAGTCTGTCCCGTTGTTACTGAGTCAGGAGCGCGTCCATCAACATCAACATGACGGAGAGAGAAACACGTCAGTGCTGTTGCTCTCACCGTTTGTGACCCACGCAGCGTCGGTGCAGTGTTAGCATGTTGAGTTGGAAGAAGTAAGTGCTCGCATGCTTTTAAAATGATTCACTAAATCCATTTTCTTAAGGAGCTTACGGTGCGACCTTCACTAAGTGATCTCATTGTCGTGGATCTGCGATACATTCACCAGAAATGCAAAGAGAGAAGGGAGATACGACTCGTTGGAAGTGTTGGAACTTAAATAAATCAGGTTGAGCGGAAAAAATAAGACGTTCCCAGCCTCGGGGGAAGATTAAAACAGGAGGAAAAGGGGAAAAAATGATCAATGGAGTGGCTGAAGTCCAATCAACAGATGGATGAGAGCTGCTAACAACAGTGACTCACGCCAACACTGGCAGCACACAGTCACACTGTTAAGAGAGGCACAATATGGCCTCTTCTAGTTTAAATGGGGCTAACAGCACAGATCAGGGACTCCTGTTATTCTTATTTTCTGGGGCAGTGAGACGAGAATCGTTTCTGACCAAAGTCCAGAGCAGAGGAGAAGATACAGTGTGGATCTATCAGGTAAGAAACTCTGAAGCTGCCCTTTAGATGTAATCTGAAAAGAGATGGTCAAGGTGATTGGCACTGGAGCCCAGAGGTGTCTTTTGGGGAAAAAAAGGTATATTTTCTCTACTAGTGGATAATAAAGAAATAAATAATCACACTGGGGTTCAAGATGCAGACAGGAAGTCCATGCAAAATGGTCTATTTCAGCTGAATTGCAGAAATAATCTCAGGGGAAATCTGTTTTAGTAACTGCATTGTTTACTATGCGCTGCTTTTATATTTAGTTAATAAAAACATATTGTGTGTGATATTAAAAAATCTCTTGACATGACTATTATGACAGATGATAAATAATAAATTACCCTGCAAAATTAAGGGTAAACGCATCGTAGTACAGGCTAAACAAATCTGTGCTTCTGCACAAATCAGAAAAATGTCAGCAATGTGTTTTTCATTAATACTGCATGTTCCCTAAGGATCGCTGTATATCAACAATACATCTCTGCTTCCAGTGTTCAGACAAGCATGCAAATAAATAATTCATGCCTGGTTTCTTGTCTCACACCTTCCTTTTCCACCTCAAGGGGGTAACACATACGTTAGAAGGATAAAAAAATATGAAATATTTGCGCTGAGAAAAACCTTTTTTCTTCCTTCCAGACGAATGATTTTGCTGTGAAGTATTAATTCTCCCTAAGTGGAGTTAATTTTCCCTGACACAGCTCTGCAGAGTGCAGACACAAACACACGTCAGACATGGCAGGCAGAGACCGAGACAGCCACATTATACTTAAAACTTAATGACTCAACACTCGGCTCTACTCCACATCAAAAGAAATTTAGCCAAAGTGGCAGACATGTGCACGAGGTTGGTCACTCTGCTGCACACAAGCCGCCGCACTTTTCCCTGTGTGAGAGTTAATGCATGTGAGTAAATAAACGTGCAGCTTAAACGTGCGACAGTTTGGGGCATGTGAGAGTGAGCGTGGGTGACAGAAAGATGCCAAATTTATAGACACACATACACAAAAAAATCATTAGTGCCCACTGGACAGAGATGTTTGAAACTTAGAAAAACAGATGAGTAATGTTTACGGTGCCGTTCATTAACGACCGATTTGAATCTGTTTCCTCAGGCGTCAGAATAAACTCTTGTGACACTTCTTTCCTTACATTTTTCTCAAAGAGCAGATGCACTTACAATGTTTTTCATGTGGCCACCTTGAAAGGTATTTTTTAAGAGTTTATTAAGGATAATTTATTGTTTTTTGAGGCACTTTGCATGACTGAAAAATTATTAGTTGCTGTAATTGTCCTCCTCTCCAAACTGGCCAATGAGAGACCCCCTTTTCAGTTCATGTCCAATGGAAGTGATGGGGAACAGAATAAACAATCCTCTTGTTAAATGGGTTTTAAGCCAACATGGCTTCAGCAGCCAGTTAGTCAAACAAAGTGGGTATTACTTTTCATGCTGCTGTGCCTTTAGTGCTAAATTTCCCTCATTACGCTCTTTTCCTGGTTGGTGTTTCCTTGCTGACCTGCATTAGAGGGATAGTAAAACAAAGAAAGTATTTTTGGGTAATTAACTTTGGAAAATGCCCTCTGTTTTGTCTGATTTGGACTGTTTGTGCCTTCGTTTGGTTTGATCACTTCCATCAAATCAAAGAAGGAAGCGATCTCTCACTGCCTGATGACCAATTTGTATTTTTATAGGTATTTTCAATTTGCACATTGAAACAAATAAGTTAAATTGCATCAAAAGTATCAAAACGAAACTTTAACTCTCAACTCACATAAAAATTGTTGAAATATGCCTTTATTCTTTTTCTGATTTGCAAATTTCCTGTAAATTTGTTAAGATTGTTTTTACTACATTTGGATGTAAAAATGGCTGATGTTAGAAGGAAAGGTGGTGTGTGTACCTGCCAGTGGTGGAACACGGACAGAGCGAAGGCCTGTCCCTGAGTGTGTGTGCGAAGGTCGGTCTCAAAGCCGAAGGAGTCGATGGCTGGTATGAAAGCCTTGATGGTGTAGAGAGGAGACCCTGGAATAGGTGCATCCTGGGTGACGTGACCTCTGTTAGATGACAGGACCACATTTTGAAAAACTCAAATCCAGCCCTTTAAAGATGACTGCTGCTTTTGTGCTGAGTCTAAATATCACAGAATATCATGATTGTGTTAAATATCTGCCTTAATATCAGGATTAAGAGAGCACACCCACCTTCTTCGAGCCAGCACCGTGTACACAGCAGACACACAGTCAGCTGGAGCCTGAACCTCCACAAAGTAATAGGGCTCCATCAACCTTGGAGTGGCCTGCGACACAAGAGAGCCTGCACATTAGAGTGAGGACAAAAGCCCGGAGACACGGTGTGACCGAGCCACGCACAGCTGACCCACAGATTTAATGTAGGAGCAGCCAAAGAGCCAAAATTGCGAAGAGGGAATGTTATCGCATTACAATTATGAGAACGCACGTCAGCAGAATCCCGAAGCGTAATCAAAGTAATGGAACATTAAGGAAAGTGAGGATGAAAAGGAAGTTGGAGGAGCTAATGGAGGATGAGGAGAAGAACAGGCTCAGAGGAAGGAGAGGATGATCTCACCATAAGGAAAGCGGAGTACACCACTCTCCTGGCTGTGGGGATGACCTGGCCTCCTCCTCTGTGGAGGGGCTCCTGAGCGATGACTGCATCCAGGATCTTAAACTTGACATTCCTGATGGCTGAGGGAAGCAGAGAGACTCAGTTATGGTGACGTAACTAGCGAGGAAAAACACATTTTCCATGTGCACGACGCTGCTCACAACACTGAATGTACTTGTAAAGTCTTTTTCTTACAACTGACATGTTTCTGTGGCTAAATGAAAGAAAAGAGCACTCACGCTCATCACACAGGGGCCCCTCTCTGGTGCCCCACTGGAAGCCCTGAACGATGCTGTCTTTGACTGAGCCCAGCAGCGCTTTGTCCACCTATGGAGAAAAGAAAATGATGAAGACATCAGGAGTTAGGTACGAATACAATTATCGCCTTGCTCTTGTATTCCTCAGTGAAGCAGTAAGGAGGAAGGTTACATCCATGTCTGCCCAGACTCACAAAATGTATGTAATGAAGTGTTCGAAGGAATTTAATAAAGGGGATTGAGTGTATTTTTTGGCAAAAATGGAAGTTTTCACAATATTGACATGACATAGTTTCCAATGAGGAATCTGCTGTCTTCACTAAGAGTCTATTTTCACAGAGGACTGACGGATAGCTTCATCACACGGTGCAACAACAACAACCTGAAGCTCAATACCAACAAAACCGATGAGCTTGTGTCGTGAACTGTGTGTTTCAACTATGGAAAGTGCTGCAAATAAGCTACAAATTCACACAAATCCTCAACCAGGCAGCACTTAAAACCTACAA
>JAPZDV010000009.1:4930796-4977369 GCA_029814665.1 Acanthurus lineatus
AACCCGCAATTTCCATATCTGCACTTTTTAAATGACTCTTTCAGCCCTGAGCTTTTCTATACCTTTGTACCTTCTGAAATGACGGCATTTAATTAAAGGACCAATCATCATTCTGACATGCCAGTGCATTTATCTCTGAAAAACGAGGGAATAATGAGAGTGACGGATAGAGAGAATAGCTTGGAAATATAGAAAAATTAATGAGGCTGCTACAGTTTGAGACCGGAAGCGAGGTATCTACAGGATAATCTCACATGAAGGACACATTCCACCTTAAAGATTACTTAAAACTTCTATAATGTGACAGTGACATCTTCTGCATCGTACCTGTTCCATGTGATCTGCACCACTTCGTTCTCGATGTCCTCAGCCAGCCCTTTCTCCAGGGGCTCCGCAATCATGGTGATCTTATTCCTGTCAATCACATCACACGGCCGTCAATCACTCATTCCGGGTTGAGGAGACACTTAGCTGGAGGGAAGGGCCAGCTCTGACAGCCACTCCGAACCGTGCATAAATTTAACTCTCCAACAAGACACAGCATCATGCAGTCTTAATAACACAAACTTCAGAGGCGAATTACTGCAGAGCTGTGAGGTTTTTGTATTAATAATCTATAAAAGTGAGTCTTTTTGTATTTTTATTTATGTCAATAAGGTTAATTAATATGTTTAATACACACTTTTTGTTGGGAGTTTCAGCGAAGCACTTGAGTGACGAAGTCTCCACGACTGTTTCACAGAAAGTGACGACAGGATCAGCAACCTGCGGATGAAAATGAGCATTATTACACAAAGACACCAAAGGCCCTACTCCCAAACATCTCTTATTAAAATCCCACACCTGCAGCATATTGTTGCATAAATAAATTATACCGTTATAAATTTTTAACAGACTGAGATTACAACAGCAGCAGGGCATGGATGCTGTTGCTTTGTTATGATATGAATAAATAATGCTATTGTTTTACAAATTTCTGTCAAATTTTACTTCAAAACTGATTGTAATTAACAAATGAGGTTTTTTTTTTCACTAGATTACAAGAAGCCAAAAGTTGATAAGAATTACTTTGATGTCGATCTCAGAGTACATCTTGCGCAGGTCGTGCATGACGCAGTCGAGGTAGAGCTCTCCTGTCCCCAAAATGACATGTTCTCCGGACTCCTCCACCTAAAAAACACACACCGTACACACATACACACAACCTTTTTTTCAGAAGTTTCATAGATACATATTCATTGTTAAGATCACAGTTAAAAATTTTCATATTTGTCGTGTTTCAGGGTTACTAACATTGCGTAAACTGTAATCTCACTCATTACTTGGTCACTTAGCGTTTATTCAGCTTGAAATGTTGGGAATTTATATACAAGTATCAAGGCCTAATACCTTTTTTAATCTTGCTACAATAAACTACTGAATCAATTAAATCACTGTACCTTTGTGGTGAGGGATGGATAGCTCTTGTTGACCTTCCTCAGTCCATCCAACATTTTCGGCAGCTCGGATGGGTTGACGGGCTCCACTGCGATCTTTATAACTGATGCTGTGTTGAACTTCAGCGGTCTGAAAATCTGAGCCTGTAACAGGGAGTGAAACATTTAAACTACGTTGTTTTTCATAAGGTCTTTTTTCTAAAGACGTCAAAGGTTTTTCTCTCTCATGTCTGACCTCTTCGTTCCCTCTCGGCTCTGTGATCGTGGCGGTCTTGACGATGGGCTGGTCACAACCTTCGATGAGAACCCAGTTGCCAGCAGGCACTCGGTTCACTTCAATCTGGTATCTAAGAATTAAAACAGAATTAAAAAAAAAAAAGTTTAATACAAACAGTTTTTGATCAATGAATCGAACAACTTGGCAAATCAAACTCGTGCAGCGTACCTGGCGACTGAAATCCAAAGACGGCCCACAGTGCAGACCTGAGAGTCCTCTTCATCTTCAAGAGTGTAGTTTTCTCCTAAAACCTTGACTGGCTGACCTGCCTGAATGGTCCCACTCAGCACCCTCCCAAACGCATGGAACTGAACCCCATCCTCTGTGCTGTACATCTTAGTGGTGTGGCACATCAAAGGACCCTGGAGCGAGAGACATAAGGTGAGCGGGACAGAGGGAGATAAGACAGATACAGAAAATAGGGCAGGAAAGTCTTAACACTGGAATGTAACGTTTCTTACTCATGATGGCTCATCCAAAGGCTGTTAAGACTTTTAAATGGAACTTGGAAAACTGTGATCAATGTCTTAAATTGGCTTTCAGAACAGCTCATTCATTTCAAGCCAATTAAAAACAGCCTATTGGCTTAATTTGTAAGTGCAGCTGGAATGACACTATTGACTTCTTCCGCTTGACTAAGAGCAGATTGCAGCCTTTTTTTCAGCTAACTGGCGTATCTGATCCTCACGAGCTAATTAACAGGAGACTCCTGCTTTGCCTCCATTATACTCACATCAGGGTCGCACTCTGCCATGGCCTCCCCCAGGTCTGAGTCCAGACCTCCTGTGTATGTGTGCTCTATCTTGGTCCTAGCACCCTCTTGTGGTGAGGGGATGTGTTGCACACACATGTCCACAAAGCCTGCAGGAAAAGAGATTCAGTCTTTGCTTTACATCTTTACCAAAGCAAGTTTTTTGCAGATTAAAACTGCAAATATAAAAAGATACATTAAGTAAAGAAATGAGATGGAAACAATTCCTCTAACAATTTATACTGTATCAATATTGTTACTCTATTTAAGTGTGTGTATAAATAAAGAGCTTCATATTCAGTAGAGTTATTACAGTAACAAAAACGGAAAAAATACAGTGATAAAAACAAATTGAACCGTACCAGTGAACTCTCCAAAGAAGCGATTACAGACGAGTCTCAGCAAGGGTCTGATGTTCAGCTTCAGCTCCTCCTTAGTCAGGTGGATCCCCAGCTCATCCAAGACTCGAGGGAGAGACGTGTCCACATCCCCAACCACCTAGACACAAAGCGGATTTGGATGAGGATTACACACTAAGGTCTGCAACTCATCCAGAGCCTGCTGAGGCCTGAGGCTGCTGAGCTGGTTGTGCTGCCTTGTTACACATGTAAAAAAAACCAAAACACTGTAAGTTAAAATATCCAACCTGTGAGAGGATCTTGTAGAGGGGCTCCAGGACAAATTCCACAAAGCTACGCTGAGAGTTACTGCTAGGAGCCTTCTTTGTGAACTTGCGGCTGAACAAAAGAAATAAGAGACATAATAAAGAGTATAAAGAGATGAATTGTTTAGCATGAAACATTAGCATTCTGTTAAGGTTCAAATGAATTACTCACGTTTTAGGGTTGAAATAAATGTCGCCCCAAAGCCTTTTGGCAAACTCATTATAGTTGATGTCACCTGCAAACACAAGAAGAGAGTTAGTTGATACGTTATTAACTGCATTAGCATTGTTTATGAGAACATGTGCTGAAGACTCCTCTTACCATAAGTGTCTGAGTAGATCTTTGCAAACGACCCCAGAGTGAAACAGATGCTATACTGAGAGCTGGCAAAGCACACATTTCCAAGGAGTGGAGACACCACCAAGTTCTCATCTGTGGAGTATGTGCTGAAAAGAGAAGAGAAATGACAAACCATGAAGTTTCTAATTATATCATATAATGCAAAAGTCAATTTGACTAAGTAAAGGAAACATTCCTCCAATTTTAAAAACCCTTTTTATGGTTCACAAATGTCATTATGACTTTTATTAAAAATTACTGTTCTTGATAAATCATCAATGCATTTATATGTCACTCTACATTAAGTGAGGTCATTCCGGCTCTACGGACGTTGTGGGTTTTAAGTGTTACCTGAGCAAACCATTGACCTCATCCACAATATGGCGAAGTTTGTAATAGGCATCAGTGGGGGGCAACTTGAGCTCCACAATGAGCCGGTCCACCTTGTTGATGCAGATGGTGATGGCCATTCGCTCCTGAACTGCGTGTTTGATCAGACGCTCTGTGTTCAGCATCACCTGGGCAGAAATACACGAATGTCAGAGTTATATGATGGGTTGAAGAACACTGACGTTTGTGCAGGGAGAGTACAGGAGAAGGGGAAGATCAATAAGAAAAAAGGAGTGACTCACTCCTTCTGCTGCATCTATGAAGAGGACAACACCATCTGATATCCGGATGCTAGACGTGACCTCGTCAGAGAAGTTCACGTGGCCTTTGAGGAAGACACGGGGTTTTAGTTATTGTCCTGCTATGATTTAAGAAAACAGAAATTCAGGAAAGACAGAATCCAGCTGACACACAATACCTGGTGTATCCATGATGTTGAAAAGGTAGGATTTGCCTCTGGAATCTGGCAGGACCATTGTGACGGGGGTGCTCTTGATACCAACTCCTCTCTGTGGAAAATGCACAAGATAAAAATCATCTACTAGGCAAGAGAAACAAAATTCTATAATTTAGAATTTATTTTCTGAAATGCTTCATTTCTGGTGACAAAGTGCTGCAACTTCCTGACACTGAAAGACTAAATCAAGTTGTAAAATTGGACTGTATGGATGGTAATCCAAAGTTTATAATGCCCTACCATTGTAATATGTGGTAACACAATTCATTTTAGAATACAATTAAGTGTCATCATCATGCTAAGTTTAAAGCAAACACTCACCTCCTGTTCTGTGAAGAGGATGTCTGTGTATCGGAGCTGAAAGAGTCAGAAGTCATGTTAGTGTCTGCTGTCTTATACAGAAGTGTAATAAACTACAAAGATTTGCTTGTTACAGTTATCACTCACATCCACATCATCTCTCTTCCTGATCTCTGGATGCGTTTGTTCAATCAAGCAGTCGACAAAACAAGTCTAAATGGAAGTAAAAATTCATTAGATCTCATAAAGTCACAGATGAGTCAAAAGTGCACCACGTTGTTAGAATAAGCTTCATCCCTATCCCACTGAAGTTTCCATCTAAGGAACACATGTCCTCTTGGCTGAATGCCACAGTGGAGTCCTGACTAAAAACATGCAGCTAAAACAGGGATAGAGCCAGAAGCAGCCATAAGGCAGGCTCTAACCTTGCCGTGGTGAAGGTGACCACACAGGGTGACGTTACGGATTAACTCAGGACCGTCCATCAGATCAGCAAGGAATCTGCCAAGAAAGAGGAGGGAAATCTCAGCTTGAAAGACTCGCAGCAAACACATGTACATGGCAGTTTTGTACTGGAAACACACAAGATTAAGTGCTGTAATATGAATGAACATTTGCATCTGCAGATGTTATGGACAAGTCAGCAGGATTAATAAACATGTTATTCATGCAGACGACTTACTCCATGTCATAAACAGTGGCTGGTAATTCCTGCTCCATGAGGGTGAACTGCTTGTTCTTCACAGGCTTGATGATGGGCTCTGGAGTTGAGAGGAAACACTAAGTCTGTGTGTTCAACTTGACAGCTGCCTTCACACACTATTCTAAGTATGTGTAAAGAATTCAGCATCCAATGATTTTGCACTTTTTTTGCTGTAAATCTGCAACTACAGAATGTACACTCTTCTTTGAATCTAACCTGTAAGAGGTTGTGTATCTTCCTCTTGGACAATAGTCTCCACTTCAGGCCCATAAACCTCCTCTGCTGTAGGATAGTACTTCTTGTCCTCGTGCAGGACCACCTCCATACCCGGGACATCGTCATCAGCATCTGCAGGCTCATCATCATCATCTTCATCACCCTGCACAAAGTGTGAGAGTTATAACCAAGAAATGTGTGTTCATACTGCAAGTATACTCCAGTAATATCTGTTTATATTTATATACCTCGTCAACATCTCTGTCCTCTGCATCCAGATCATCTTCATCATCATCAGAGTCTAACTCTGGACCGATGTAGTTTCCAAACTCATCATACAGATCAGCCTCCATCTTGTAGAGAACTGAAAGAGGAGTCATGCTTTACTGAATATTCACGTTTTAATGGGTTTTGTTTATTAGTAAACTCCACAACAGTAGCCTGCTACGCCAGCAGACGATGGTTTGACTACTTTTGGTAAAGGATAGAGAAATAGGGAAACGTAGTTCATTCTCCATTGTGGAGGATTTATGTAATATAAATAATTTAAGATGTGCATTTTCATTGTATTATAAGTTGCCATGTGAGTCAATGTGCATCGAAGACGCAAACTCTGTTACGACTTAGTAAAAAAGAAAATTTTAAATGCATGAGACTTTGCTTGATTCTCAAAAGCCTAATGTGAACACTGACGTTAGCTTAGCTGTTTACAGCATCTTGTGCTACCGCTTACACTAAGGCATGCAGTATTAAACGCACCTAAATATTTATCGTGCTTGCAAGTGTAATCAGTAGCCAAAAAACATACAAAAATCTTGTCTGACCAGAAAATTTTCTTTTACACTTGAGAGCAATGCCATTAGCGAGCCAAAACTTAGCATGCTAACCGGCTAACTAGTAAAGAAATGAATGACTCCGAGGCAACGTTTGAGTTACGTTGTTGTTTAGCGATTTAACTGACGATAGATTAAAGCACCAAACTGAAACTTACGCGCTGCAAACCCCACTTACCTGTTTTCTGTTAGAATCCCTTCAGTAAATATTATTTTTAAAACAAGACTAAAGTTGTGTATGTAATCAGAAGATAAATAATTTCCCAAATAGCGCCATGCGCATGAGACACTGCTTCCGGCTTTCTTCTTCTATTGAAGCAACCGCAGTGAGAATTTGTCGTTAAACTCATTAGCGCCCCCATCGCTAGACGTTACGAAACGGATAGCCACCTTCCGGAGCACCGGTATCATGCATTTGCCTCGCATCAGCTTCCTAAAATTAGCTCGCATCAGCTTCAAACAAACATTCTTATTCCAATTTTAACATAAAATTTAGCATTTAGTAAAAATACAAAAACAATTTTGAGTATATCCCCGTTAGAAGTTAGAGTATGATGATGTTGTGACTGCCTTGTCGTTCGTGTAGCGCATAATTGCTCAGATTTATTTTCAGCGTGTCCACCGGAAAATGTGAGTGTGTCCTCCTGTATTACACTGTGACATCAGCATTACCATTTAAAAACTTTTTTTTTTTTTGTTTTGCATAATTTCATATAAAAGAGACATATGGGAGAAATGCTGATAAAACGCTGATAATAAACAGAGATGTAGTGACGTATTGTGACCACCGGAGGGCACCGGATATTCACTCATGGTGATTGACCTAATGACATCTGTAGGCTTCAGCTTTATATGAAATAGACATACCTGGAAATAATAATCTGTGTGTGCGTGTCTGCGTGTATGTGTGTTTGGGGAACGAGACAGTTTACTGCCTACTAATAAATATCAAGTGACTACCCAGTTTAAGCTTGTAAAGACCTTTTATAATTTATAATGCGAATTATCACGTTAGTTTATTCAATTAAATGAGACCTGTACACTCTAGTTCAACTTCCTAAACCTAATTTATACAAATAATAAAACAGATATAAATATTTGCATACTTAAGAAACTATACTCTTTAGAAAAGATATGACAAAGCAGAAATTTAGACTTACCTCACATGGGTGGTAAATTCTAAAAGGGACCCTCATATAGCTATATAATATCTAACCTTTTTACTTTTATTAGCATTATTTAACATTTTGTCTTCAGAAACTTTCTTCCATAGAACTTCAAACTTCTGTGCAGGGTTAAGGTTTATTTGTAGTGTATACATAATTGATGTGCTGATTGATGACTGTTATCTTAACTTTCAGATAATTGAGGCTTGAGTTTAAAATGAGTGCTGGCACATATATATGGACGTTGTCAGTGGTTATTGATTTTTTCATGTGAATGTTGATGAGTTTAGATGATAAATTCAGAGACAGGCAGAGTTTCGGTTGATGGCTTTATTCCTGCTGGTGGTAACATTTTCTTTAGTAGGCTCTGGCCTACATCATAAACAAACAACAGACTGATAAACAAGTTACACAAGAAAGTACACTTAAAACATAGTCACAAATTTTAAAATAAGACATAAATTCTCTGAGAAGCATATTGATACACATGTGATGAAAAGCCCGTTGCTATCAGGTACTTTGATTTAATTTATAGAAGCTATAATTTAATACTGTAAGAATATTAAAGAAAGTGCAGTTTATAAGAAAACACACTTGTGATTGTTATTCAATAGCAACCAGTCACTTGGTTGATGTCATTACAATATACAAATACAATAATATTGTCAATATTGCGATCAAATAGCCTACTCACACAGATTTCCTTGCTGACCCTGTTTAACATTTTAAATGTCTCCTTCTGAAGGATATTTATTATAAAAATGCCGCCAGACTTTTAAGTTATATTCTTACTTCTAGGTTTGCTTTATTTAAAACACAAATCATTGAATTTTTTTTTCATTGGTTCCCTCTCTTTAGGCAACAGTGGTAGGTCTCCATTATCATCTCCTTAATCATTAACCTGCTGATGTTACACCGGGCCCCTGCTTTGAGATAAGATCTTCAAAACGAAACGTGAGGAGCTGGACTAAGGCACGTGGAGGCTGGACACCAAAACAGACACACTTTAATTTATTTTTACTGACAGTACAAAAGATGTTATTGCCTTTATCGTTAGTTTCTCGGACTGTTTACCTGAGAATATTATTAAAAAAAGCAACTGGCCCCATAATCGTCCTTTGTCCCCTTCCTGTCTCCCTCTCTACTCTGCCACCAGCTTTCTCAGCCGCTTCACCACATCCTCCGCGCTGGCCCACGGGACCGTCACCGCCTTGAACTCTCCTGGCATTTCCTCGTGGGTCTCCGTGATCAGCCGGTGCATGGGGAAATCCCGCCGCGGGAAAGCCACGTCCCGGGGTCCGAGGGTGAGGGCCGGGCAGAAGTCGTTGGCTCCGTCCCCCACGTAGAAGACCCTCTGGTACGGACGCCCCCTCTCCTGCGTCCTGCGGGCCACATAGTCCCCGACGATCACCTGCTTGCACATGTTGTCCGGACAGCGCTGGCAGTCGTGGGAGTGGAAGGGCTTCATCACCAGGCGGCCGTCCTTGTTGAAGGTGGCTGGGTTGGTGAAGATCCGGTGGAAGAGCTGGCGGGCCCCCGCGCGCCGGAGCCAGGACTCGATGAAGAAGGTGTTTGCGTCAGACACCAGCACAACCTCGAAGTCCTGCTGGGACCTTGTGCGGAGGAACTGGAAGAGGGTGAGCATACCGGGGGTGGCCGGTATCTTCTCCATGATGTTGCGAATGTCGCTCTCCGTGACGCCCTGCTCAGCCAGGTAAGCCAGCACGCGCTGCATGTACTCGTTGTAGCGTCCCGGCTGGTAGGTGTCCTTCAACCATCCCGGCAGGTGCTGACCCGGGGCGGCCTGCACCACCATGTCGTCGCTGGTTTCATCCACGATGGTCTCATCAAAGTCGAAGAAGATGAGGAAGCGCTTGTTGGGGGAGATGTGGGCCGACTGGGAGGCCATGATCTCGGAGCGTCTGGTCCTCTGGGGCTCCCCCTCGCCTGGAGGATTGGGTGGGACATAACAGCAGTTGAAGATTGAATCCCCCATGTTTTACAATGCCACACCTCTTACTGTTGCTAAGTGGCATCAAATCTCCACTCCCGCTCTCCCACTCTCCAGCATCCCACGTTAAAGCAGGCCACAGTAAGGTGGGGGCTACCGAGGATGGCTTTCTGGGAAACACCAGTGCATACATAGACGAAGAATGTGGGTAAATAAAGTATAGATTTAAGATACAGACATAAAATTTGAATATAATCATAATCACAAAATGTATGAAAAAGAACTATAAAGACAACAAAGCAGGCAAGCCAGCAGCGCTTCTACACCAGAAGAGGCAGCATCCACCAACTCATGGCTTTCTGGCAAAACATGTGAAGGCTTTACAGAAGGAAAGCAGTGAAGGAGAGGAGGCGGGGGTCATCCTGCTGTATCACAAGCAAAAACATTGGAAGAGGAATAAGATTTAAATCTGGATCTGGATGACAACACGAGGTCATGTAGCCCGGGCTTCATGCAGATCCTGCAAGCGGCTGTACATCACTTGAACAAGCAAGACCCCCCCCGATACAGCGTGCATAAGCTGCAGCGTGCATACAAACCTTTGACTGTGGGTGATATCAGCAGAGGACGTCTGTTGTTTTTTTTGTGTTTTCCTGATCGTTGCCAGGCGCCTCCAAACTGTGGCTTCACACCGGTTTTTTTCTGCATGCGGAAAAAAACACAATAAATGCTGATTTGCATCAAACTGTTGTGCGTGACAGAAATGCGCTTTGAACGTGCAACCGACCAAAAACCTAAAAAAAAAATACACATTTCATAGGCTATCAAATACAAATGAGAGCTCCTGGGGGTCTGATAGCCTAATTTAACACTTTGTGTATGCACAAGACAGTTGACTGATTTACATAACACCTAACAGTAATATTTTAAGAATATTAAAACAATCATAGCAAGCAGGCCTATCGATTAATTTGGGCTCGAGCTCAGAGAGAAATGCCAAACATTCACTATCAGGTTAATTCTGCCCACATAACATTTGGCTTCCTGCTAATCTAGGTAATCGATTGTAAATCTAACCTTCAGTTTAATAAGAGTGTCAGAACCCGCTATCTTATTAAATCTATTAGATAAAAAACTGAATTCTTTCAAATTTGAATAAATTATTGCAAAAAAGCTTTACTTTGCCACCAGCGCTGGTTCCGGTCCTCGCTGTCGGTCTGGTCCAAACCGGTCCGGTAGAAGTAGAGACAGAGTTAAGCCGGTCGGCCGGTGGGACGCGCACTTTTATTTGACAGTCAAAACCACCGGAGCCGCCGTGCACGTGACCGCGCCTACAAGCCCGCCCATTTAATAGCAGCCTACCGAGCGCGTTCACGACCCTTTCAAGAGGAGAAGGTGGGGGGGAGCAGCGTGGGAGGAAAAGGAAGGAACAAAATAACGACAGACAGCAAATATTCTGTTTCCTGCATGTATCCAGAAGACTGTGCGTGTAAAATGCGTGAGTGTTTGTTCTTGTCTCACTTCTAAAGGTTAATAATCTGTGCGGATCACACACACACTCATATATGTCCTGAAGACTTTCCAGTTGAACATTTGTGAAGCTGAGTTGTAACAGCCCAGAAAAGACCAAGGTACAATCTGTTTCTGGAAAAAAATCTGCTGCATACCGCCGTGTTAGGAAAGAATTGGGATAATCCCACTTTTTCAGCTGGCCTGCAGCAAAAGCTTCACTGCTGCTCCGGTTTAAGATGTAAATGTTTTCACACACAGTTTGAAGAGCTTATCATTGTTCTGACAAAACTGAACGTATGATTAGAAACGCATTGCTTCAAGAGAATAATAATCAGGATTTTGTTACGTGAGATTACAAAAATTGAAAAAAAACATGCATTGTGCCCTAAAGCTGCACTTGACCTTTGACCTCTGTCGTAGAGGCAGACAGGAAATGAGGACAAAAGCTGTATCACATCTTGCTGGAATAAAATTAATGAATATCAAAAGTGACACATCATTTTAAACCTGAAGCAACGTGGCGTTTCCGTTTATTAACAACAGCCGAACATCAGCATTGCAGCGAGGGATTTTATATGTGTGTGTGTGTGTGTGTGTGTGTGTGTTACAAGACAGTGGTGCAGATAAAACCCTGCATTAATGAGCCACACAGCAACTTCCAGAGCAGCGAACACTCTTCTGAAATAACACGGCATGGAGCCCTCCTCTCCTTATCTGCCTGCTGACAGACGCCTCCCCCCCTCTACACAAGGCGTAATGACTAACAGCTGGGGTGGCTGACTATTTTCAAACCCAAATGGGAACGGAGATGTACAGACGGTGTGTTATTATCTCCTCTGCTCATGAAGTGAGCCTCGATACCTGACCACCCACTCACCATCAGTGAGTCACTCATATTCCTCTCTACCCGTCGGCCCGCTAAGCTACCTTTAAGGATTGCGTGACTCACTGGTGCACCACTTAAAACCACCTATGGTGACAGTGGGCACACATTCGAGCATTTCAGAAGGTAATCTAGCAGCAGTAAATGCTTTAATGTGCCCCCAGAGGACGTATACGCCGTTAATGGATGAATAAAGCTGGTTGGGATGGATAAAAAATGTACAACCAGGAAACAATGACATTTCTTTACACAATCCTGTTTTTACTTTCAGGTGCAACTGCTCATCTAAAGGTACGATAATGATTTAAATGGAAAGACTGATGCTGAATGTTGGCTAACGGGAGACTCCCTCGCCTGAAGTCACTGACGGTCAATACAATGAAACTTATTGCAAAACTCCTTCGGGACATCTGCAAAAAAAACCCAAACAAACAAAAAAAAGAACTCTATTTTAAAAGATGTGCTTTCAGAAATGTTCTGGGTCACATGGGAATGAAACAGGAAGTGTTCACAAACAAGAGAACTTAAAACTTCCTTTGTCAAATAAACGCAAGTAAGTCAGCTATTGAACTTGCAGTGTCATGTGTTGCCAGCAGACGTTGTTTGGTTTCAGGCATAATTCCAAGAACCCAGTGACCCTAAAATAGCAAAATAGCCCTCAAGCTCATGAAGTTTGTACAGCAACAACAGTCAGCTGGAATTTAGGCTGTTCAGCAAAGCTGAAGTTGAAACTGAACCCACTGCCCTGCGGAGCATGTTGTGCACAGCCCTCTCTGCACTACATTTCATGTGTTATCACCTGTCTTTAAGTAAACAACTGTTCACAGTGAACCCACAGCATCTGAAGATAAAAAGAGGCACACGAGTATGTGATAATCATGGCTACTTGTTTTTACTTCTCAAAGTTAGCAGTCAGTTAATGTACATTATCAAAAAAGGCCCAACTTTTTCACTTCTCCCCAATCTCCAGATAACATACAAAAAAGGACAAACCAGGACATTATAAAGCTGCACATTTTGTACCAGATACAATAATAAAATACGCAATGCTACATTAAGTGGTTAAAAATACAAAGGGGAAAAAGTATATTGATTTTTGTTTTAAAACATCTTTAAAGAACATACAATGTTATTTTTTCTTAACTAGCCAAGAATTTTTAGTAGAAAGTGCATTCTATATAACAAAGAAAGGAGGAGGAGAATCATTCAGCAAACTGAAAGACAAAACAGGACACGATGGAGAGAAAAACTCCTCGAACAAACATAACAGAGTGATGTATTTCATACATAGCTTGGAGGAGTTAGTGGAAAGTTGCCAAAGCAGGAGGAACATTGCTTTCGCTTTGAGGGGAGGTCCATATTAGAGCAAAAATGTATTTCTTTGAAAAAATAGAAAATGAAATTTATGCACAGACTAAAAGAAATGTCCTTCGTTTGCTACGGTCCCTTCCACATACCCCTCCTCCTCCCCGGGATTCTCCTCCTTTCTTTGCCTAAAAACATCCACTCAAAGTAATCACCTCCACCCTTTCCCATGCAGCCATAACTGCACTCTGTTCCACAATGCATTGTCAGTCCCTCCCTTCCCTGCGCCTCACCCACGCAGCAGTAAAGTGCAGAGAATACACACAAATGAAAAAGGCTTTAAAAAAAAAAAAAAAAAATACAAGACAAAGATCCATACTGCAAAATGCTGAAGCACAGCAGTGAACCCGAGGGGGCAGGATGACAAGCAAATAATGCAGCGGTATTAAGACCCACAGAAATGGCAGGATAATTGCAGGTCTCAAATCAAAATAGGGGGCGTCCTAAACTATTGAGCTTAACCACTTCAGACTAAATTCCATTAGAGCGGCAGAAGGAGGATCATGTTAAATTTACTGCTATTGTCCATCTCAGGTATCCCCAAGTACACATATATTGGGGCACACTGTGTAAAAGCAGCTTTTGGTACAAGAGCACTGAGGATAACCTAACAGATAGACTGGTAGAGACTTATGCATGCACACATACGCTCTCTCTCGCCCAACACACACACACACACTCTCTCTCTCTCACAAAGCTCAATGTTGCTCCTAAACACACATCTGAGAGCTGTCAGACCGGGTGAAGGGTTAACAACCAGGCAATCCAAATCCATGCTAACCACCTGCCAACCATTAATGCTTCTTTTAAACAAATAACATTCACACCATCGGCTATTACATTAACAAATGTAATTTCTTTTGCTGACTTGATCACATGTATGCTTTTCTATACAAATATTCCAGGTATTAGAAGCTGTATTACTACTGTCTTTTTATCCTGACATTTCCTATCATGTGCTAACAACAGTATATCTACACTGCAGAACCATTCATTAGCTTAAAACTGAGCAAATTATCAGAGAACCTTAAAAAAAAAAAAAACAAACAAAAAACATACGAATGACTCATCAGCCATCATTCTGCGTAGGCCACATTCAACAGATTTAGACACGCGTCTGCCTGTGTGGATCAAAGTATGTCAGTACGATGAAAGTCAAAAAAAAAAACCAAAAAAAAAACCCTTTACATTACAACAATGCCCCACACCAAACCATGGAATATAGGCTGAGAGGAATATGCATAATTGCCTGTTAAGAACTGTGATGAAAACGGTCCCAGGTGTGTATACTGTGTGTGTGTCGAATGACCTATAACATGGTAACCCGTATCATTTAGACAGCAGCGAAGGAAGGTGGGGTAAATCCTGATGGGGCCATGTGTGTGGCCCCTCACAGTGGCAGTATTTGACAGTCATCTGTTATCTAAAAGCATTTGTTGACCAACAGTACTGAAAGCTGAGGTTGCACTGATCACAGTAAGTAAATCAGTGACCATATGGTCTTCTGTGTGTCTGTGTGTGTGCTTGAGGAAGTCTGATGGTGTGTGTGTGTGTGTTTGTGTGTGCCTGTGACATGTCCTGCATAAATTGAGTTTCTTCATCACAAAATATCTTGTCAAACCTCATAATCATTGTAGAAAAGCCTGTCTGGCAAGAAAATGTTCTGTATGACACAATACATTGTTATTTTGTAATATTACACTTAAATGGAAAAAAATCTAAATTAAGAAATATTTTATGTACTGGAATGGAAAGCACCATTTAACCGTGATATCAATCCAGACATAGTCTAGATTCAACTAACCATTTACAAAACTTTTTTTTTTTTCCAATGTCCATTACAAAAATTCCTTCTCGCCTTCTCACTGTAACCTATGGCACTGCATCTTACACTGCTGTTGCCCCTCTGACAGAAAGCCTCAGCCTTGGCCTCAGGACAAAGAAAGGCTCACTGAGAACCAGTTACAACATTCATTTAACATTTCTGTGGGGGTGGGGGCCGAGGCTCTGCAGTACGACTAGGAGGACTGGTTGAGTATTGCTTTGGGGAGGACCAGCACAGAGAGCACAAGTCCTGACCAATGTGCAACCATAAGTCAACATGACATATAGAGGAAAGTTCAGTGACACTGATCTGTGATGATCCATGAGGCCCAGGTAATACATATGTTGACTTCCATGAGCAGCTTTCGATGAAAAGGAGGTTCTTTACACCCGTCAACGTACTGATAGAGAACTCAAGCAGAGATCATTCTGCGTACATTTTCAAAAAAAATAAAAAATAAAAAGAATCTAGGGCTTGTAAAATCTTTGTCAGCTAACCAGAGTATTTAAGTAGGGGTCTTACTTAAACAACGTGCACTGAAGGTGTGTATCAGTCTGAATCACACTAATATCCATGCTGGGTGATCTGATGACAAGTGAAAAGCTCTGAGTACATGTGTGAAGTCACCCAATGCATTTTGCACCCAATGTGTCCATAATGCATCTTGAGATCTGATCGTTAAGAGCTCGTGGTTTGAACGGATATGGCCACAATCTTTCAGCACTGTATGCAAACATGTCCTACGCCACATTAAAGTACTGCCCGCTCAGAACGTGTCTGCTTTACATACACAGGAAACCAGCTGTCGAATGTTTCTGAACACATTGTCTGTTTCAACTGATTTTACGAACATCTCCAAACTCTTAAGAAAATAGCTCAGTTTTGGCAGTTGATGAGCGAAGAGAAACATAATAAACTTTGCGAAATATGAGACAAATTCTTAATCATTCATGTCACCTTGTAAACGTGGCTTTAAATGCAATACATTCAGTTTTTTCTCTTGAAAAACATCAGTTTGTTGCTGAAGCAGCCTGTCGGCTACGTTAAAGAGCACTGTGAGAAGAGAAGTCTGTCTACATGAGACTGTGTCTGAACTGAAAGTGCATCTTATTTGCAAGCATTAGCAGCTATTTGGACACAATTTTTCGACTGATTTTCCTCATTCATGTAAGGAGACAACTATTTCCAATGGCAACCACATCAAATTTATATATACAGGAAACAGTAAGCAACAGAGGATACTTCTTGTTGCCCCCAGACTCCCTTAAAAAATTGCACAACTTATCGAGTTGTTGCATTATGAGAAACTTTATGAACAATGTGAAACGCTCTGGAACAAATTAATTTTTGGTCCTTTTAAATTAGACAAATATTTTTCTGTCTTTGTGTATGTAAAAAATGTATTGGTTTGTCTCAGCATTTAAGCTATGACTGTTGGTCCGCCAGTTGAAAACAATAACACATTTGGTCTTTGCAAAAGGAAAGATGTTGGTGTTTATTTGCATACAGAGTGGGGAAGTAAGATCTGATCTCAAGTGGCCACTAAAGACATGTGGTAAAGCCAGGTGTGAATGCACAAACTCAGAGCTGTCTACTTGTGATCAGCTCACCCAGGACGGATGTTAATACCCTGTGTGATGTGTCTAACCTCATAAACAGGTGTGCATGTTTAGCTTAAGTTACTTAAATCTGTTTGAGAGGAGCACCCTTACATCAGGGGCAAAGCAACTGAGAGACTGAGGCAGGACTACGGGGAGAGGAGGAACAAGGCGCGGTTTGGTGTGGGCCTGCAGAGCTGGAGCACAGTTCAGTGGTGCTGTGGAGCTCCAGGGCCCTTGTCTGGGGGAGCCATGTGGTGCAGGTAGCTGTTGTCTTCGTGCCCACAGTGGTTTAAGGGCTCACTCTTGAAAAGGGCTGGAGGTGGGGGAAGGTGGGAGACTGGGGGCACAGCCAGGTGGTGGTGGGGGTGAGGTGCGGCGTGCTGGGGTGCGTTTGAGAGGTGTTGCTGGGTTGTCGGAGGGTGGGGATGGTGGTGAGAGGGGGTCGAGTGGAGCTGTACGTGGGAAAACGTGTGTCCCACAGGGCCTCGTGGAGGCATGGGGCCTCCTGTTGGGTTTAGGCTGAGGGGTGCTGAGGTGGTGGCCGGGGCGGCAGCTGAGGGACCGGGACCAGAGGAAGAGGAAGAGGAGGAGGAGAAGGTGTTGGCAAAGAGTCGAACAGGCACAGGTGGGCCGCTGGTCTGCAGAACCACAGGGCTGGTGACCCGGAAACACTTCTCTTTGTGTGCTTTCAGCATGTTGGAGAAGCGAAAGCGCTGGCCACACACCTCGCAGGGATAGGGCTTCTCCCCGGTGTGGGTGCGGCGGTGGCGCTTCATGTTGGGCCGGCTGGTGAAACTCTTTCCACAAATCTCACAGATGAAAGGCTTCTCTCCTGCACAAATATGTAAAATATAAGACTGATATGTGAGAAAGACAGACAGACATCGTATTAATCAACTAAAGGTTTGCTTCTATACAATCCTCCATTGTCAAACGCGATGGGCACAACTTTTGAAATGAGTCGACTGCATCTCCGCCAGTGATAAAGTTAACTTTTTCAATGTAATCATTTCTCTCTAAAGCGAGCAATAGTTCCCTTTTAAACATGCTAATAAGTTGCCATCTTGAATTGAGGGTCTTGCTGCCAACCCACCCACTCCGCAGGAAGCTATTACAATTCACACTTTGAGGAGAAGAGATGTGAAAGTGAACAACAGCAGCTCCGTTGGAATGCCGCTCTCATTAACCTCCCTCCATGGAGCCACTGAATGTGCCTGCTACCACCCACACAGCCATCTATTACCAGGCTACTGAGGGCTCTGTAAATGCCTTATTCTGGCATATTAAGTGTGAAGCTCTTCCAAACCTACTGAATATCAAAAGGTGACAGCAAATGGGCTTGTCTTGTGTAACTGCTGCAATACACTCACGATAAATCCCGAAAAAATCTGTGCGCAGTAGAGCAAACTATGGGAGCTTGTGTTTAACATGTGTGCTGCCTATTACAGGGCACGACTGGGTGTGTCTCTTTCTGCAGGAGGCTAAATTGGTTGCTAGTGGCAGGCAGAGGAGAGGGTAGCGTAATTACACATCACAAATAGAAGCATGAGGGCCAACTGAGAGCAATGTGTCCACCCACGACAGACACAGCTGGAGAGAAACAGTGAAGGACGTGCAGGCTGCACTGCTCATTTTGGTCTAAAAAATAGCAATGCAGCAGGAACAGAAAATCAGAGGGATGTAATACAGCATGTGTTCGGGTTGTCATTATAAGCCGCAATATATACAAGGCTCTTTTTTGAAGTAACAAGTCCCTCTCATTACAAAAACTGGGCAACGTCTCCCTGCCTACCACTATAATGTTCATCTTGGAAACATCCCATGTCTTTCCTATTTTAGGGAGTGTATGGTGACAGGCTGGCAGACTGAGCACAAGAAGATTGCTGTTTTGCAAAGTTTGAATCTGAAACATTTCAAAATTTTAAACTATCTGTTTCTGAGACAGAAAAAAAGAGACATATTTAAACCATTGGTTAGTCGTATGCTGTATTTGACCAGTAATGTTATTTTTACTAGAGACTCTACGAGACCAGTGTAAGCTACAGTCTCAAGAACAAGAACATGTTTGGCTGGAACAGCAACCCAGACACTGAAGAGCAAGGGAACTAAACTCAAACCTGACATTTTTTTAAAGCTACAATAAAGTTTTTACAGTTGAGGAGCAGATTAAGTACCTCACTTTCTACAAAAAGCTCCTGAAGAATTTTCCAAGGTCAAATAGGGCCATAACAACAGACCAAATGAACAGTGGCAGACTGGCCAGTTTGTAAGCTTATTAATGCATTAAGAGAGCTGAACTTTCATTTCTCACCTGTGTGTGTTTTCATGTGCTCGTCAAAATACTGTTTCATGTTGAAGTCTTTGCCACACCATTGGCACATGAACTGCTTGTGTCCAATGTGAATGCTCATGTGGGAGCGCAGCTGGTACTTGTATTGGAACCGCTCGTCACAGTTCTACAGTTCAGAGACAACAGAGGCATTCAGGAAACATGAACATACCAGGACACTACAGAGGCATGCACAAAAAAAAAACATTCACACGTATGTGCAGACACACATAAACTTTGAATCTTTTACATACTCCTCCTTCTAAACCTGCTAGCTTGTTGAAAATGGTGTTAACTTGAAATGATTCCTGCTGCAAGTTTACAGACAAAGAATTATCAGGGTAACTGATTGACTCACAGTATTATATTCCTATTTCTTTTGAGCAATAACAAGTTATACAAGAACAAATAATGCAATCTTGTTTACAGGTACACTGATGTCCTGTAATTTTTGTATTTTGAAAACTTTCTCAAGTCAGGTTTGGCCGAGGAGTGGAGCATTTTAGTTTATAATATTGAATAATTTTGTCCGTGAGTAAGAAAAGTAATGGCAAATAAATCTGTTTTCTTCTAAAGTCAAGCTGAGTTAACAAGATTTTTCCTAATGCATAAACCTGGTAAAGGAAGCCGGTTTCTCATTCATAAGCATGAAACTAGGTTGCTGCAGCGAGACAAGAATAACCTGATTATTTGGGTTCATGTAACCACATTGTATGTTTGACTTATGGGGCTTTCTTGGTCAGGTACATTCCTACAGCGAGTTATTTATAAACGCAACAGCACCACCTGTTTAAATAAATATATATGGGAAAAAAATCCAGCAGTTTCCATATGGCACTACAGAGCAAGACCACTGAGGAGAAAGGCCTATATATTACATACACTCTTAAAAGGCATGTAATCACATATTACAGTGTAGGGGGAGTTCAAACATTTAATTAGAACAGCTCCACCCATGTATACGCTCCATGCGTGCCATCCATATAAGTAGTTGGACATTAAAAGGCCTCTGAAGAGTAAAGCCCCCCATTTAACAAATTCCCCTGAATTAGTCAGAACTGGGACATGAAAATCAAGTGTTACTAACCCTACTGAGCAGAAAGAAGCTGTGTGATCCTGACACACAAGACAAAATAAAACCATTACAGATGTTGGTTGAAGCCTCAAAACGACGACTATTTAGTTCATGTTCCAGTTAATTGGTCAACATTTTAGACGTGTGGTTTGCTAATATTTGACATGGTCTGACTTTAGAGTCTCTGTAAGTCGTCAGCTGAATATAACTGACTATTGAGAGTTGTTAAAAAACAACATGGCACAGAAGCCCCTCTGATCAAACATAAGAGTGAAAAAACCTTCCTGGAAGCATCATTTAAGGCACACAAGGGCAAATAAATCCAAACTGTAACCTCAAATGAATTCACTGAAAACAACCACCTACTCTTTCAGCACTGAAATAAATTCAAAATGAACACATTGCAAAAGGTTATTTAGGTTTAAACGTCTAAGACAAACAATAATTAGTGCACAGGACATATTTTTTTCAAGGGTGCTTTTTAGCAAGGAGGTAAGTTTAACAATGAATGCCAAGAGAAAAACTCATCAGTCAACTGTGAAATTGCTCAGAAATTGCATGATGCTGGTAAAAAAGTGTCATGTAGAAGAGGCTCAGTCTCATGTCTTCTCTGTTATGTGAATAACCTCTGACTTTGCAACACACATTTAAACAGCAACAGCATGTTGAAAGGTAAAAGAAATTATGGCAGACAAGAAAAAGCTTCCTTTAGCTCTAAGAGAAATTTTAAAAAAGTATCTGTGTATGTGGCAGACTGAACAGAACTGTTTTTATGATCACATTGAAGTACAATTTGCATAGAGCAGGACAAATCCTCCAAACAGAGTTTTAACTGTTTTGGCTTGGAGGGTTTTAGTCCATTTCCCTAGTGAGGTAATCTTGTTCTCTCGCTTTAAGGCCTAATATGAATGTGTTTTTTGTCTGTGCAGCACTGGCCTTACTTTCAACAGACACAACCATATCATCAAAAAAATCACATTTTATAATCTGAACACTAGCAATCATTCTGGATGCAGTTGAGGTGCGTTAAAACACTGTTTTGAGTGGTTTTAACCAACGCTAACCCCAAACTGAATTCAGCAGAATACAGGATATCACACTTAACAGAGACACGATGTGTGAATCTTACCTCACATCGGAAGGGCTTCTCCCCAGAATGCTGGAGTGAGTGAACTTTTAAAGACATGCTGCGTTTAAACGATTTTCCACATGTCTCACAGGTAAATGGCATGTCCTTAGTGTGGGCTAGGTTTAAATGGAAGAGGATAAAAGAGAGATAGAGAGGAAAACAAAACTGAGACAACAGCATTCACCTGATCAGGTAATATCAAGTTTTCAAAAAGACCAGCTGTGTATGGACACAGAAGATGACCACACATCCAGGGATAACACACTCATAAATAATATCATGTTATATTTACCAAAACTTAACAACAAAACCTTCAGTAATGAACTGTGATCAGTGACATTAAATATTAAAAGACAGAAAATATATCTGATGACCCTAAAAACAAAAAGTCTCAACAGCTCCTCCCAAAAAAAAAAAGTCGTTTATCAATGTTGTGGCTCACAATCCCAGGACGGGATATTAGGGATGATATTGGGATCTGTGGAAAAGAGGCTCCCACTTACCAACCATGTGCTTGCGAACGTGAGCCATAGTGTAGAACTTCTTCTCACAGATTTCACATGAGAACTTCTTTTCAGCATAGCCGTGCACAATCTTAATGTGCTCATGCAGTGACCACAGCTTCTTAAAGGATTTGTTGCAGGAGACGCACTAAAAGACACATGCAATTAAAAAACAAAACAAAACAAACACAGAAACCAATTAAGATTAAGATTTTAATTGCTGCTACATGAGATTCTTATATGCCAAAACAGTTTCATAATACTCCAGCTCCCTCTGCTGGAAAAAAGGCTAATTTTCTGAACTCTCTGTGGGTATCCTCTAAGGACAGTCAGCACACAAAACAGCTTAGCAGATGCAATTAAAGAAGAAAAAGTGATTTCATCAGTGCTAATTTAGCTTGATGATGTGATTGCTGATTAAACTACAACACTTGTGGAGTCCATTTTGCACAGCTCTCATTTCAAGGTAAATTACATAAATTAAACAACAATTGATTCTGCAAGGAATCAAATTCTTTTGATTTTATATTTTACAGAGTAAATTACAGTTTTAAGTCTGTAGATCAATCAGTATCAGTTTTGCACATTTAGACAAACTAATTTTTCAAAAGCTTCTTCTGCAGCAGAGAGGCATACCTACAGCATCACACTGCTACCAAAATATAAAACTTCAAAACCCAAGCACTTATTATGACAGTCAGGAAGCTTAATTTTTGCCTCATCATATCAAAGAAACTTCCACTTTGTCTTCCAACATGCCCTCTGGCTAAGGCTGAGCAATGTGGACAAAATCAAATAAGATATTAATGACCAAATATCTGAGTATTGCTACTGCAATAAAACTGCATGAATAATTGATACTTTCACAAAATATTAACACAATTTAAAACTTATCCTCTGTACTGTTGATATAATGACTCTGAATGTAAAGACAAGTTCTAGACCAGCTAGTACAGTTTGGTAAGTTAAGAAGGTAAAATTCTGTAACTGTGATGCAGCCTTTGCAACCAGGATAAGGACTGGGATTATGTGATGATACAGTGTACAGTGATGTTCACAGGCTAGTTTTATGTCCCAGCAGTGATATATTCCCCGCTCCTACTTCTGGTAAATGATAGCCATGCTATCATGTGAGCTTTTTTCCAACAGGCCCTTTGTCTTTTCCACTACTATGAAATTGGTGAAGCACTGGGAAAATAGAAATGGGCACACTGTTTTCTATCTCAATCACGAGCCCTGGAGCTCCAGTGAA
This sequence comes from Acanthurus lineatus, assembly GCA_029814665.1. Lineage (NCBI taxonomy): Eukaryota > Metazoa > Chordata > Actinopteri > Acanthuriformes > Acanthuridae > Acanthurus > Acanthurus lineatus. The sequence continues at coordinate 4,953,755 of JAPZDV010000009.1, forward strand.
GTTGCTATAGGCCTGTTGGCAGCCTTACTAAGGTTTTTATCGTACAGATGTTTATTTGTGTAGTCAGTCACTGTTTATAACTACTTTTTCAAGTAAAGTCACTGTATTCTGTGGATTTCCATACAACAAATTTCGCTGACATTTAAATCAAAGCCTACACCTACACAAGCCAACTAGTCACAAGTATGAAAACACTCACAAATCAGTAAACATTAAGTGCATCTTGGATTTTTAAGGTTAAACATTACCTTATAAATATTGAGCAACCTGTAAGAGCTATTTGATTCTGACATGTGTGGCCCTTGGATACATGCATCATTAACTTTACAAACTGTTCTACAAAATATGAGATGCGGAACATTTGAGATGTAAAAGCAACTTAGTTAACATTGGTAAGAGAAGCTTGTTAAACTCACACATAACTACTGACACATTAACTTTTGTCTTTATGTTGATGTGAAGATCCTAAAAAAGCTGGTGAACCATCCAGTTAATAGTTGTGTGCACATTTTCTCCCATCTAGGCCATGAACCCTGGTACTCCTTCAGAGCTGCTATAGGCCTGCTGGTAGCCTAACAGTGATGGTTTTGGTGTACCAGAGTTTAAGAGGGTGAGTTTTTAAAAAATTGGTTATTTTGCTTTACTTGTATTAAATCTAGATCTATTTGATTATCTTTGTCCTCTGATCAGTGTAAAAAATCTTTGACAGCCACTGTAATTCATGATCATATTCTAGTGAATATGAAACAAAATAATGCTGGCAAGTCAAGCATTAAGTCAATAATAGTTGCCAAAAGGTAAAAACCACTTGCTTGGGGAATTTAACAAAAAATGCAAATCATGCTCAGCAAAAACAGAGACTAAATAAAGCCATTCAAAACAGCCATGACTTTGATATGGGTATTGATATCACTTTTTTTCAGTTTTGAGGAAGTAAAACCAGATTGAACCCACATCTAATACCATCAAAGACAGATGAAAATACAGTCTGTCTACCTTTTTTTCCTAATATGAGAAGGTCTGTGTGAGAAATGCTTAACTTTGATCTAACTTTTCATTTATTTTTTTCAGTTTTAAATATTACAAATAATTCACAAGTGTAAACATAAAACATCATAAATATTATTATCAGGCAACATGGTAACTTGTGAGACTACAAGTTGCATCCACAAACAAAACTACCTTTTCCCTTTACCTCACACTTATACCACAATCTTACTGCTAGTTTTTAAACTAAGCATAAGAAGAAATACAACAGTTATACATTTCAAATACTGACTGTACTCAGTGGAGAAAAATGTCATGGTTGAACACCAGGTTAATCATCAAAGAAGCCATATTAAATCAGGAAGTAAATCGTTCTGAGCAGCTTCTGTATTTATCTAGGTATATAAAGATGAGATCAAATAAAAAGATGAACTCTGGCAATGAACTCCTCAACCATTCAATATAAAATATTACTACAGAGATATGATAGATATGACAGAGGGTGGAGAGGTTTTCATTACCTGGATGTTCTTCTCACAGTCAGTCTGCTGGTGTAAGGCCAGCTCACTCTCCAGGACGAACTTTTTGCCACACTTGTCACAAATCTGCATTCGCCTGTGTGTGACGTTCATGTGCTTCTCCAAGTACCAGCGGGTGTTAAACACTCGGGGGCACTTTTCACATGCTAGCATCTCCTTCTCCTCCACCTCTGCTTTCCCTCCTGTCGTTGTGGAGCCGGCAGACGATGGAGCTGATCTGGCTGACCTACGCTTGCTCTTTGGAGGCTCCATGTGCTTCCGCCTGCCCCTGGTGGTCATTCCAGCAGTTGCAGTGCTCAGGGCTGTTCTGAGGCTTTTCCTCCGCGGCTGGCTTGGAGCTGCTGTGCTACTAGAGCCCCGACGGGCCCTTTTTGACCTTGTTCTTCTACTGTCAATCTCATCTTCCTCTTCATCCTCCTCCTCTTCTTCATCTGGGCTTTCCTCCTCCTCCTCCTCTTCTTCCTCCTCCTCGTCCTCGTCTTCTTCATCGTCACTGTCAGCTCTCTCAGAGTCATCAGCTGTGGTTCCAGTTTTGTTGTCCCCCTTGGATACGTGAAGTGTCTGGTTGTTCAGGTTAACCTCAACGATGATCTGCTCACGCTTGAAGCCCTCCTCCTCCTCCTCCTCACCGTCCTCTTCCTCGTCGTCCTCATCGTCTTCAGTGTCGTCAGACGTGCCGTCATTGCCGGCCTGCGACCCCTGCGTCCCCACTTCCTGCCCTGCTCCACCCTCTCTGAAATACTGCTGATGTTGCTGCGGAGTCATATGCTGAGTGGGCAGCTGACCAATATTCTGATCTCCCATAGATGTTTTGGCTGCCATTTTATTGTCCACTAACACAGAATATGGCTTACCACCAACTTCTCTCTTATAAAGCTTGCCTGTCAGGTCCAGATCTGGGTTAGGGGAGTGAAAATAAGACTGGGACACTGGCACCCTGCGTCCCTCCTCCTGTGACATCCCGCCAAGGCTAGGAATGGAAACCTCTTCTTTGAGGCTCTTGCAGGATTTCATGAAGAGGGAGAGGGAATGGAGTTGGTGGCAGCACAAGGAAATGGAAAAGAGAAACTGCTATGGTGCCTAGGTAGACCAGCCTACTCGAAAAGGAGGGGCAGGGGATGCCGCACCAATCCCCCACCCTCCTTCTACTGAAGAGACAGGAAGGAGGGGATGAGGTGACAGATAGTCAACCTGATTCAAAAAGAGCATCCATGTTGTCCAAGGTAGGAAATGCAGTTGGAAAGACATACAATCTGTTCAGAGTTTCGTTCCATATGATTAAAAATCAGACTCAAAAATCAAAGGCTCAGTGTCCTGACAGTGTCCAAACATTTGAAGCTAAAATTCCTCTTAAGTTAATAAACTTTTTGGCAGCTGCCAGATTCAGTTTGTCCAGAGGCTGCTGCTCTATAAGTTGCCAGTGTCTTCAAATAGCAAACTATGTAAAGACGAGCTGAATCCCAGACATGAAACTGCTGCAAGGATTTCTGTGCACTGCTTGAAGAGCCATTTACAGCGCATTACCTATGAGATCAAACAGAGAAGAAACAGGGAGAAACTGAGTTTAGAAAAGGTTTAAAAAAGGCGTTCTTCTGCTATCTTTGTCACTAGAGTTAGAACTGTAACGGCCATATTGTCAAGTTTTACAAAAGAGTGGTGCATCTGCCCACAAACGTTTCAGTGTTCTGTGTGGGAGTGAAAACCACACAGGCTTCATAAATGATTGTGAGTTCAAGTTCAAATGCTCAATATTCTAAAAGTTTCCAGGCCACAACCGAAACACCTCAAGATAAAATATAATGTAGAGATGGTTTCCATTCTTGAGTGACACGTCATAATACAACTTGTTAATTTAAAAGCGTGTCAACAACAGAAATACAACAAGACACTGTTAACTTTAACTGAGAGGTGTTAAGCACAAAAAAGAAAGCATAAAGGTGATGGTCAGATCAAACTTTTTACATGAGTCAGAAAAAACCCACTTGAAAGCAAGATTGTTCGATTATCACTATGAAGGGAGGAAACACCTCTCATACTACACACTACGCACTTTACACCTGTAAGCAACTAACAGATATACTTTTTCCATGCAAGAAGTCAATAATCACGAATGGCAAGCAACTTGTGAAACTTCAAGCACATCTACAACATAACACTCATACAGTGGTACTGTTATGTAGCTGTTAATGTAGCTGTTACATTAATATATATAGATATATATTTGGAAGCACTAGTATTGTAATGGGACAAAGTTTCAGTCACCAGTATTGGCATTCGAATGAAAAAAAACGTAGTTTGGAAGAGATCTGAGCACAGATACGGACAAACAATCTGAATCTTTCATCTTAAAAAGTTCTTGCTTCATTCAAAAACTTCATTCAATCATAGTCATGTTTCAGAGCTTTCAAGAATAACATTAAGAACAGTTAATACAAATATTCTTTGCAAAAACACAAGCTTGCACTAAATTAAAAAAACCACGCGCTGGCTAAACAAAAGATTGTGAGTTGTTTTTTTTTTGCAACACACCAACTTGCACACACACCTCCCATTGACTGTTAGAGAATATAGTGTAACCACAGCTCAGGAGCTTGTATTGCAAATATAACCACAGGAAACTGTATTTCATCTTTTCATTGAAGCCTATGCGCTGCGCAGTTTAAATTTTACAGTAAGATAAACATGTTTATGCAAGTTTAAGATTAAAAATACGTTTTTAAAACAGTGCAATCCAGTTTGTCCTTGCTTTTATACTTTTTTATGATCTTGACTTTGTCGTAAACTTACGTTAGGGAGCCCTTCAGTGACCTCGAACAACCTTACACCCTCCTTGCCATAATGAGTGTGCAGTAAGCACTAGGGCGGATTGTTCACTAGAAAACATCTTACTAGAAAAAACAAAACAAAACAAAACCAAAAAAACATTTCCTTTCTTGGAGACGACAAACATCTCCCCACTCCTTTGTGTGTTCACAGATGTCTTGAGCATAATTTTTTTCAACACATGCTCTTCGTCGTCTCAAAGACGAAAGAGAGGGCAATTTAAATTAAAACATCCCCTCAGACAGCAAGTGAGGACTACTTTGTTCTAATCTTCAATATATGTAGCTTTATGATTAACAAAAAGGGTATGCATGACTGTAAAAAAAAGGGGTAAAACGACAGGAAAATTATATAATCACAAAGCTGCAAAATTTGAGCAAAAATGACATGCCTGATTTTTACAGTTGAGATCACAATTACTGAGATAAATTTGTAAAAACAAAAAATAAATGAATAGATGCCTCTGTTTTTTCATCTCTTAGAGCAGTATTTGTAACCTTATGGTGTTTTTTGTTAATGGTGTCTCAATTTCACTACAGTCCACATAACTACTCAAAGAGTGTTCAATACAAACTCTAATTCAGACTTAACAGATGCAGCTCTAAGTCATCAGTAATAAAATCACTTTTTTCCAAGAATTAAAAGGATTTTACTCTTATAAATATACATATTTTTTACTTTGTTCATTGATTCATTTGTGTATCTCAGCACTCAATCTGAACTTAAGTTCTGGTCAAACTGATTCTAAATTACTTGCAATAATCTCTCTTGGTACCCCTTAAGCTAATTTACTTGTTCCTCCTGTTACGTCATCTCATCAGACTGCAATAAAAAATCAAGAACAAAGGCAGATATATATGGAGGTAAATAACGTTTGCTAATTTTTAATTTATTAAAGTCGAAAAAACATGAACACATGTTCTGCCAGTTCTGCAAGCACAAGTGAAAGCTATTAAAGTAGATTTTGACTATCCACACAGATAGACACACCTGTTTTCCTGTGCATGCTGACTCTGATCCTTTCTGAGAATTGGACGGCAGCTCTGAGAGCATTAAGACCACAGGGGAAGAGCAAGCTTTGCACTGACAGTGCAACTCAGCGAACATGGCAGTCCTAGACACAAAGCCTAATAGATTATCCTATGTCTGGATGACAGAGGAATATAAATTGCATAAGAAACCACTGCATGAAACTGACTTAACATGCATTCAGTGGGTTGCTCTTCTCAAGCACAAGTGAGTTTAACTGAATGTTGATGAGTCTGACATCTAACTTTAACCGTGCAACTTATTTGTCATTCACAATTTAAAACTCATCACAAGTGCTGAATTCAATACTGCAAACTGAAATGCACATATGCAAATTAAAAAACCAATAGTGTGGTTATGTAACCCATACTGAGAAAAATCCTTCCAGCCGCTCATCATTATCAAGGATGAGTCACTTCAGAGTTTCACTCACAATCAAATAATGCAGCCTTTGATGTGGGAATAAAGCACAGCACTGACTTCTCGATATCACTTGTAATTAGTCTACACAATCACTGTCAGATCAGGAGGTCAAGCCCATTGGAATGATGCTAACTTTTGACAGATTTTTTTTTTTTTAGTCAGGACAGCTTTCAGAGATTAACTTTGCACCCGGATGTAAATTAATAATTTTTTTTTAAAGCATACATGAATGTCTTTCTGACAGCCCATTTAAGTAATCCAGAGCATTACTAATGCACAGCAAAACTTGGCCTGAAATCAAAGTTAGTTCAAAAATAACTAATATATAGCCTTGCTAATCAAGCTACAGAGACATGATGAGAAACCAAAACTAATTTCATATAGGGCAAACCACAGAGCCAGTCATATACCGGATAGACTCTCCTGTGGCTTAAGATTTGAATGACACAGGATGGGAGCGCTTCTGCAAAGATACTTCACAACACTTGAACCAGCAACATTAAATGGTGCAAGTGTTAGGCGTGTGACAATTAGGAAGATGAGACCTCTGAAACAGTCAAAAAGTGTCACGTTTACCTCTTATTATACTGCAGAGCTCCTAAAATCCATTCTCCTTCTCAAGTCTAGACTTTAATGAGCTTTCCCATTCGCAGCTTGTGGAGGACCTTGTGAGGGTTCACATTCCTCACTCTGTCCAAACTCCTAAGACCTTAACCAGCTCACTGTGCGGTGCACTGCGGGGGTGCTCCATGCCACTGTAGGCATTTGGCTTTAAAGCCCATAATTGGGTCATAGAGCAGTACTTAGTGTTTTTTGGTCTTGTATAAATCATCTAAGGCATCACAGGAAAGTTGGATGGTATTATATCAGTCTCATACTCTCCAATTCTTTATTCTCATCAATGACAGTCAAGCCTGACAGCAGTTCACTTCGGTTAACAGCTGTTTCATACAGAAAAAAGAAAACATAAGATCATGCAACGTGGCCCTTTAAAATCTTATCTAACCTGCAAAAAGGTACTGAGAAACAAACAATACTGAAACATGACTTAAATCCAAACGGAAGGACTAGGTCTACGAGCTTACTATATCTGGCAACCGAGGTTACGAAGCCAACATTTACTCACTGGTAATTTTTGGGGAAGTATGACTAGTTACAGTGCAGCAGCTACTTTCTGGATTAATACAACTACCTCTAATGAGGGCAATATTGCGAGCTTAATGACTTTGACTCAGTGCTGTAGTGTAAATGACGCAAAGAAAGGGTTAAAACAAAAAGGCAACACCGAGCAGCACTAACACTGTGCAGGCCTGGCCAACTTGGGCTACTTAGCAAGCTAGCAATACTCTATAGGTACAAACCTGCGTACACATGACAAGCTAACTTGGCTACATTAGCTCAAGGTGCAGCCATTTGATATTTTAGTTCAGTTTATGTTATTTAAGCTAAAGAACAATCATATTGCCCTGCACAGGCTATACCATCTGAAGGTAATAGTATTTACTGACATGCATTAGCTAACAACAGATAGAGGACTTTTACTTTTTTTTAACCCAAAACCGCCCAGATTGGGGCTAGTTAGCTTAAAGCTAGCACCAACGTCAGAAATTTAGCATATACGTTAGTCTTAATTTCAGTCTTGCGCTCAGAAGGACAAAGTATGACAGTTGTCGGACCCACATGAAGCTAAATTGAAAGCCGATGTCGTGCTCTGATATCCGCCTATCTTTCTTGTCATGCAAGATGAATAGCGCCGCTTTCCTAACAAAACCCCCGACTGCTGTACTGACAAACACACTCAACTCGACACTGTCACAAAGTCAGTGCTAGCTGAGCTCACCGACAATTCTCACCGCAGCTCCGGCCACCGGCTGCCGGTGACCTGCGTGTGCTTTACACAGCAGCAGCCACGCTTGTCATACATGTAAGTGCATAAAATTAAGTTAAAGAGCAACATTTGTTATCGGTTTCGCTGGCTTACCTCCGTCGAGAGCGACCTCCCTCTTGCGTTCGTGCAATCAGAGTTGCACAGATTCGGGGTTGCACGCGCACTTCTCTCGCTCGCTCTCCCTCTAAATTCGCGGATGTGCATTTAGAAAGCGCAATGCCAATGATCTTTTTGTGCAAAATGTGGGAGATCATACGTTGGTGTGCCCGTATTGGCTGCGGAGATACCTGCGCACCGGTGTCTTCAGCCCCGCTACGTGGCCCGGCCAAGCTCTCGCGCGTGCCACCGCCGTCCCGCGCTCATCCCAGGCATTCAGGCCGCTGTCTGGGCAAGCGCGCGGTAGCGTGTCTGGGTCTAGATTCTTTTCGTCTCCCCTCCAAACCAGACATGGCACAGTGCGCGCACACGCGCTGAGCTCAAATCCTTGATTGATAAAATGAGACCTTGGGGACAAGTTTAACGTTTTAAAGGAAGAAAAATCCCAAAGTAGTAACAAATTAATCTTTATTTGACATCAATCTTTACTCTTTACTATTAGAGGTGTTCATTTTTTAAGTTTAATATTATGTATTTCTTAAACTCAGTTCCCGGAGTTTGGACACACAAGTCATGACATTAAATTATCTTGCTTCTTTCCCCGTTTGTATCTGTAGAGATTTATGACCAAATTCCATTTTCCAACGATATAATGTTTCCGATTAGTTTAATTGTACTGGCGTCTATGCATAAAAACAGTTTGAAAAGTGATCGATAAAGGCATAGGCCTAATGCTGTAAACTTAATCCCAATCTTAACATAATATCACCATGCGCCATTATAACATTCATTCAATTAAATTAATAATATTATCTACATTTCAGAAAGAATCCAATCCAATCCGTCCAATAAGCATAGACGTTTGAATTTCTTCTGAAGATTTAGTTTTCGAAAATATCCTTTTATAACTCTAAGTACGTTATTGAAGTTACCAATGACAGAACTTTATATATTTTGAACCACAGAAATTGAACAATTGTCATGGGTGCGTAGATGAACAGTGCAATCAATTGCTCCCCTCGATAATTTTTAAAACCCAATCATGATGCACCCTCTTGTGGTGGCTTATAGCATTACACTCCATAGAAAATACTGTACAATCATCTCTGAGCCTTATACAGCAAGTGTGACCACTGGGAGGTAGAAAGAAAAATTTATTGAGTTGAGTCATTTCTGAAACATGGGGCTTACATTTTTTTCCACACATACTAAAGACACAGCAATGATTGTAAAGAACAGTGATCATTCTCTACTTTCTGACAGGCACAATCCAATTGATAGGGGATATCAACATTATCTAAGAAGAAACAATATGCTAGAAAGTAGATGTATTCCAGACATTTAGTCCCTCTGGCAAACATAAGACAAAGAGAATTTATATCTGATGAATGAATCATCTTTAGTCAGTTATGTCAGCAAATTGAAGGAAGAGCCTTTCATTAGAGATTTATATATATGTAGCTACACAGTCTGATGAAGCTTCCCAGTACAACTGAGTAATAGCATTTATCATTATCTCAATATATCATATCTTTTAAAAGGAATTAATAACAATTTTCCTTTGATGTTAAATCCTGTCATCCTCTGTTGCAGTGCTCTGAATCACAAACAATGTAGCAAAGACTAATCTTTAGAGAATTTACTGCATTGTCAATTTGTTTCCAAAAAAAAAGTACTATATATACTGTATGTTACCCTCCACTTCCTCACACATGGAAGGACTTCATAAATGTATCCAACACAGACTCCTCACTTAGTCTCCCACTATGCTGCTATCAGCAGGGCCCAGTCCAGAGTTGGTTAGAGGAAGAGTGGGAGGAATGTGTGAAGTTGGGAGTCATTTATTGAATCTTCCAACCACCCCCTCCATGGCCCTTGTATCAGCTGGTGACAGCGAGAGTGGGGTAGACATAAGAGATGTTATCACTGGGGCAACTGGAGCAATGTGCCCTGTCCTGAGGGCAGGTAAGTGACATTGCGGGAGCGGGAGAGCTGGAAAGCGATGTCCTCGGCCGCCTCCAGCTTGCGTAGCTCTACCAGACCATCACCAGCCTCCATAAGGGCGTTGGCGATAAGTAAGGCAGCCTGGGAATCTCCTTCTGCTGAGATGATGGCTGCCTGCTTCTGTTGCTCTGCCTAAGAATAAAAAATAAAAGATTTTGTCAGCTGCCTTAATTCACAGCCCTTCTCTTTTTCCTCCATAGAGCCACCATACAAACTTTCTGAAAGCACAAATAGTATAGGAGTGACTTGGGAGTTAAGAAGAATACCTTTTCGACAATGAAACGGGCCCTCTCAGCCTCCTGCTGAGCCACCTGCTTCATCTCAACAGCCTCTGTGAATTCTTTGCCGAAAGTCAAGTGTGTCTGAAAGAGCACAACAAAATTGTTTCTTTAATTAAAAAAAAGAAAACAAAAGACAACAAAACTGCCCATCATTGTAAAATAATCCATAAGCTTCATACCAATGAAACGTCGTCCAAAATGAGACCGAAGGTGGCAGCTCTTTCTGTAAGATCTTCACTAACTTGCCGAGACACAAGCTCTCTTTGGGTGATCAGCTCACCAGCATCAAAACGAGCCTGTGGAAAAAGAAACCCACACATACAGTGGATTATGAACTCAGTCATAAAAAGTTTTCAACTGTTTTTTGTTTTTGAAGTTACTCTTCTTGACTGATACTTACTACTACAGACTTTAAAACTTCTGTGGTGATGGATGGCAACACCCTCTCGTCATAGTCCTCACCAATACTGGTGAAGATGTGTGGCAACTGACCGGACACCGGCCGGAAGAGGATTCGCAATGTGATGTTTACATTCTGCAGATCTGTGGAGAAGAGTGATTAAAATGTAACTATTATGAAACATATTAGCCTACAGTAAAAGAAAACATGTTTTTCATTGAGTAAAACCTTTGACCACTATGTCATATAGTCTTCAGTAATGTTTGTAGAGTTTGTAGAACAAAAAAAAAACTTAACATATTCTTACACTGGGATACTGACATGCCATCTTTTTTCTCCTTAAAAAATAAATGCAGCATTTCAAAAAGGCTATTTGTATCCTCAGAAAACCCATACGGTAAAATTACTATTAAGAGAGACAGAATGAATAGAAACAAAAGTGTATACAACATCATAGCAGTTCAGTAGATAATTAATGTACCTTTGCTTCCTGTGATGACAGGCACATTGCGTGGACGGGAGCGACAATCAAAGATGATAGGTTTCTGAACCCAGGGAATAAGGAAGTGGGTGCCTTCGCCAACAACAGCATCCTGCACTCCTCTGAACCGGTCAAATATCACCGCCCGATGACCTGCATCAACTGTAACAAGGAAGACAGTAAGTCTTTTTTTCCAAATAGTTTAGTATTATGTGTAAGTTTTTGTAGGTCAAAGCTCTAAAATGATCAAATGATTTGTTGAGAACTTTTTATCCACTTAACAGCGTTAAGTTACAAGTGATAAGTAAAGACTTAACCAGAAAATGCCAAGGTGCACTGCTTAGCAAAAGTTTGAACAAGGTTGGACAAATGAGCATATTGCCTGCAGGTCTTTGTCATGGTATGTAAAAACAGGCTGTTCATTGGGGGGGGGCGCTACATACAAACTAGTATATTTTCTAATACAAATAAAAAAACTGTCCAGACTATATGTATATGCTGATAAAGCCCATTATGAGGACTATAACATGAGAAAGGACACACTGTGGTTAAAGAGTTGGGTGTAACAAAGTAGCAAAAGATACCTGCTTTAAAATTAAAATGTACACATGTACATGTATGCTGATGTAAGCTGCAAGATATAGAGAGTAGCACTGGATAATTATAAGAGGTGACCTATTGGTCACAGAACTCAGTACAAGCCTAACCTTGCTCTCTTCTTTTTTTAGTCTCCTAAAATAAATATAGCTGACTTCTTTTCAAACATCGCTGGCAAACTATCTGAGTATTTGTCAGTTTTTTAATGTCCCTCAGAAACTTGTACTTAATTGTATTTGACTTAGGAGTATTTTAACATTTATGATGCATTTTCCTAAACTATGTATGTACATGATATCTTTAAATTACTTTTACTTATTTATTAATTTTTTACAGATGCTAGGTGTGTTATCAAAGCAATTAATATATTCTTCACATATTTGTGCCCTATCTATATGCTTAATTCATTAAATTCCAATGTATTGTGTTTTCTCAATCATTGTTTGGCATTTTTAATGTTTTGTAGTATTCTGGAGATATTACAGTTAAATGTAAAAAGTTTTACATCTTCAGAATAGCTGTTTTGAACCTGCCACTTGATGACACTATAGACAGGTAGTCAGTTTGAAGTATTACCTGATGCCCCATTACTGCTAAGACTGCTTAACCGAACAGTGTATTGTTCTCACCAAGGACACATGAATTCAGTAAAAACTATATTAATTTCAGCTGAAATAACCAACACTATGCACATGGCTATCTGTTTGAGGTAGCCAACTGACCAGAACCTACCATTGAAAAGCGCAGAGTTCACAACACCTCCACCAATGGCGAGGGCCAGTCCCAGCTTCCCAATAGACTCAAACAGCTTAGCCATAGTGGTAATCTGTTTACAATGAGAGTAAAACAACAGATGGAAACAATTAGTAAACATCAGAAGCATGAGTACAACGCGATTTGAACCACTTAAGTGTTTTGTGACGGCACTTGGAAAGTCAGCCTAAATCCCATTCATCCAGTAAAAGTTGGCCTTGAGCTGAGAGATGCCAAGGCTGCGGTGTTAGCTTAATTAGCTCGCTAGCTAGCATTAGCTTATCAGTTATCTGCAGCAGCCAGATAAGCAGACTAAATCAAGCACTGTTGCTTTTAGTTAACGACAAGTTAAAGAGTACTTATAAATTAGAAAAACATTAAATTATAAAAGCATGTGTCTGCCAACTTTAAACAGCACGCCGGGTGGCTGTAAGCGTTACGCACGTTATCTCTCACAGAGGGGCGAGCAAAGTGGTTGCTCGCTGTCACATTGATCACAACCACTTACGTTGTTTCGTCATTTATTAAAAAACGCCTGCAGTTTGAGGAGTAATTGTTACTATGCAAGTGTTTGGCTATACAAATGATATTTTCAGTGTCACGTAACACACAGAGCAGCAACCTACCTTAGTTTTGCCCAGATGTCTATGACCTCCACCGGACACGACGTACAACACATGAAATATTGCAGTGACTGCGCATGCGTACTGCACGCAGCAACGTTGCCTATGATTGGATGAGAGAAGAACTTCTTCTTCGTGTGTATATATCTAAGTATGTAACGATGCATTACTGCCACCCACTGATTTAGGTGTCTCGCTGGATCTCAGATGATTGATGGATTAATGAATCGCTTGAAAGATTTATAAATAAACTCATCTGTTGTTCAGTAAACTCATCAAAGCAATTAAAACTCCACTTCGCTCCATACATTGTGGCATTTAAATGAAACCTTAAACCCACAAAAAAACAAGATGCAAAAGTTTTAGGTCTCCCACATTTTGCCAAATTCATGTCTGCTATTATGCCTTTTAACCACGAAATACGGGAGAAAATGTAATTATTTGAATTTAAAAACACTGTGTAAAGAAAAAGGAAAATATATGTGGACAAATAAAATAACACAAGGCCAATATATCAACTTCAGTACTAATTACTATGATTAAATTGGTTTTTGTACGTTTAATACGTAAATTTGAGGACAGGTTGATCTCGTGTTGTTAAATCGGTTATACTGTCAGGTTACCTTCCCACTTTTCACCTCCGCATTTTTGAGGCTTAAATGTTTTACCTTATTTATTCTCGGTGGATTCATTTGTTGTGGTTTGGTTTCGTTAGGATTTTTGCACACAATACAAGATACATAAACTGATTGATAATTCAGTATTTTATACACGACATCAAGAGATTGTTAATAGGCCTACTGTGCTGTGGAATAATTACCGTAGAAAGAAGGGAAACAATGTTACATTAATTATAAGACTTTAATCTTTGTTGTCTTAACAGTTTTTTATGAGATTTTTATGACATTTCTCTTGAAAATGCTAAAAAAAAAACACCCTCAAATATTTGAAACGTGAATGTGAGGACTTTTCGTATTTAGATTCACTCAGAAAAAAGACTGGGAATGTTTGACTCTTTGATAGGAAATTGTATCGTGTATGTATTATTATTTATTTTTACTACTATCATTAATTTATTATCAAATTATTACTTTTTTAGACCCACACGTGAAATCTCATTCTAAAAACTTAGCTAGTTGTCAGTATTCTTCTATCAAGTGGGCTTTACCTGTTATATGCAATGGGACTGCACTTGGTCGCCCCCTCGCGCGCACACGGCAAATCACACGAGGGTTAGTTTCACTTTTCTTCCATGGCTTGAAAAGTGTGACGGTTTTTTAGAAAGGTAGCGAGCAACAGTGAATCACCTAGCAGGTCGGTAATCTCTACGAATCTGAAACCTATCAGTGATATTTGGTGAATGATAGTTGCAGCGTCGGCGTAAAAATGGAGATCCGACGATAGTGAGTTGTGCAGATTGTCAGTTTAGATTCGTCCGATTTTTCACTTCCTTGACTCTCAGCTCTGCAATGTAGCTTTCCCTCTCGCTCATACTTGTAGTATCTGACATCCTGTAGCAATAATAACTCAACTTTTTACTAAAATCTTGCAAGTTGGCTGCAAATTAGAGCAGAACATTGTAGAATTTACAATTACAAATATGTACTATGCGCGTATGAAGCAACATCTGTTAGCTAAAAGAAGAGATGCAGTGTCTTTTAAGCAGTTTGTTTTTCGATGTGTTATCAAAACGATAGCAACAAACTTTCAAGTCGGAAGGGGGGAAGAGGGGGTGTTACCTTTATTATTTGACACAGACTTCACGTTTATTCAACTATTTATAATTCACGTGGGGATTTAAGTTAAAAATGGCAACTCGTTTCCTTGAACAGTACAGAGGAAAGAAAAATCCAAAATGTTTTGTCAATAGCTTGTTAATAGGTTTTATTTTGAAATACATTTTTAAAGAACCAGCTTCAGAAGATTGCTTAAAGACTCTTTAATATATAATAATTTTATTTATTACGTGTTTCTTTGCTCAGCAGTGTAAATAGTGTGACTGCTGATGGCACCTGTAATGGAAGTGTTGAATTATGTGGATGTAATGTCTTAGTAACCCCCAATAGAGGGTGTTGTATTATCAAATGTTATCTCCCATCCTATTTGCATGGGAGGGGCCTTTGAATGGGTGCCTGATATTTAAACATAATACCTTTTCTGAAGAGGTGTTGTGTTTTTTTGTCTCATCATCATCATGTTGATGTTAATGCTTAACGTTTTTGCAGAGTCATGACATTTTTTTTGTGTTGCTCTCTTGCAATCCCTCTGACAACTTGTTTTTCTCCCAGCAGATGGCAGAACCAGGCAGGACTGTGAGAGTGACTGGTCTGCCCACAGGCATTGAGGATGAAAGGCTGAAAGACAAGCTGTTTGTCCACTTCCTGAGATCCAAGAATGGAGGAGGAGAAATAGACTCCATCACCTTTGTCAAGTCAACACCCGTCTCTGCCCTCATCACTTTTGAGGAAAGTCGAGGTCAGTGGTGTCAGGTTGGATGCATGTCTGTGCATATGAAGTGTAGGGGAGGATGATTTTTCTGAATACTTGTTTGATTCTATTAGAGACTTATTACTGTGAAAATAACCTGCTATTACCTTATCATTAGGTTAATTGCATTAGCATGCAGGCCTCACAGTAAAGCAACAAATACTTTGTTAATTTTTTTACACTGAAGACTTTAAAATTTAGGTGCATAATTTGCAAAGTGTCAGTAATGTTTAGCGTTATTTTGGCTGTCACCTGTGATTTACACTGAGCCTGAATGTTGGCATGCACATCAATGGAGTTGCCACTTGTAAAAGAGCATAGTCAGGACGCTTTATAACCTGAGATTGATTTCTCCTCCACAGTGGCACAGAGAGTTCTTCAACACAGCCGGCACATTCTGAAAGTGGATGGGAAAGAGTATAAAGTCGTTGTAACTGAGCACCATGAAAGCCTGGACCCAGACAAGGTATATTTATCTAGAGTGTAATGAAATATGTCAAGAAGTGCTGAATATACAGTAAAATCCATGAATGCCTCTGTTCCTCTATCATCATAGGTGATACTGAGTTTATCAGCGAGAGTTGACTGCAGCTGGCTTCCTGGGGGGATATTGGCATTGACAAGCCTTTCTAAGAGTCACCCCGATATCCAGATAAACTATGATGTGTCTAAGGAATTGTACACAGTACAAGGCGCATATTCCAAAGTCCAAGCTGCCTTGGCACAGTTGCTTGGTCACCCTGGAGGTCCACGAACACCAGAAAACAAAGACTCAGAGCAGCCTGCCACCACAGAATCCAAGTCTGTTCACAGCAGACAGAAGCCTCAAACTCCAGAGTCAGATGATCCGAGCAGGAAACCTAAAAAGCAAAGAGAGTTAAGAAAGAAAGTTCCCACTGAAAGTCCCTCTGATGAGAGCAACTCGGGCTCACATAGAGAGCTGACACCTGGTGGTAATGGGTGGGAAGATACAGGCCAGTCAGAGGGTGCAGCTGAGCAGCTTCATGGGGATCCTACCACTGCAGAGGAGGACTTCCTGATCGTGGATGCAGACATGTTCAAGTATCTGCAGAAACACTACAGAAAGGATTACCAGGATATTCTTTATCAGTATGGTGTTGATGTGGTGGATGTGACAAATCAGGGGTTGACCACCCTGTTTCTGCATGCCGCAACAGGAGCAGGGGAGGATAAACAAGACCAGCAGAGTGTGGAGCCGGCAAGGAAGGCATTAAGTATTTTTTTCCAAGAAAATGAGACAGAAATCCGCAGAGCCAAGCTTCCTAAGTGCATCCTCTCTCCCACCATGGGACTGCAGAGGGCAAAGGAGAACTTAAGTGTCAGACTACCAAAGGTACTTTTGAGTGAAGACGACCAAAATATTTACATAATCGGGAGCGTCAGTGACGTGTCCGAGGCCAAGCAGTACCTCCTGAATCAAAAAGAAGTGAAAGGAAAAAAAGAGGATGTTGCAAGTCTGCTTAGATATCCTTCATATGATTTAGGTTCATCAGCTTATACTGATGAGCACAGATCTCCCCTCGCCATGATCTCCACTGTAGAATCTGTGGATGACAGGATGGATCCACTGCTGAGGTCAGAGGAAGATGAGAAGAGAACTGACATGACCAAAAGGTATAAACTGGCTGCTCGCTTTAAGGACTCAGGGCTGGGTGCGTTGGGCAGTCGACCAACTGACTTCAGCATTAGAGGAGGACTCGCATCTCCAAGCGCTCAGACACGCCCGGGGCCGATGTTAGGACACGATGTGCTGTCAGAAACTGCAAAGATCGCCATTGAGAGAGTTCATACAGCGTCGGTCCAAAACACTGGAGGAGACATCTTGTTTAAGAGTGGAGATGATTTGCCCTCAACAGCTTCAATGAAGGATAAAACCTCCTCGATCTCAAATTTAATTGGTACTCGACCCAAGAGTTTAACACCCCCCCTTACCAATTTTCAGTCCAATTCGTCTGGAAGTGGTCCATCCTCACATGCTGGATCCACCTTAAAGCGAGCGAGTAGTTTCTCGGGAACGCCTCAGCAGAAGGCTCAAGTTATGGGTCAGAGGAGTCAAGACGACTCCAGTAAATCAACACTGAGAACCAGGGCCAGGTCCTCCGGCTCTGGTAACCATTCAGGAAGGACCAAGCAGGAAAGCATCAACGCAGAAATTAAAGTTTCCTCTGTGATGTGGCAGCACATAAAAGAAGCCTACAGCACCAAAGTGGAGGACCTGACTTCTGACGTCCTGATAGATGAGTACCCAGAGGGCAGCGGTGAACTGACTGTCAACATACGGGGGGCAAACTTGTCGAGAGTCAGTTCATGTCAGCGGGGTTTACAGAGGCTGGTTGATTCAGTAAATGTTGACTTTTCTATATATAGACTGCCCTTGTCGGAGTTGGGCATCACTGACCCGGCAGATGAAACTTTACAGGCTTGTTGTGCCGAAGTGCTTGGCCGGTTCAAGAAGATTACCATCCAGATTATAAAGAAGAACTTGTTCCTTCTCGGTCCAAAGCAGTTGTGTTCTCAGGTATCTGCCACATTGCGGGAGGTTTTTTCCTCAGATGTTCTCCGAACACTTGAACATCAGGATATCTTCACACCCTCTGCCTCCAACTGGAATCCATCCACATTCAGACAAATGAAAGAAGATCAAAGCTCTGGTCTACTCAGTAATAATCCGCTGACACCTGAGAGCCAAACAAGCAGGACTAATGGTACCGGTAGTCGACAGGAAAGGAGAATAAATGATAGACAGGACTTTGGAGTGGCAGAGCTTGTGAATGGATCTATTAGTCAGCCTTCAGTAAGGAAAGACCCCGTCATTAAGGAGAAAGTGAAACTTGTAGGTGCAGAGGAGACAGATGGACTGCAGACTGAGAAATTTGTCAGCCGATCTAAAACAGGAAATGATAAAAGTGCAAGACATGTAAATAGTGTCGGATCAACATCAGCTCATACTGATAAAGACATGGCTCCTAATACCAGCGAGAGAACTGTATATTCTACCCAAAAGGAGAGTGTACAGCCAGGACAAACAGAGATTGAGAACACCCAAGATGAATCCAGATCGGTTCTTGGAGGCCAGGGCTGGATCTGTGTGTGTGGGGAGAGTGAAAAGCATATGAAGAGAACTAAATGTGGGGCCACATTATGCTTAAAGTGCATGGAGAGTGTTCATGCCCACTGCAGGGTTTGTCATGAGAAGGAGCTGACGCCGAGGGGCATCCGGGGAGATATGACCACCTCGAAAATACACATCAGCCTTCCAGGTTACAAGAAAGACTCGGCTGTCAAAGTCACTTACTGCATTCCTGATGGCATCCAAGAGGTGAGGGGCTTATTTAACATATTCTCTCTAATAAATGTTTGATCTGATAGTGGCATTTCACAGACTGTGCTAGAGTGCCTTTCAAACTTTTATCCCAGAAGAGGCAACAAATGATTTGGTCAAAAAACTGGCTCCTTATAACTGGTTGTTGTACACCAGTTTATTAAATCACAAATATGTTTTTCTAATGTTTTACTTGATATGACTTTACAGAAAGTGCTGTTATTATGTCTGAGACGCTGGCTGTGTTTTCACCGCAGGAACATTCCTTAGAGAACCATTTTATACACTCAGAAACTCGGTGTGGAGCTCAGCACATTTCTGTAGCAGTGACCAGTGTCTAAATTCAGTTTCAGAGACTTTATTTTACCTCTTAAGTCTCTGCTTAGAAAGTACCAACCTCTGAAAATACAGGAAATTTAGGGGTGTGGCTTGCAGTGGCTTCATATTTCTGATTGGTCGAATGCGATGTTGTAGTTGACTTCCACATGTCAGTGAGCGTTAAGATTAATTATAAAACCTCCTGAAAGGTCAGTTTCCATTTAAAGAGAACAGAAAAATATCTGTGATAACGTGACATTGTAATGTTTCGTGGAAACTTTTGGGTTCTTGATCCGCTGTGTTGAGGAACCACGAGGAAGCACATGTTTGATGATACTCAAATGTCATCAAAATCAAAATGCAAAGTCTGATTTTCAACGCAGTTTGCCACTAATGTGCCGAGGTATCACAAGACTTACTGCTTAGTTTATGAGACTTTCCTTAGAAGTGTGGTCTCTGCCTTCTGCTTCACCAGGAGGACCACCCTTCTCCAGGAAAACCATTTCAAGGAGGTGTGTTTGAAGCCTTCCTTCCTGACTGCGAAGAGACCAAGAAGCTGCTGCCCAGGCTGAAAAAAGCCTTCAGGCAGGGACTCACCTTTACAGTGACAGAAAAAGACAAAGGGAGCAAGGTCACCTGGGACCGCATCCCACATAAGACCAGGACCCATGGAGCCAGAACAGGGTGAGTGGGTCAAGTGGTAAACAGAGTTGAAGGTGACACTAGTTCATTTATTAGAGATGAACGTTTTTCTTTTTGTCTCTCTCAGGAACGGCTACCCAGACTCCTCTTACCTCAGTCGCTTGTCAGCCATCTTGACCTCCCACGGGATCGAGGAGCAGCCAACCAAATCTGAAAAGTCTCAAAAGGAGGAGTTCTAATTTCATTTTTTGTGGTTTCTAAAATCTTTTTTTGCACTATAATTTGATTTTGATTAACTCCAGGTTGTATTGCCATGTTTTAGCAGGTTCATAAAGTCTGATGATGTAATTAGAAATGAAAATAGTTTTCAGATAGTGAAGTTATAGCTCTCGTTACTGCCTATTTTAGATTTAGTTTTCAATTCCTTTTGATTCAAACTGTATGCAAGTGACCAACCACCTTTGTCTTTAGTTATTTCAAATAGCATCCCTGAACATTTTCTCACAGTTGCAGCTTTATTTTGTGAAAACATACATTCTGTTCAGTGTTGTATTATGTTGTATAAATACACTTTTTATATCATCTTTTGTATATGTAAGGATCATCAAGTTTGGAAAAAAAGGAAGATATTTGTGGAATATTGGTAATTAAAATGAATGACTTTGTAAAAATCTTTATTGAGGAAATTTCAAAGTGGGCACAGAAATAAAAAAGCACATCTCCTGACATTTTGTTATGCTTTTTTTATTAGTCCTGGAAAACATGTAAGGCATATGGTAACATTACACACTGAAGCGTTACAAGCTCTAAAGGCCATGTGGACAACATGGCACCACGCAGTAAACCCAGAGTCAAGCACAGAAGCAGCATCAATTCAAAGGGTTTAAAAAACAAAGTCGAGATGAGAAGAGTGTTCGCAACCAGGAAAAAAAACGAAACGAAACAACACAAGGAAGGACAGAGTAGAGGAGAACTAGCTTAGAAAACAACCTGTTAGGTATGCCTTGTAGAAAATTACCAGTGGTGACTGAACTCTCACAGAAGCTGTGTGTTGGGATGGATGTGGAGTTTCTGAAGCATTCCCAGAGATAGGTTAAGGTGTATCATGAATGCACCGGCTGGCCATGACAGTGCCCATGCTAAAGGTGAGGACAGGAAGTCAGGTGGCACAGGGGGGGCAAGTGGATTGGCTTCAGTTCGGCAAACTTGACACGACTGGAAAGCATTCTCCTCCCTCACACCACACCACTACATTACTACTAAACTATCATGGGAAGAGAATGTGAACTGTACATAAACACACAGGCCTTATGTTTCTGTCGACTACACATGCATCCTAGTACTGTACATGACAAGCCCAGCCAGGTTGTACTTCCGTAGCATCTCTGCAATGTTTCTGTGATGTTGCTGCATTGCAATACCCCCCCAAAAAAATAATGCAAAGGACTCAATAGCTGCAGGCAGATGTGGTTGTTTGGGTTCTCAGTGTGGATGGGTGAACACAGTGGCTCTGAGTCGTGGAAATAACCCACCGTCAGAGCCCCTCCTTTTGACTCGGAACACTAAAGCTTACATCGAACATGGATGTGTGAAGGAAAGCTGGTCTGACAGTTTGTGCAGTGAACTCAGTGTAACACAGTGAAACAGAACGGCGTGTGTGTGTGTGAGTGTGTTTGTGTGAGTGTGTGTTCGTAGATGCGACATTAAGTGGTGTCTTGCATGAAGGAAACTGCTGTTTGTAATGACCTGAGAAACCATATCAAACAGAAAGAAATTCACCTGAAAACCATTCCGTGGGTGTCTTTGAGGGACTTCAGCTATACAAGACGAGACAGATAGAAGAGTAGCTATTGGAAATACTACACTCAAAGTCTTAGTGCATTTTTTCTGACCTAAAACTACGTGTGTTATTTCATAATATCAAATCTATCAAATCTAAAATTGCAAATTTTCAGATTTTTTTTCTTCATTTTTAATTTGAAACACTGTTTTTTTTTCCTCCTGTGCATCTCTGAGTCGCTAAGTACTCTTGCATAAGTGTCTGGAATGACTGGGAAACCATTTCAAGATGACTTACGCTGCAGCTTCACCACGGTGGAAGTAATCTCAGGCAGCAGGCCGCCCGCCTAACTGACTGAGTTCATCTCAAAGGCATCTCAGCACAAAAGAAGTAAGTGGGGAAAAATGTTAAAAGAAAGAAAAAAAAAATCATAATTTGTTTTCCACATGACGATGCATGCTTGCAATTTCAAATTCCAGATGTCAGAGTGGAGTTTTTATGTGCTATGAATGTGCATCGAGAGAAAAGGCGGTGATATGGAGAGGCGTCTTGGCTGGCTGCTGCTGCTGGACTGTGACTGTTGCACCGGCCAAGAAGCTCTGCAGATGCAGCAAAGGAAGAGAGAAACATCTCTAAAAAATCCTTGAGTGAACTGTGATCAGTTGTAAAGCGGAAATGTTGCGTCTGGGGCAGGCCAAGCCCGAGCTATGACCAGCCAATCAGCTTGGGTTTTAATGCAGCTGTATTACAATATTGGCATCCCTGCACAGCTGTGTAAAAACATCTGCTCCCTTACTTGCTATACGGGCCATTTGGAAACAAACTTGAGAAACAGATATCTATAGAGAGAAGTACAATGGGGCTTTGTATGTTGAGGGATTTTGCAGATTTCTGTGAATCTATATGCCTTTTAGCGGAGTCTTGAACTTTTAACGCACCATGTCCATTTCTTTTCACTGTGAAACTAATATTATGGTTGTAAACACTTGGGAGAAAATCAACCTGTTGTGGTTGACGTGATATGAGAGCTGGTTAAACACAGTGAAAAGTGTGTAAATATGGAGGGAGGTGCCTCTGACTGAGGTAAGCTGTGTGCAAGGAGAGAGGCACAGTGCAGGCCTATGCTCGAGCGAGATCGCAACCAATCAGAAACTAGAAATTGTGTTAAACCTTTTGTAAACTGCAGCAAAAATTCGGTCAGCACCCATAAGCATTTGGGATACAAATCTTACACACTTTGACGACTCTTTTGCATTTTCAGTTTTCTTATAAGATCAATGGAAATGCATCCAAAACCAGAATTTTCTTCATATTTTTTATGCACTGTTAATATTCAAAGCATTGACAGAGGAATATACATACAATTTGGCACACATGGTTTGGACCAACAGAAAAAAAAGTTTATCACATTTAAAAGGAGTGCAGGTTTGGCAGGTCCCTACGTAAAAGAGTATGAGCTTTGAACTTTAAACCCTTGGATAACAAAATAAACAAACAAAACGGAAATATAAAGGTAAAATTAAAATAACATATTACGTAAAACATCCTTTTTTCTTTATTTTCTTTTTTTTTTTTTGTTGGTTTTTTTTTTTTTAAAACTGAAGCGTTTTGTTTCTCACATGGCACTCAGAACAGAAGCACCGTCCACAGGTTCACAAAGGGAGCCCAGCAGATTAGAACAGAACACTAACCAGAGGCTGACAGGACACAGTCACTCCCCACACCAGCGTGGCGGTCGCACTCCAGCCCGGCCTCACTCCGCCCCCCTGCTCCACGTTTTCCTTCCCACAGTCAAGGATGGATGAATGCTTTGATTTTAGCTGCCACCCAGGAGAAGTTGGCCCGAGCCCGCAGGGACTGGCAAGCTTAAAAATGAGGGGACCTTTACATGAGTGTGTGTGTACGTGTGTGTGTGTAAGTGTGTGTGTGTGTGTGTGTGCCACCTGTGCTTTCGCTGAGCTTCAGCAGAGACACTGGGAGTAGATGATGGGAAACAGGCTGCAAACCTGGAGCAGAATCAAAGCCTGTGTGGGACTGGAGTGAGACCGCCATGCTTGTAAGTGCATTAAGATCAGCGAGCAGAGTGCAAAATACTAATACCAACTGTCCTCATAACACAGG